>JANCMC010016659.1:0-87884 GCA_024363005.1 Charaxes varanes
TCACATGCCCCGATGTTCGCAAATTATTTCTGACGGAATGTTAAAATAACAAGGTTCGACATGTGTCGGGCGGGAATGGAGAGCGTACATCGTTTGCACGATTATGTGTTCGCGGCAGGGTTACCACTTAAATAAAAAAAACAAGTGTGCTTTAGACATACCGAAGTAAAACTTCTTTAGCTCCATCCATATTTATGTATTACATATGTTTAATTCTACTGACTACACGTTGAACATTTAATGTAAATTAATAAGGTTGTTCAAAAACGAAATGGAAATACGAAATGATCAAAGCAAACTCGTAAAATAACTGTAATAATAAATAAATAAATTTCTTTATTGTAAAAACCTAAAATATCATAACATAGAGTAGTTCTGACTTCTGAGATAGTTTTGCTATCTTCACTACATCATATCTCACTCCTAACCTGCATTATAGAGCTGCAAACTCTATAATGAAATTAATAAGATTTTAAATATTTACTCCCTTACTGCAAGTACATGTAAAAATAAATGCACAATATGGCTAACAAACCTGACATACGATGAAGTTGAAAACATTATCGGATCTGCAAAATAGCATCATTATAATGAGCAAATATATATGTTAATTGAGGTTTCTTACTATTCAAAATGCATGGACGAACACTTTAACGTCATTTATAACTTCTTAAATGTTATATTAAGTATCTTTTTGTAATTGCTATATAACCGTATTTAGTAGTGATTTCCATAAATATCCAAACAGTATCTAAAAACCTTTATATGTCTTTTGGTTTCACGATAAGATTCCAAAAAAGAAGAAAAAATTGATTAATTTTGAATCAGTGTGACTTTTAAACATTAAGGTGACAGTACGAACTCTGACACTAAATCAAAATACTCAAGTATATAAACAAACTTACATTTTTTTGAATGAGTTGGAAGAATTACTTGAATCGTTATAATAGAGATTGGCAACGCATAGCCTTAAACGGAACCTTATGGAAAGAGGCTAGGGACGCCTTTGGCCTGCAGTGGGAAAAAATAGGCTCTAAATACTCATAATAATAATAGTATTTTTTTGAAACTCAACAGATAGACAGACCATTTTAAAGTTCTTAATAATTCAAAAAAATTATACTTAAAGATTTACATTGTAATACATTAACATTAAAAACTTCACATACTAAAAAATACATCATTAGTTACGCAATTTCGGGACTTTCAATGGTAGATAGCTGATTTTCCAAAAAGAATTGGTTACTTTACTTTTAGCAAATTCATTAGGGTTCCGAGACATGCTGGGTACATCTGTAACACCAATATGGAATCAGTATCTAAAGTGACGTGTGTAATTAGTCATAACTTCATTATCATGCCGAGCAAATCATAAATTCTGTTAAATACATACTGTAAGATAGTAATAGTTGCAACTTGACGTAATGATATCAAAGATAAATATTATCTTGTTTCCGAAACGGCTTTTCCGAATTTGGAGAAAATCATTGTATTATGATATCCGATTTATGATTTACCCGTGTTTACGAATGAACCCGGCAGACGTTTTCCTGCCTGAACGTTGGAGTTAACTTGCTTACTATTCAATATATGGGAATATTATATTAAACATTTAGACTGCAATAAATATTATGGTAAGAATCGAGATAAAAGCTACCTATGTTTTAAGTTGAACCAAATTACAGAAAGTTACGCAATTTGAACAAAATCGATTCAGTAGTTTCAGATTTTATCGCGAACATATATCGTGACACCCAATTTTTAAAAGTTGAGTGGAAAGTTACTGCCCACAGCGAACCTTTCCTAGAAGTTTATTATGTAATTAAATATCGTTCAACGACGCAATGTATGTTGTGTTGCCAAAAATATATTCGATATGTTTTTAAATTTCTTTATACACCGCCATCGCTACGTCTGCCTCGTAATTAATTAAATGTCAATTATAAGAAACGAAATTAACTGCCATTTTTAGTATTTTTTTTATTAAATCTCCTTCTGATGACACAACTTAAGGTCACGAGGATTTTCTGTACGAGTTACAGCCAACCCATGGGGTCGATAAGCCCATGGCCAAAAATTTAAACTTGGTATAATGTGTGATTCCAATAAGATTATCAGGGACGTTTTCTATTTTATCTCCTTCATTAAAACGCGCGTAAAATTAGGTGAAATTGTTTAAAATTTTGGACTTTTAAACAAAGCTTCGAGGGCACTTAAAGTTCCTTAATCCGGCCCTGTTGAAAGACCCGTTCTCAGCCCACGTCTACTATGTATAAACTACCTTTCTGTCACACGGTTTTCGAAATTTCATGCTAGGTGACCCTTCGCATTTATATAAGTGAGACGAATTTCGAATTGATAAATAGAGGAACTGTACTACCCATTATTTTCCTCGTATCGATCCGATGACCTTGACCAAACTTGTTTGAACGCTATGATGTGGACAGAGAGAAAATGATGCACCTTTTTAATACTTTTTATGCAGAATATAAACAAAATATTACAATAAATTTATCAGGTGTGCCTTTGGAATAATTCATGACAGTTAGGAATAAATTGGCTCGCGCACTAAGGGTTCCGTAGCATCACTATACCATCACAGTACCAACACATAATGCTTTACCAGACTATATTAAGATTTGTACTTTTCATAAGATTCCTTTTAGTTTGATAACGTCACGTTTGTTTGTTATCGGTTTTCGGATTTTTTCCTATATTTAATTTTTCTTGCTAAATATTAAGTATGAAAGTCTTACAGTGGTATAGAATGTGCGCTATTTGTTTTTTTTTGTCACCAAGTCGGTTTTATTCGGATGATCTTTATTATAAGCCAGTGTGTTTTTGATCCATAACATTTTACATAAAACTTAATAAGAGACATTAAACCTCTGTTGTAAGTTTATATTAAAATAAAAAGCAGTGCGTTAATGAAAAACTGTGGATGGGGAGGAGAGAAAGGATGCGGATACTACTGTCACGGACGGTATAGAGGGAGTGACAATAGCAGCTAGGGTGCTTCGGGATCGCGTACCCGTAGTGGATCTGATCAGAAGCAGACAAAGGAAGATCCACACCCTGGACTCAAAAAAACTTCAAAATAATTACGATTAAATTATGATGTTGATCATGAATGATATAATGTATGTTTGCATTGCTAGTTATATACTTTGTACAATAAAATGCCCTTACAATAACAAACACAAAGCTTTATATTATTTTCTTATAATTATAATATATTACTAAATTTTATATTAATAATGTTGTAATTAATGAAATGTAAGGATTTTTCCCTACTTCTTATTGGAGAATTTTTTTGATTATAAAAGGAACCAACTATAGAAACATTTAAATCTTATTAAAACGTGTTTATTGATTCCCTACTTAGCTTTGTCGTTGATTTGTATATAACATCATATGGATTACTATATTTTTATCTAATCTTAAACGTTTTTAGGGTTCCGTAGTTCCTTATAATGTCGCTTTGTCCGTCCGTCAGACTGATGGACGTCGGTCTGTCTGCCAGTAATGAAGTGTAATTTTCAAAATTTTGGGGTAAACACCCTTGACTAAGTATCAAATGGTTGGGCTGTTCATCAATGTGGGACAAGAGAAAGGGGTATACTAACATCTCATTACAAAGAAGGTATGCAGAAACTAGTAACTTTCAAGATATAAAAATTTAAAAAATTTCTTTATGTATCATACTTGCCATTGCATAAAATTTAACATGAGTGTACTTAGATTATTAAACAAAAAGGTTCATTGGATGTAAACAAAAAATAAACAAGAGAGTGAAGAAAGGAGCTTTGCTCTAAACCTATCTGTTTACAGGAGTACATAGAGACTAACGAGTATCTATGTATTCAATTTGTCTTTTATTTTTGACATTGTCCAATCTGAATATGTTTTGACAGATATAGTATTTTAGCATATGCCTATCAATTTTAAACATAATTAATCAGATCTTAATGAGGCCTAAAAATGACATAAAGCAAGTGTATACATAACATATAATTAAAAAATAAATTCAAAAAAAAAATTACAGAATGAAGCAATCTTTTATACAAGAATAGAGGGATAATATTCACACAATCAGCAATATGGTTATAGGTGAAGGGCTCCAGATTGAGAAACTTCCTCACAATACGTGCCGTCTCAAGCAATACCGCCTTCTGTATCCGACTCTTGACCCATTATTAATCCATCTCTGCATTATTATTACTACATCGTCTTGTGAAAAAAATCAATACAGCTAGTTAAATAATATTATATGTGCTCAATATTCAGTTCTAGATAGTCAATTTGTGATTGAAATTATAAAAAAAAAGGTTCGGAAACACTGGGATGTTTGCTTCCCTTTTGTCTCAAGACGAAACGAATAGGGTACAAATATTATATTCTGACGTAGTAATATATTGTCTCACTATTTTAAGCTATGTATTTCTGAACCTGCTGAGGGACTTAAAGGGACTCCAATTATAATTATAAAAGTGTCAAATCTCTTAGAGACGTAAAGTATGAACATCACTTAGAGCAGCCAATGTTTACTCGCGGGTGGTAAAGTGTTACTCACAAACATAATGGCCCATTACGCTAAATCGTTGTACACTGAATGCATACATATTGTGTGACTAGTTTTTACACGAGGCCTCGTCCGTGTTGGTTGCTTTCAATGTTCTTGATCCATTTCGATGTTTGGATTGTTTGTGTGCGAAACGCTTTTACATTAAAATAATATCATTCAATCACGAAATAAAAAACAACTTGATATAATAAATAATTATGTTTCGATATCAAGGTAGCAGATTTCTTTAGATATTAAGCGATTTAATATTTCCTTCTTTCCACTAGCTTATGTTTTTTATTAGATAAAACGCAACTTAAGTGTATTAAAATTATATTAAATTGTATGAAGAATCTTTTTTCATTTTTATATTCGGTCAGGATATAATTTAGTTGATGGATAACTTTTATCTGATGAAAAATTCACTGCCTGAACTACAATTAGGTAGTACGTAAATTTCACAAAATAGACGGCAGTTATAATTATAAGAACATTAATCACAAGGATGAAACGAAAAATTTACGCGATACAACTTTACTGCAAATTCTAGCATAAGAAATCAAGCCTTTTTCATAAATATTTATGAAAGCAAAGTTTTTGTACCTTGCTTGTAGTCTAGTAAGTATCTAATGGCTGCCTATGGATTGGCAAGGATAACTTTCTATAAACATTAGATATCATTGAGATCATCCATCAAATAAACTCTAAGCACCGTGATAATTCCAAGAAGTCTATATTTATAACAAATTAATATTAAACAAGTGTCTATGTGACAGTCCAAAAGAATTTGTAAGGGTTTACTAAAAAATATGTTCTTTAAATTACATATTTTGAATTTGAATAAAAAAGAATTGTATTTGAATTTCCATAATAAGATCGCTTCATCATATTATTATCATATTCGTGTCTATTTTTTAGGATTCAAGAGAACTGTGTCTGTGTGTGAAGCGAATTAGAATTGTTTCAAAGAAGTGTTTAGTTTATAGTCACTTAAATCCGGAGAACGTAACACATTAGTCGTAATCAAAGTTAATAGCTGCGAGTGTTTATGTGGAATTCGTAAATTTTATAGCCCATTTCGCTAAATTACTGGCTAAGAACATTATGTTCTGTGATTGCGTTAGTTAATATCACCGCTTGTTCCGAATAAGTCTTATTTAAAGCGTCCTTCATGACTTTCATGTCACCGCCAAGTTCAAATTTAATTGGATTCTAACGCACCATTTAAAAGTAAAATTTTCAATATGGTAATTTTGTTAAAAAGTGGCAAGAAAACACTGAAGATGGAATGAGTCATCTAGTAAATATATGTATGTGCCTTTAGAAATCAGAGAATTTAAACTTTTACGCCAGAAAAGTATTCCATTAAATGCCAGATATTCCTCTATTTATTTAAAAAATTGGCATAAATAGGCGTCACAAAAAGTAAAGAACAATTTTTGGTATATAATATTTAGCAGCTATCACAATTCAAACAACGACATGCATTAACTGAATGTATATTAGGGATGACAAAATTCAAAGAATGTCACTTATTATGAGGAGTCAAGTTAATAGCCCATTTCCCTAAATTACTAGCTGAAAGCATTATACTCTGTGGGCGCGTCAGTTTATATTACCGCTCGATTCGAATCAGTGTCAGTTAATGTTATACATAATCACATTTTACTGACAGTTTTTTTTTACTGTTCTTTCGTTCGAATTTTGTTTTATTCCCTTGTAAAAATAACGCTATCATTATTTTGGTGTAAAGAAAACGATGATGTTGTTATAAATTAAAAGTTTTTTCTTATTCGTTATTCTTAGCGTCCATTATATACAAACCATAGACAATAAAATTTGACGTTTTATTTTTATTTTATCCATAAAATATCTTACATCTATTTATTGTTCAATCGTATAAGTACAATAACAGTCTCCCAAAAAGGTGGATCAAAATAACATTCACAAAAGTGCCTAAATGTAAGTAAAATATAATTATAATTAATATTGTCATCTTAACAAAGTTTTAAAAATCTTACTATCAAGTAATAAGTAAAGAAGTTAAAATTGTGAAGGAACATTCGATTTTTTTAAGTATAAGCTAATAATAAGATTGTAAATATTTCACTGAAACAAAACTTTAAAAGTTTCTCTAAAACGTAAAGCAGAAACCGGATACTTAGCCTTATAGAGGTAAAATAAATAGAAATATGTATAAGTGCTTCCCAAATTCAAAACGGATTTACTGTGGAAACCAAAGTTTATACAAACTTGCTATCAAATACGGTAACTCCGAAAACCATCAATGTAAAAAGAAAATCATTTCAAAAGGGTGAAGTTTCGGATGCGGCGTCTAAAGTCTAGAGATGTCCATTTCATTGTATAATATTTTAATATCGATGCCAGACTGAACTATACTGTGATATTTTTGTATCTCACTCTTTTTACGCCTAACCTTATTACTGATAATCGAGGTCACAAAATCAACCTTTTTTTCACTATGTGTTTCCTCCGATTCCGATCAATACTTGACCTCATCACCTGATAACATGCTAAAGGAGATGTCATCCTTCACTTGGTCAGATCGTCGTGGTGGTAAACGACCCCTAGGTCGTATTTGTATGTATTTGTATATTTTTGTATCTATACAAGTCCATACTCTAGACGAAAATAACATATCTTCTTTTAGAAATATTGCTTAAAATATCACATCTGGTTGCTAAAAAGAAATATAAAATTTGACAAATTATTTCAAACAATACGGAAATAGCGATTTCTATAAATTTATTTTTATAAAATGATTTGTTTGACTTCATTTTTGTAAATATATATGTAAAAATTAGCTTTTTTTGTCGTATACTGACAAAATGTATCTCGATTTATAGCGATACAATATATCGATAACAAATATTGGACATCACTGGCTGACAGCGAAACATTCGACTCTCGATTTACTTTTACCGCCATTAGTGTCCGGAAGTAACTTTTGCAACAGGACAAATATTTTCTTACTATATCATTAGGTTTATAGTAAAAAATATGGCATCAGTAATAATTACTATTATTGTCTCGTATCTCGTCCTCGGGAAGTGAGGATTTCATTGAATTACTTGAACTATATTCGTGGTTACTCCTAGCAGTTATATTCGTGGTTACTCTTGGTACAGGCTTTAAAAAACCTCTAGTTAAATGGCTTGAACGCCTCTGCGTGAAAGACGAGGATTCAAGTAGTTCAGGATAGGGAAGTATAGATTAACAGAGGTGAGACCTTTGCCCAGCAGCGCGATTCTATAGTCTAGTCAAAAAAGAAAAAAGGACATATCGATGTTTTTCGTCCGTAACGTACCCAGGAAGTACCGCCATACAAAACATTTTTTTAATAAACCTTTCCATATTACTTTTGAATGTTTATACTAATTTATAAAGCTTAAGAGTTCGTTTGTTTGTTTGTTTACTGGAACGCACTAATCTTAGGAACTACTGGTCCGATTTGAAAAATTCTTTCAACGTTAGATAGCCCATTTATCGAGGACAGCTATAGACTTATACATCATCACGCTAAAATTGAATCTATTTTTTTCACCTATCTTTACGGACGCTTACTTACTTACTGCGATGGCGCATAGACCCAAGCTGGATCTTGGCCTCGGAGACCAAGTGACACCATTTCTTGCGGTCCTGTGCCGTTTCCTGCCACTGCGTGGCCTGAAGCTGACACAGTTGACGATTGCTTCCCATTGTTCACGATACATTGCGCGCTCAAGAATGGGATAAGGATAGCAATATCTGTAACCTCTCATTTCCGAGATGAATGAATTTTGTGATATTATTTAGGACATGAAATGTAGCCTTATTACAAAATTTGCGTTACGATGTCTTGTAAACCCTGCATATGTTTAACAGAGGGCCATATAATAATGAAGTAAATAAACTTAAAAAATACCCTACACTCTAACAGGGGCACAACACTAAGCGTTTAGCTTTGATTGGTTGCCATGTGTAGTATGTATACAGTTAGCATAAGCAAAACCGCAGGAACTAATTAGTTTGTTACAAGGTTAAATTGTCCCCATTAGCTAGGATACGAATCACTAAAATATAAATGGAACGGGAAAATGGGAAACACGTTGATTATGCGTCATCTATTATTAAATTTCAATATTTTAATTAACATTAATAATAAATAATTCATTATGTAATATAATTAATAGTATGGCTTTTGTTTTTGAGGGTCCCGAAGAAACCCAAAAAACAAACTGGGACTGTAGAAGAATAAGTAAATCGAAGATGGCAATACAGAACAAAAAGCAAAACAACAAATGTATGTTAAAAATCAAAGAATATTTCATCAATAGGGCAGATAATTCTAAAATCAGTTTTTTTTTAATACGCAATTTTCAATAAAGTTTAATTATCGATATTAAAACTCCAAACGTAAATATATATATCAAAACAAATTTAATCGATACAATGACAAAAATGGGTCGTGAAATAAATAAGTGGTCGTGATGATTTATTTGTTGTCATTTTCCTGACTTGCGCATAGTGTTGCCCGATACTAAGTATTTCGATATACGATTTCGATATTACGTTAGCTTTTAACGATACAAAGCAAAATATTGGGCATCACTAATTAAATGCATTTATTCCTAATTTTGAAAGTATAAATATTACCCTATACAATTATATATATACATATATAATTTCCTTGTTAGAAGAATTCTAATATCAACAGGTAGCGTTAACGGAGGCTAGATATTCGTTGTATTTCTTCTCTTGAGCTTGTTGCAACTTTTGCAGTTTCTTTATCAAGCCCTTGCTGAGCTCTTTTCCTTCTTTGTCGTGTGTTGGCAGACCCTAGAAAATAACAAAAAAAATGTGAACAAATAAATCTAGGGCGGACCGTTTGAAAACATAAAACTGAAGCCCTCATTCTTGCATTATACCGTGAACGTTCTTGAAATCTGGAAAGCGAAAGTAAAGACCAATTAAAATTAATTGTCCCAACAGTAACGCTTAAATTTTATCTGTAAAATTTCAGATATACTGTATTCTTCCTCCAATTTAAAGTTCAAGTCAAAATTTCTCCATTTAATTTGACTGTTATATATTTTTAGACTTAACTTTTAATTTTTATTATTATCACTTTACGCTTGGAGCGGAAACTAGAATCGAGACCCTGTTTAGTATTTTATTCACATTTTTTAAAAGAAAGTGTATTATAAAATGGCGAAAATAACGCTTTTATTGTAACACCAGCACTAAAACATTATGTGAACAAAAGATAATACCTACTACTTACAATTCCATAAAACAAAACAACGAGCTTTCCAGGGAACGAAACAATTCAGGTTACGACAACGGCTTTCTACCCACGAGAAAACGGCTGCTACAGTATCGTAAATTGAAAACTATAGCATTGTATCTGGAAGCAATGCAGTTAGGGTAGGATATTATTTTTCATCTGTAAGACTCAATAATTGGATCCGGTTAACATTTTCATATTTATGGGTAACTTCTTGTTATGATGTTTGTCTTGGCATACATAAGATTTTGGTATACTCGTCGATATTATAACATACTATATTATCATTAGGAACCGACTGGTTGCTTGACAAGTCGCATCAGAATACTGCAATCGTGTTTCCGTTATTAGCTAATCCGCTTTGATGGTAATTTGTTCAATAATTCCATAAATTATGGTCCCATCTCTTAATGCATGCTCTTTAGAGTATTGACGGAACTAGTTCATAAAGTGGCCTTTCAGTTGATAGCTCTGCTGCTAGTCATACTGGTAATTGGACTAGTTACTCAATTAGTCTTTTATCTGCTTTCAAGCGTCTCACGATTAGTCTGAAGACTTTAAGAATTTTTATTCATTTAGCAATTGATTATTGTATCGTTCACCCGACTCGTTACTTGGTTGAAACGTTATCATGGTTACATTCTGGTGTTGTTTTGTTTAGTATATTGGTCACATCAATAGCTGGCTTATCATTTTTAGTTTCTTTCATGGTCCCCTACCTGATGTTCTATCAGGTCGCCTATAGTTCTGATGTCGACGAATGCACGTCCACAGCATCATGTTCTGGTAAGGGCTAGAGTCATTGACGAATGCGCGCATGAAAAAGTGTCACGTTCCGCTTGAGCCGAGCGTGCAAGTAAAGACAACAATTTTTTTTGTTTTGTTATATGAATAGCAAAGTATTTAATTGTAACTGACACTTGTGACTTTCTTAACTTGCAACTTTAATTAATTATTATCGTTTTAACTATGAATTGTATGCACTACGCTATGTCTTTTCATTTCAATTGTTAAGGAAAATCTGTATATATATGAAATCGATGGTTTTGCATACAATACTTACAGAGAAATAGAAAAATTCAAACACTAAGTAGGGAATGGAATTCCAGAAATGTAATGTTTTCAATTTTTTTACAATATAGCCGAGCCGGAATGAGACAATCGATGACGCTATGGATCTAGATACGGAAGACCACATAGACGAGGGCGTAGCCGCCGTGACTGATAGTGTTCCGACCCTAACAGCAGACCAGGTAATATACAAGTGCTGCGATATCCACGGATACTTGATGAGATCTTATACTGGACTAGGTACAATTGTCTGGGGCTTAAATTACCTCACAAATAGTCATACTCGCAAGGGCGGTCTTATCGCTTAAAGCGATCTCTTACAGACAACCCAGGCAAGAGAGGATTATAGGAAATAATAATTAGTTACCGTTAAACCATTTTATTGTAAATGATTGACAATAACGGTATCATAGTTGGCGCAGAAAGTGACTGAGGAACTATGATAGGATATCTAGATTTTAATTAGAGGTAGCGTCATGCTTGTAGCCGAATTAGGCCATTGCTTCCGGGTACCAGTACCTCATTCTTACATAAGAGCGGCATGAAGTGGCGGCAATGTTGTCACGTCATATGATGGTATTGTAGTCGCGTTTCGTTCGGTTTGTGAGACTTCCCGGTGGCCTCCTTCCCTCCTCTTTCCTCCTAGTTGTGCACTTAGCTGCCTGCTCGTTTGCCCATTGTTACATACAAAAAAAACCTACCAGAACGAATAGAATCAGGACCTCGTTTAAGCAAAGGCGAATAACATGCTATAAATAGATGCGGCATTGGAAAATTTTCTTTTAGATATTATTCAAGCTCTTGTTTATTTTTAGGTGTACTATCGAATTGAGTCTCGAATTGAGACTAACGAAATTTGAGTTTTCGGCGAAATACATTAATGTGTATAATTAAATTAATTTTTATTTATTTATATATAGTGTTAATACACTATATTTAAATAAATAAATACTAATTGAATCTTTTATATAATTATTTTTTGCTTTACATTGTAAACTCTTTTTATATATTTATATATATGAAATGATTCATATGTATAATTTACAAGTTGACAACAGTTGAATTTTTTTATCACTTGGAATTTTTTCTTATAATTTTTCCATTTTTTTCTTATTTTTTTTTATCATTATGCTACATCGCTGTTTGTAGCGCATTTTTATTTATGCGTTTTCATGATATCACTTATTGGTGCCTCTTTTTTTTGGCCGGATATCTAATATTTTTTTTCTTTTTTTTTTCCACACTTTTCTTTAACGTCATTTTTCTAACTACTAATTCTTCCGTCCTCTTCCATACGAAGTTTCTTGATAGATTAAACGTAACAAAAATAATTTATGTACAAATTTTATCAGATTGGCACAGCCACTAACAGCGGGAGCTGGCTCACTTCACGAAAGCCTCCGCTGGTATTTTGCCTTCAGATTGTAATTGATTGAAGATGAACAAAGCACGCTGATAGTTTTGATAATTTTTAAATGTGTTTATTTTTGATAATGTTTAAATGTGTTTATTTTTGATAATGTTTAAATGTGTTTATATGTACATAACAGTCATTCCTGTTGTTAAATGACAGCCATTAGTAAAGTAGCCCTAAGATATAATAGATAAAAGCCCACCATTTATAGAAAATCTTTATGTTAAATAATCAAGTACATTATTTAAGTCTTACAACGAAAGTGTTAGTACCTAAAGTACATTTATGACTGTAAAATAATTAATGTTATGAAATATCAATTTTAACATAGATACCTCTAAATTAAGTTGCAGCCATTATGGATAGCACATTTTTCGCTTTATGCCTCATTAAGCATTTATTGTTCTGTTACTTTATATCAGTGTTATACGTGAAGGCAAATGATATGTAACTGAAAGAAGGTCAGTCTGACTAAGGAACTCCTAACAATAATATTTACAATAGCTCAACGGTATAAGGTATGGACTGAAATCCGAGAGGTAACCGGTTCAAACCCCACCGCCGTTGGGGTATTGTCGCACCCACTCCTAGTACAACCTTTTAATTTAAGCTTAGTAGAAGGGAAAGGGTAATACTAATGACTCCCGTCTGAGGTTAAGATTAAGAGTGAGTCTATAGGGGAATCTAAAGTTAATTAATACTAAGGGAAATGTGCTGATTGGCGGTAGCCATTGGTGATATGGAAACTGTCGTTTCCTGAATTTCCATACGTGACTGCGGTTGCCATAGGCGCTTAACGTACGTGTCCATCACACGGAAGCAACCGACATAACACGGACAGGTTTGAAAGGTTTTGTTTTGAATAAGTAGATTCAACTTGTTTGTCCTTTATTACCGCTTAATGATTTAAGAAATGCTTTATGATTAATTGCTTATTTGACTGTATGTATTGCTTTAATACTCAGTTTAATGTTTCATCTTGTTATATTTTTATATTATCTCATGTATTCCTGCGCACCACCTACTGCTTTATCACTTCGTATATTTCCCTGTCCTAAAGATTGATAACACCGCCTTTTGTACTCATTTTCTTACTGTATCTTATTATGTGCTACTTTCTTTTGTGGTGTATAATAAGTCGTATGAATAAATAAATTAATATACCTGCAAAATGAATTCTGGGGCGTCCTTAAATCCTTGTAAAGTTAACTTGCCAAGATGAACTTTGAGGTATGTTTAGTTCCGGTGTAACGCAATAATCAAGTAATAAAATATATTTTTTGTGATTAATATTCGTAAATATACAAAGGTAATACAGGTAATTCTACTAAGTACGACACAGCGGTAATTTTAGGCTAAATTTTGAACAGTTTATACAAAAGATTAGACCTTCTAATCTTTTCCGATTATAAGTATATTTCCAGGGGAAAAAACGGACTGTCTTCTCAATAATGATGAGGATATAGCATTATTCATATATTAATTCGTAGTAATTTTTATTCATATAGACTTTTCGAAATAAAAACGAACACCGACACTCTGGGAGTCTCAAAAAAACATAAAACGAATTGTCAGAGGTGTTGGTATTGGTGACCTCAAAGTCAAAAACAAGTCAAAATCAAGCGTTCGGTGACGATGATGCGAGTTCCATGATTTTTGTTCCTCCAAAAAGTACACATATTTAAACAGTATACATATAGCGTATGAGCATGGAAAGCGTTCGTTGCCGATGGCGCGAATTTCATTGTTTTTTTTCCATATCAAAACATGCCCAACGTGCCTAAAGAAGTTTTCACTTCAAAAATTTAAGATACTGTTATTATAAAGATCCGTAATAAAAGAAAATATCATGAAGGTAAATTTTATAAAAATGTTAGCACCGCTTTTTATACGTTGGTTAAAAAAAATTAAAAAAAAAACAATAAAAATAAACATCGTGTATTCATTATACAAAAGACAATTCCACAAAACAAACACACAAAATGTAAAACAACAACGAGTATAAAAATAAATAAATTTCTCAATGTATAGCGAGTATGGTAATTTTGCAACGATATATCCGTATGTATACAGAACCTAATAAACATTGTGATGTTTTATGAAACCCCGATGCAAGTAAAATTTGCGAACCTTGAACTCCTTTCCCTTGACCCTACACCGCAGTCAGCAGTAATACGAAATGCAATAGATTCGAAAAAATGTAAAGCAATAAAAAATTCCCTTTAATATGTATTAAGTCATTTAATATGTACTACTCGTATATTACAGAACAAGAACATGTTTAAGATCAGAAATCAATTCGACCTGAAATTGTAGAATGAAAGTATTTTTTAAAAATACCAATCACGAAATAATCATAATTAAGTTTACTCTCTATTCAGTTTGTTTTAACAAAGCGCATTACAGCTTATCCATCAACTCGTATATAAAAACACTGTTATGAAAATTTTAAAAATCTATTGCACTGTTAAGTTGTTACATCTTTTACTTTCAATTATCAAAGTCAATTCAATTTCAAGTCCAAAACAAGTAGACGCGCTAAAAGGTAAGAATTTGGAGTCATCATAGCATGGACATCGATCACAAACAATCAACCGTTCAATCACAAAGTCGAAATAAAAAGCTATGCGTACATCATATTTTTCAAGTCAGCACAAAGGCGTTATCGTCTGAGCCTTAACATTTGTTATCAAAAAAAAAAAATACGATCATAGTTAAAAAATTTTGATTCGCTCGCTTTTGATTCGGGCGTCAATCGCAAAGAATTTCAACTAACCTATCCTAATGATCTAACGAATAAGAGTTTGTCCATCGTTTTGCGCAAGTACGAGTAGTTCGTAACAATTAAAAGCGAACGGCCGCCCGAAAATGACGACGTGGCAGCGATACGCGGGAGCGTGCACTGCGCCCACGAGATGGGAGCCGCGGTAGTGCACGCGGCCCACGTACACGTCCTGAGCGACGCGCACCGCCCTCGCGCCCATGTCGCCCACCCCGCTCACGCTGCCCACGTCGGTGGCACGACACGGCACCCACGACACTTCCGCATTACACATCACCTGAAGACAATTGAGAAACATCATACGAGTTTCGGGTTGTAAGTACCTATAACCGTACACAATATTATCATACCGAGCTTAGTCCTTAATGATAGACTCTGTAATAATAATTGTAAACTATCGATCGCTGGTCGAAAACTAATTTTAATAATATACTGTCATAGATCTTGTAGTTAGCAATTTATTAATTATTGCCCTATTTTTTTTGGCGTGAAAGCGTTTTATAAATCGTTGATCGCCGGCTGCACGTAGTAAAAATCATGACTGATTGTCACGTTCCGTCTGAGAAGAAACTGCAAGCAAAGCGCGGAACAAGCGATAGAGAGGCACGATCAGCGTAAGCGGTCGGTGTTATCATGTAAACTTATCGTCCGTTAACAAATATTTGTTTTCAGAGTCATATTCATAAACTCATAAAATTAAGTATCTTATAATTGTATACTCTTTTAATATGTGATACTTCACCTGATATTTCGTATAGTGATACACCGCGCCATCACTGTATAAGACACAGCAGTGCTTGGAGGGATGTAGAGCGGCCGGTAGGATTTTGCATCTAAATTAAATCATACAAAACGTACAAATAATGAATAGAGTCAGATGTTAATAAGCAGCAGAGGCTCTAGCATGAACATTTCGAACCGTTCAAATTCGAAGAGTCGACTCTACTTAGAATGAAAATGTTCGTCCTAGGCCCACAGGAGGCAAGTCTTTATCGTGTCATGCTTTTAATCAATAATAAAGCAATGCCCTTGACATTGTGAGCCTAGCACGAATAATTTCAAAGTCGAATCTTCAGTTTGAACGGTTCGAAATGATCATGCTAGGGCCTCAGGTAAACTTTATTATATTTTAGAAATTCGCAGTGACTTTACAAATGACAGAGGGGCGTGCGTTATAGTGAGACAGAAAATCAGCGCTTCTTCTTGTCGTGTCGATGGCGCATCAGACAGTTCCGTTCCAGAACTCAGCCACGAGAACAGCATCATCTGTGGCTCGCATCAGGTCATATCTGTACTTGTTAGTGCAATGAGTTTAGCAATTTCCACAAGTCATTAGCGTATATACGCAGCCCTAATATCTCGAATATGGATTAAATGGAAATCCGTAGGGATCTCGTTTAAGCATAAATCCCGCTGGGCTTTAACTCTGTAACGGGAATATTAGGCATACATAAAGGGTTTCTAGTAGTATTTAAAAAAATACTTGTGCGTGGTCCTGGCGAGCCATGTGACCTCTTCGTCGTACACGCCTGCCGCCACTGCGCCGCTGGGCACCGCTCCGCACGCGCTCACCACCCACACCGGGCCTGGCTGACTCCACGACGACGCCGGTATCCAGTCTACACCAGGGTTTCCAGTCCATATAATTACGGATCATCCATAAATAACACACACAAATTTTGTGTTATTTTAAATTAATTACCTATGTAAATAAGTTATTAATATAGTTAAGCTTTTTGCAAATTTGAAAGTCTTAGCCAGCAATATCCGAAAAAACTAAAAAGTAATTTGATTCTTTTCTATAAGGTTGGCTTTCTTTCAAAAGACATTATACATTATACATTTTGGAACGTACACAATTTAAAATAAATTTGCAACATTAAAGGTTTCCGTTACATGGCGTCATCCGAGTGAGAATTTTTTATTTCATCTTTAATAAAAATACGATTTAGAAAAACCATACCAGCAATAAGCATTCTGTATTTATGCTCCCAACAAACGCATAGATGTGAATTATATTTGTTCCAATCTTCCAAATGATCTTCAACCTTCTTTTTAAAATGCTTCCATCGCCTGTTTTGTTGAATATTGTTAGTATATTGTTCTGATACTCAAATTGTCAGAGAGAGAGTAAACATCTCTACTTACAGATCGTGTGCCGGTTGTAAGGAATCGGTACGTTGTGCTAGCGAGTCTGTTTCTCTTAACTGAAAAAAAAAAAACGATAAAAAAATGTATTAAGGCCTAAACAGCCGTAGAAAGGGCGGTAGAGTAAAAATAAAAAAAAAACTTGATTCGATCAGGCCTATAGTGAGCGATTATGGCACCACAGCTATATTTATGAGAATGTAATAAGTAATCATAATTATTGTCAACGAAATAGCGCGAAACCTCCGCTAATATGTAATATCGGCACCATGGCGATAAATCTTCTGGCTCAAGCACCCTTAACGCGTTGTATACGCACGCTAAAAATCTAGTTGCTGAGAAGATAGACCTATTCTCATGCTCAGAAAATGTTTTTAAAACTACGACACTTCATGTATTGTGTTATTTTAGTTAACTACACTGTTGCATTGGGCGTAGCCTGTAATAGCAGTTGTAATGTGTTTTTAAGAAATAAATAAATAAAAATCATCGACTAACATTGTAAACTTTATAAAAGATTATGAAAACGGCCACACAACGTGTGCGCGTTTGTTTCAGCCGGCAAACAGTACAGACCTTTTTTGACTTTGTAGCGCTTACCTCCTTTTGTAAGAAATATAAAAAAAGGTGCTATGAGTTTTTTGCTAGTTCTCGTGATATAACTTTTTCGGCCAGTGGTTAACTTAACTTTCTCGGCCAGTGGCTTCTAAAGCCCAAAATTATCATTTATACAAGTTTAACTTAAAAGTTTCTTTGTGAAAGCTGAGCAATAAGACCAATGAATTCCAATGCAACTGAATTCCCTGATACTGATATACCAGTATAGCTGACATCACACTTCTTAAAAACACTAGACATTTCTTCTCCGTCATACATAATGTATGTGTTCCGATATACACTGCGAGCACTGTAAGCTTCGACGTCAGATGTATACTGTTAAGGTGTTCCTTTCTCTTTTGCTATGCTGGTTACAGTTTAAAACGAAACGCATCCAGTATACTGACTACTATTCTACTCTCTACTTCCTAATCCGTACGGCCAACAAAGAAGACCTGTTGAGAGTTTTTGGACAAGTCAAAGGGAACAGCTTGGAAAAGTAAGTCACAAAACTTTTATAGTAAATTGACCTGAAGTCCTAGCACGAAGATTTTCGATAGTTTTACTTACTTATACTTTCTGAACCGAACGTCAAATGAAACATTAATGCTATAGATTTACTTCAACGATTAACATTACGGCCATGTATATCGAATAAAATGAAAACACGAACCTTCATTTGACGTTTCGTTTCGAACGTAATAGTACGTAAAGCTATGGAGAATGTTCGTGTCAGGCCCTCTGAGACCTTCGAATTATAATTTATCTGTTATTGGATATATACTCTGGAGAGTAGTATATGGTTTCTTAATAATTTCATAACAATTGTTCCATAATAATGGTTTCATATGTTAGTTTTATGTTTAATATAATCTAGTTAGTTGTATATAATTGTTCATTTGACATTCATCATCATCATTCTCAGCCCTTGATAGCCCACAGCTATAGCTCAAAGTTGTTGTACACATTTGACCTTGAAGTCCACAAAGTACTACAAAACTTTGTACAGTTACACAAAGTCCCTTTAAATAAAATATCCGTAAAGTGATACAGATATTCTTTAGCTATATGAAAACTTAGTCAAGTCGTCTAAATAGATGAGACGACTGACTAGTATATACTTCTATGAAGTGTAGAATTATTATTACCTTAAGAACCTCTTTATTGCTCATAAAAATAGGCAGGTGCTTTATTGTTTAGAGCTTGGAGTTTAGTTGCTCGAACTTTGTACTGTACAGTTAACATGATGATGTATTGAACTCTTTTTTGGTAAGAACTATTAAAAAAATTTGCTAACGAGTTTCTTGCTGGCTCTTCTCGTAGCTCGACTTTTCGATTTATAATATTAATACCTGTTATCTGCGCCTTCCGTGTACAACAAGTAGATGGAGTTTTTTTGTCCCTAATTCTTCTGCCATTAAACTGTGTACTTCCCAGCCCAATTGCATATTTGTACTTCACGCGGTTTTCGAGATTTCGTGCTAGATGACCCTTCGCTTTTGTACTTATAGATTAGGAGATAGAAGAAATATTATTCTATGTTATAAATAATAAACATTTTTGGAATTTAGTCTAGAACTTACCTCATCAAATGTTTGATTTTTTGGCGTATTTATACGTACGATAATTTAGATTAAATTTTCAAAACTCAATTTCTCAACAGTGGAATATATAACGCGGTCGTTCACAACTTATAACACCTCTCTTTTTCCGCCTTGGGTTAAAAACAATATCCAACTGAAACTAATTTAAGAAATTATATCAAAGAAATCAAGAAGACAGTGAATTTATATTGTTCATTTAAAGTTGTTAAATTGGAAAGCATTACGTTGGAGAGCTTAGAGGATAATTTGACTAGGCATTGAATTTTGAATTTCTAAAAAGATTGGCCTAGATTAGAATTAAATCTAACTACAGCGAGTAATTTATATAATACAGCAAAAAGCCACTAGTAATTTGGAATCTAATCTCACTATAGATTCGTTATGATAACATTTTTAGTATTAAAGAATATAGTTTTCATTTCTGAAAAGGAGACCTATTATAAGTGTCTGTGAGTATGTGTTTGTCTGTCTGTGACATCGTAGCTTCTAAATGAATAGGCCGATTTTAAGCCGATAGAAAGCTGTCATAATAGAGATTGTAGTGCAGCGTTCGGGTTACGATATTGCGCAAACTTACCTTAATTTTTATTCGCGTGTTTGTCATTTCCACTAGGTTCGGATCTTGGTTCTTGGTGGGCACTGTTCCTTATACCAGGAGACTCAACCGCCGAAGCAGGAGTCAATCCCGGGATCGGGATCGGGCGCAGAACGGCCGTATAGGCGCGGCTGATAGGGTAAGCAGCCAATAGATGGCGCTATATTTTGATATCAGTATGTTCGAGTAGGCTAACGTTTGCCTATATGCACAAAAGCGAAAAGTCACCTATCACCAAATGTCGAAAGGCGCGGGTCACGCAAAGATGTTCGCCAAGGAGGTAATTTATAGTTAGGGACATGTTAAGGATGTACAAGGACTCTTGAGAGTTTAATTTTACGCGATCGTAGGCGCGACATACATTAAAGTTCAGAAGTTCGAGCGCTCGCATCGTCTTCAATTAGGAGACTTCTTGGAAATGAACAAGTTTGATCAAACGGTCCTACAAAATAAGTTCGCTCACATCGCGCGTTCTATAAGGAGGACCCCCTAGAACTCAACCTTATAATAGGACAGATTAAAGATTCGAATACTTTGGCAAAGACATTAAGTAAGGAAATTGGACGATAGTTTATCACGTCGGTTTCCCACTAGTTTAATATGGTTTTTTTAACCCACTTTTATTCTAATTTCGTAGCATTCCATTGATTCACCGTCCGGTTGCCAGGTCCATTACGTTGCAGAGAAAGGAACCATAGCAGTGCCTGGGACTTGCGAACTAGATGTAGGATTAAGAATAGTCTTTGAAGTGGCTACTAACACTCATCTTCACTGCCAGTAATCCGTTCCCTGCCTAGCCAAATATGGTATGCTCCTACTAGTGCGACTTTAGATGTCCTTTCTAATAAAGAACTTAAGATAGTTTTTGATAAGCCAAGACCAAGTGGGTAATTAAAAAAAGAATCCACATTACTTAAGAATTATTATTTATATAAGCAATGTTTTTATGATCAGATTTTCTACAAATGTTTTTTATTTTAACTAATAGTGATTTTTTTTTATTTTAAAAATCAATACAAGCCAAGCAAAAACTTAATCACCATTGTTTTTTTTTGTTACCAGAGGCAAACGTGCAGGCGGTTCACATAAGTGACTACCAACATGGACATCTGTACCATCAGGAGGCATGAGGTACTATACAAGTAAAAGTCACAAGGAGTTATAAATTGCCTATGGGGGTTGAAATTTAAAATTAAATTAGGGTAACTGAGGTAGCTCCTTTTAAGAGGAGAGCAGCTACATATTTTACATGATACAAAAATATTATAATAATTGGTTGGTTAATAGCAACACACAACCTTAAATTGTAAAGAGAAACCCTCCTTACCGTTTCTGATGAAAGATTCAGTATTACTGTACACACCATGCTTCTGATAATCCTCCATATTAACTGAAGAGATCAGTTTAAAGTTATCAAATTGCAAGTGCTGGCAGAGTGCTTGTACTTGGTCATCGGTCAATGTTTTGTTAAGGAACTTCGCGATCCGTTGAATACTTCCCGGTAAATCCTGCAGATGCAGTACCATTATATTTTTTCTAGTAAATGATAGGATACAGGAATAAGTTAGGAGTCAAATCAAATTTTCTCGTTTCGTCTTCTAGTTAAGCGTAAGCCCCTAGGTATTGAGGTCTAAAAAATGAAACACAAAAATTATACTTATTTTTTTTTTTTTAATATAATAAGGTTCGTATGGGTCAAGGCACATATTGGTATACCTGGCAACGAGATGGCTGATTCCGCCGCCAAACAGGCAGCCTCTCTATTAAAACTGGGAAGGTATTCATTGCGGCTCATAATTTACTATTATAGATTTAATGTCATTAAATCTAAAATTAATGGTCCCTGTGAAAGTTGGGAGAAATTCGAAAGCGGCGAATGTAAAGAAAATGCAACGATTATGGGGTATTCTGCCAGTGTCGAAAGCAAGGGCAACTATTTCCTTCGTACTGGCAATGAATCTAAGTATGCTAATAATTGAGAGAAAAATAAAGATTTTCAAATATAGATAGATTTGACTAGTAGATAAGCAGAATATCAATTTTTTCTTTCATTTTCTTTGTCTATGTCACTCAAGCGCAATGTTGTAAAACAGGCTTTTAAATTAAAATAATTACAATTATATGAATTACTCATTTTATTTCCATAAAAGTTCTCATAGTATCTATATACACATCTACACATTTAACAATAAGAGAAAAACTGGACGTGTCCATGTTTTATATACAGACTATTAAATATTTTTTGATTTATTTCACAGGTAAACAAAGTCTATTTATAAAAAACTTGAGACTTTTCGCTTAACAACAGATTTTGTTCCTATGATTTTATTAACTTTAATTTAATAGACTAGGTGTAAAAGATATCGTACCGGAAACGCATCCCATGGGTTCAGTACATGATTCTAGACTCTCCAGTGGTGAAATATTTCGTCGGCACTTTCTTGAAATGTATAATTGTTTTTTAACAATTTTTTAACTGAATACTGTATATTGCCATTGTTACTAACTGTCCCAATGCGATTTTAAATCAGAAACAAATTTCTTCAATATTTTCACATCAAACCGCAATGTAAATAAAGCTTAAAAGTACGTAACAGGAGTAGCGCAGCGCGGGTTGTTGACTTGTATTGCGCGTCAACATTTTGTTGACGATTGTTTCCCAATGTTGATGATACATTGCGCGCTCAAAAATGGGATGAGGATGGCAATATCTGTAACCTCTCATTTGCGAGATGAATGATTTTTGTGATTTTATTTAGGACATTAAATATAGACTTATCGCAAAGTTTGAGGTACGTGTAAAAAAATACGCCTATTCGTAAGCGTTTTATACTGTCGAAGACTATATTAAACATAAAACTGCTTGAGGTTGAGTCGCTCCAACTTTGTACTTGATAGTTGACATGCAAAAATGTGAAAAACTAATTTCTGTAAGAACGGCAAGCGCGTTGCAGCGTAGACCGCATCTACACTTTATCAAGTGTGACTGCGGTCAAGCGCTTGCCTATCTCCAATGAAAAAAAAAACAATATTACCCAAAACTCAAAATATTAACTACTACATTACTAATAAACAAGTTGTCTTTTGAGTTTGACAACGACGTCAGCGATACCAAATTATCGATCGCAATGTTTTTTTTTTACAATTTTGCCACTTCGACACTTCGTCTAGTCAAACAAAAATACCTAAAGTGAATAATAGCCGCCGCCTACGTTGAAAATTACTATCAGATATTATATTAACAAAATACAAAAATGCGATCGCTATTCAAAATTGCCATTTTCATTCAAATTGTAGTAGCTTTTGCCATTTTTACGTATAATGGCACTCCGCTAGTTACCGAAAATCAAACCCACAAACACGGAGTGGAAGTCAGAAAGGCTTACCATATAGTGCTGTGCTACTTTCTAATAACATTCAGAGCCTCAATATCTCAACGGTATAAGGTATGGACTGAAATCCGCAAGCTACCCGGTTCAAACCCCACCGCCGTTGGGGTATTGTCGCAGCCACTCCTAATACAAGCGGTAAACTGTCTTATTTATGACACTAATAACAAAAAACAATCTACAATTTTCTTGACTGTCTAGCTTATCTCCGGAACGCCTGAACTGGTTTCGATGGAACTTTAACTGGCAAATAGCTGATAATACGGTAAATAACACAGACTTCAAATTGTCAGAACTGGATGAAATTAAATTGGGACCATACGAAAAGCACCAGATTTCAGTTAAATAAAAATCAGTTTACCCATTCACCCAATCCAACGTTCTAAAGTAACAAAGATAAAGAAAAGAAATGCAATCCCACTGAGAACTTTTTTCTTATGTCGATTCAAAATGATTGAATTGAACACGGTCAAAGTTACGTTTTATAGCTGGTATTCAGTAAAATCAGTTCTAGGTAATACGTTATGAGCCCAACGCAGTAAAACCTTACCTATTGATTGACCTTCTCAACACTAGCCGGCGTAATAAGTTCCTGGGTTTAACAGACGGTGACTCAAACTACTGTTTGTAAAAGTTTAAGCCCAAGAAGGCTTTAGGTTCAATCTTTAGGTGTCGTTGACTTATGAGTAGGATTAGTCCAAAATTAAGATAAAACCACTCAGGACCCTAAGCTTTCATTTACTTATAGAAGTATCGAATATAGTAAATTCGTTCGTGATTTTAGTTACAATCGTAAATAAAATATAACAAACTATACATACACACACTAGAATAATTGTATTTGTTTGTTTTTTAACAACTTATAACATCTAAAAAGGATGTTTTGATGTTTGTATCAAATGTTACTAACAAAAAATCTGAATCTGCGGTTGAACAGTTGATACGAATGGCTAAAGTTTGGAGTCTGTAATATCCATAAGAGAGACATGAAAAAATACAACTACCTGGCTTGAACAGGTAGAACTGCAGTTATTACTTTATTCGGTTAGTTTACGTATACGAAATGTTTATTCAATGTATCGAATCAAATACATCGCATAACATCGAATACAACCGATGTATCGAACTGATTCGAACTGTAACCATCGATTATCCCGAAGTTATACACAGACTCGCGATTATCCGGAATATCAACCGCTTCCGTCAAATATCCATTACAAAATACTTTATATCATCCATATTATTTAACTTGAATCATTAACATGTTTGAAAAGTTACGTTTCTTCATATATTTGATTAACTAGATTTTCGATTGTTCGAATGCATATTTCTATGAATGGATATATTAATGATTATTTCTTATGGGGCGGTCAATGTGGCTGCTTTTTAGGCCGAAACAATTTAACCAAACAAAAAAAAAACTAAGTAACGAAGAAGAAGACAACAATTAGTCAAATCTCTAATTCTATATTATTTGATTGGATCGTTCGGAAATCATGTCGCATACAAGTTTGGAATACGTTAACATAACCAAGTCAACTCGAGATTTAATAAGTAATCACATAGAATTTGAGACAAAAATATATATCGAGTAACTTGGATTAAATTAATCGAGTGCCCAACGCCCAACCCCGTGATTCCACCCCATCCCTAGACAGCTAGATTATTTCGTTCGTTGACGATTGACATTCATTCAGTCCGTATAAAGTCGTTGAGGGTTTCGTATATTGAGACTGTTTAGTGTTTCGAAAAGAAATATTACGAAACCGGTTCTAATTGTGCTATTTGCTTAATTTTTATTGTTTTTTTAAACTTGGTCGGTTATATAATCTTCATTTATATTATACTAGGGACTGAACTAGCGTATAATGGCTTTGAAATACATCGTCCTCATTATGACTGTTGGTAAGTAAGATTATTATTTTGTAATTTATATTATATTTTTTGGGTTCATATACATATTTAGGATAACTTCATTTCCTTTTTTATTATCTTAAGGTGTTAAACAAAGTTACCATAGATTTTTTAGTAACTTACTCAGTACGTTTCTATTTTTATTGTTTGGTTCAATTTATCAAAGGTCCATAGTTCAAAAATAATTGTATCCTGCTTTTCTATAGATATAAATGACACAAATAGACTCTTCGCTGTTTGATAGTATTTAAGGACATAAAAAATTAGTAAAAAAACCAGTTTATGTGCGATTGCGCCTAGTCTTGTTCTATTAGTAGTGATTTATTTACGGTAGGTAGTTATGCCTCAATTTTTTATACCTACATTACAATTAGTGTATGCACATTTTGATATCAAATAGATATGTTACCAGCTTTTTTAAAACAAGTATGTTCCTACTTTGAAGATTCCTAGAAATATATTTGGTCCAAAACATTGGCAAGGCAGGATATTATTTGCTCTTTAAACATACTCTCCAGCCATTTTAAATTTATATGTTGCTAGGTGCTGCATGCGCTCAGACAGAGACATCACTATCAGGGGCAATTAGCAACCTTCCACCTGAACTCCAAGGAAAAGTTGATGAAAAACAAGTGACAGAATTGAAAAACAAAACTGAACAACTATTTAAAAAGAAATGTGAAGAGAATGCTGGACCAGATGCTTTCTCCAAAGCAGAGGTAATATTTACTATAGTTCACTTGTTATAATATTAGTGTCATAAATAATTTCAAAATAAAACATTTATTATTAACAAAGCAAGTGAGTAAGTTATGTTGTTACTTTATTTTAATTCATTTTTGTTTTAAAGTTTTTTTTACTATCTTTAAACTTATTAACTAAATTTTCCCGAGGCCTTGCTTGCATTAATATGTTTATCAAAACAGCAGTGTGGAATTGTGTTGCTGGTCTATTGTCTAAATATATTTTTACTAGAGATTGCCAGCTGGTCGAAATTCGGCCACAAACCTTTAGATTTGTGTACCATATGCCCTTTTAAAACTGTACATAAAACTTGTACAACATATTTAAAATTGACAGTTAATATGCATATGGTTATTTGATATATCACACTTTTACACCATCTAATAGTAACCACCATCTAATAATACATTTGTGTATAATTCATTTGGCATGGGTGTGCATGCGTTTATATTAATAATTTAATATGTCTATAACACATATTTTATAATACATTCGCCTACCAACCTCTATATAAAAATTGTGTTAAATTTCATACTTCTCCATCCACACAATTTTTGTTTAATGGTACCAAAAAGTTTTGCTCCACATTTTAATATATAGACATCCGTCGCAAGTAGAGATCAAACTATTGCATATATGTCAAGAGTACATTAAAGTACAAAGGTTATCTTTCATCCAAAAAACTTCCCTAGGGTACCAATTCTTTTAACAGCCTTATATACAGTGGTACTTTTTAACTCTATGGTATATTACAATAAATTTAAAATGGTGGGCACTTATATTTAATTACAAAGAAGTAATTCTGAAAGTATTCTGAATTGTGAGTTATATTCTCAGTAAGTTTAGTGCATTAATTGTACAATTAAAAAAAAATATGGGTGACATTGATGTCTTAAGTTATCTATTATTATTGCTTGAGAAAATGCTGTAATGTTATTGTGGATTTAAACTTTATTCTCATGGTCTACATTGAATGAGTTTTTTTTTAATAATTTGTACCATGTTATTTGGTCATTTAATTTTATATTTGAATTTTAATTTTGCGTTAGAAAAAATAATAATGAAATGGAAACAATTCTGGCTGTATTCGTTTATTATTTTAACGACCATTTAATTTATTATAATTAGCTAAATACTTATTTAAATTTGTTTATACACAGTATATATATGAAAAAGACACAAAGAACTTTGTTAAAGGTAAAATAAATAAGACAAAATTTTTAACAAAAACAAAAAAACAGATTGCAAATTGCCGGAACTGGACCAAATTAAAATGAATCATCTAAATTGAATACAAATTGAGAAACTGTTTTCTTTTTTAAAGTCTGTTGAACACGGGTTAAATATATACATTCTCACTGATAAGCCTTTTAAGTATTGAAGGTTTTGTCCTTTCTTTGAAACATTGACATTTTATTCACTCATTGCCATTAAGTTTTGTTTATTTAAGAAGAAATAATAAGGTCTTGACCTTCAAATAAGTGTCGGGATTCAATAGGTACATGTTACTAAGAGTACAATGGGAATTCATAGAACCTATTATATGGGAATTCTGTAATGTGAACTCTTACAATGTGTGGTGCTTTATAAATCTTTCGAATAGAATCAACAAAGTTATTTATAACTGGTTGTTACCCGCGATTTTTTCCGCGTAAAATTAAATGAAAAATTTTAGCCTGGTGATATATTGCCTAGAGCCTTCCTCGATAAATGTGCTATCTAATATTAAAGAATTTTTTTTAAATCGGACTAGTAGTTCCTGAGATTAGCGCGTTCAAGCAAATAAACAAACAAATTCTTCAGCTTTATGTATTTATTAATTCCCTCATACAACACGGTAGATTTATTCTGCGTTATAGGAAAACGCGTTGTAGGATTATTCTCGTACAACGCGCCTGTACGATCCCGAATGCGCACAATACAATATTATATATTTTCTAGTATATGTACATATATTAACGCGTTGTAAGAGTGCCGTGTTATAGACTACAGTATATAGATTTTATAAGCTTGTGACAAGAGACAAAATATTGAAGCAATCCTATTTATTAAATGATGTGACCCAAAGTCACTATTCCACGCGGCCAAAGTCGCGGGCACAGCTAGTATATTATAAACGTAAATGTTTTATAGGTATTAATAGAATAATTAGAGGTAGCGCCATGCTTGTAGCCGAATTGGGCCGGCGCGTCCGGGTACCAGTACCTCTTTCTCACATGTCGCGAAACGGTCCAATCTCATTACCATATATTAAAATTAATTAGCGGTCCACAGAAGTTAATGTCAAAAAGACTTAAAAGGTACAGAGAGATGCCGAATTCTTGGTAATCACACACCGTCTATTCAGGAAGATGAATTGGGTTCTCTACAAACAATTCTTGTCTATATTCGTTATGAAGAACGAAACTTTTAATAACATACTCTCATCGAATATAGTGTCATATAAAGCTGAAGAGTTGTTTGTTTACTTGAACGCGAAAATCTCAGGAACTACTGGTCCGATTTGAAAAATTATTTCTACGTTAGATAGCATATTTATCGAGGAAGAATCGAGGAAGAAGATTAGACCATCACGCTAAAATTGGATCTATTTTTTTAACTAAATTTATGCAAACGAAGTCGCGGGCACAGTTAGTTAATATATATAGTAGGTCATAGCTTAATTAGCAGCCCGCATTTGAATCGATCGCAGTTAAGCATTTCTTATTGCGACCGGGTAATAGATGGGTTTTTAGTCTATTGTAATGTTACATTTCTTTGGGCTTAGCGTTCATTTATTAGAGGACGAAATTTTATTTTTTAATGTCGTTTAACAAATTATAATAAGACTTTATTTCGAGCTCTTTTATTTCATTATAACGGCACGTTGCCTATTAAGGAACAATTAGGAGTTTAATGATGCTTAATATGTCGCTAAACGAGTAATAGTTCCGTAATTATTGCTGTTTTATTGATGATTTTTTTAATTAGCCCTGTAATTAACACCTTTTTATAACATAATTCTCTGCGCGCTATCAAATTTATTAGCACACTCTATTGCTCATAGTATTAGACATTTTATGCAGTAAAGACAAATAGCCTTTGCCTAAAGATCCACGTCGAAGAACCGCGCGTTACGCCTACTGTCCAATACAATTTTATCATGGAGGTCAAGTTCATCAGACAGAATATAATGTAGGTTCATAATATTCCGGGCTTTCTTGATAAGTAATCAACGTTAAGGTTATAATCATCGTATAGGTTAATATTTACTCAAGATTAATCAAAACTTTTTTCATTTAACAAACGTTTCTTAAGTTGATTTTATTATCATAAAATATCCAAAATGTATACAGCTTAACACATGAATATACATATATCCATGCATAATAATTTGAACGCGTCTTAAGTTCAGTTCTAAAGTCCACAACCGTGCGATTCTCTAGGAACTACTCTTCTCGCATAATTCCTTTGTGGACGTATTTGCCAGCTTCGGTATTTACGAACGGATACGACTTAGGGTCCTTCAAGAAAAGAGCATACTCATTTCTCAAAGGTCGGCAACGCATCTGCGAGACCTCCGGTGTTGCAGTTGCCCATGGGCGTCGGTAGTCACTTAGATGAGTGCCGGCTGCTCGTTTGCCCCTTGTTATATAAAAAATTGCTCTGTAAACCATCTACTAACCCCTTAGAACATACGCAAAAAATAAATATATACAGGAATAGTCCTGTATATGACACACGGACGTCTGTTCCTAAGGTAGACAATTAATGCCTGTGTTATAGGTAATAGACGCCTGTTATACACAAATATTTTTTTGTAGAAATATATAAATATATACATATAGATAACACATCCAGACTCGAGGCGGGAATCGAACTACGACCCTGGAGGAGAAGGCAGGGTCACTGCCCACCGCCAACGGGCCAGTCAAAAAAGAAGCTAGCAAAGAAGATACTAGTGTATCGTTACCGATTGTTCAAACAAATACCGCTATGTTGAGGCGCGTCAAATATTCTATCAACAAGTATATGAAAGCATATCGTTTGTAAAATTAAATAAAGTCTAAACTTACATTGTTATTATAATTTAACTTTTCCATCTTTATATATATATATATATATATATATATATATATTGATCTACTCGTAGTCCAAAACAATTTTTTTTTATTAAATATGATTGTGAGCGTCATATGGATAAATTATGGGATATAAGACAGGGTTTTATAATAAAAGCGCTTTTATATATATAATATAAAATAATAGCGCTAGAAATATATAATAAATTACCGAAACACTTAAAAGAATATAAAAATATCAAGGAACTGAAAAGAAAATTACATAATTATTTAATTACACACATGTTTTATAACATTAATGATTATTTCAATAAAAATTCTAATTCATAATGTGTCTATCTTTAATACAATTTTTATCAAGCGAAAAATATTTTCTAGAATTTACAATATTCTAAATCTCAATAAATTTTGGTTTTAATTTGTGACTTTAAATGTAATTTCAATTGTTTTAAATTTTTATAATGAATGTAATTTTTTAATATTTGCATACCGAAAAGGCATGATGCAGGATGTCATTATCGCGTAATTTATATATGTATATTAAGATAATACATAAAGCTGAAGAGTTAGTTTGTTTGCTTGAACTCGCTTTTCTCAGGAAGTACTGGTCCGATTTGAAAAATTCGTTCAGTGTTAGATAGCCCATTTATCGAGAAAGGCTATAGGCTATATATCATGACGCTAAAATTTTTCACCCAATTTTACACGGACGAAGTTGCGAAACTAGTACCTAATAAAATGATGTCATATTATATCCAACACCTAAGTGTCCATAAAATCGACTTATGTACTTACACAATTTTATAGGCAATATACATTTTGCTGGTAGAGTATAAAAATGTTTTTACTCTTGTCAAGTTGTCTTATCCAATTATCTAGATAAAAACGTTCTCAATAGGTTTTTATGTAGTTAAATTTGCAAATTACGTTCGACTGACTAAAAACTCGAGTAATATGTATAATGCCGGAGCCAGATATAACTTCATTTGAATGATCATGTAGTGTGGCCGGGGACTTTTTGTAACTGTACAAAGTTTTGTAGTACTTTGTGGACTTCAAGGACACAAATGTACAAACACTTTGAGCTATGTCTGGCGTTCTTAGGTTTCAATGGATCGCTGCACTTCGCCACTGCCCTATGACCACCGTAGGGGGGACCCTCCACAAAAATATAGCATTATATAGCATTGAAATAATTTGTAGTCAAAGCATGGTATAGCGCATTTAGTATTTGTTTTATTTTGATAAGGATGAATCATAAATGGAATAAGTACTTTATAGATCTGCAAGAATCAAGCATAAGGCCCGTTTGGTGGTAACAGCAAAGCAAAGAGTTCTAGCAATCCTATTTACCACTACGAATAACAGACTACACTAATAGTACTATTTTTCAATTATACTGAAGGGTATAAAAAGTCACAAAGCGCACAGTTCATTTATTATACAGTAAGAAATCTCGGATCTCAGATTAATTTAAATACACTATTTATTCATACATTAAGAACCTAAGAATATTAAGAAGATAATTAAATTATGCAAATATTATCCTTTCTCCTCCATTATATATAATAAGCTTTCGGTGAGAACTTTTACGCCTTTTAAAAGCTTCTTAATACCATGTATTCGTCTGGTATTTCTGTATTCCCGCAAAGTCGTACCTGATTTTCTTAGTAACGAAATATTAGCAATATATCTTAGATAAATAAATAAAATTGTAAATGTAAAATATTTTTTTCTACCCTGTAATGACCCATTGCTGGGCAAAGGTCTTCCCTCTCATAGACCACTCTCCAAAAAATAATAAAAAAATATTAAATAATGAAAAAATAAAATAATATTAATGAAATATTAATATTAAAATAATACTATTCTAGTTTGTAAATTGTTTTTCTCTGTTATGTATGTCGTTTTAGAATTAGGCTCTGTTTTTTTCTTTTTGACAAAAAAAATCTTTTTGATTTGAAGTATTTATAAATTGGGACTCCATTCCAAACGATTGTACAGGGTTTTCGCAACAATTTAACTGTACAGTTTTGTTGTAAAAATTTATCGCAAAGTGCGTAAGCGGAGTCAAAAATTTAACCTAAGTAACTTTTATTTCACCCATGAACTACTGCGGTTTAAAATTCACAAACAAAACTTAATATTCTAACGCCCACAAAATCATGAAGCAAGGAACCTACGAACTTGTTTGTACTAGCACAGTCCTTCCGCCTTATTATTTGAGATTTGAGGTTCATTATTTTGAAGTCAATAGGGGCAAGAGGGCGGCTGAACATTCTTATAATGAACTTCCTATCTTAAGTATTTTCTAATATGGCAGATTATATGTAATGGATTTAAACCCCCCCCCCACCCTTAGGATTTCCAAACTATTAGATGTAGAGACTTGTAATTTTCCATGTTGATAGAACATGCTAAAAACTCATTAGGAAAACTATAATTTTGAGTGAAGTACCTTTACCAGATACCAGATTTTTGAAATCGAGATAATTTTAAGAAAATATATATAATTTAAGAACCCTAAAAATGAACTGAATATAAGTATATTAAAAATTATGAAGTAAAAAAAAAAATGCCAATTTGAGATTCGAACTCGTGCTCCTTATATTGTGATGGTATTAATAATATAAATGCGCAATGGTACTTAAATAAATGCAATCAGAAAAAGCCATATAATTTACATTCATTGTAATTAGGCTATTTTTAAAAAGTGTCAATAGAGGGCGCTAGTAATATTTTGAATCGCGATCGCATTTTTATATTTCGTTAATATTACATCTGATAGTAATTTTAAACGTTAGTTGGGGGTTGTCTCAGGGAGCCCTCAGCCCCCCTGCGGTCGACGAGTTCCTCGTGCTTTCTTAATCCGGCCCCATCGATAAATCCTTTCTTAGCGGTTGTCTACTAACTGAAATACCCCCATGCCAAATGTCATTATTGTACGTCCCATGATTTTCGAAATTTCGTGTTAGTTGACGTTTCGCATATTTTATAGATTTTTTCCACATTTTTTTTACTTTTTCCAATGTGCAATGGAAAGTAATAATATTAGGCACACCTTAAGTTTTCGTAGCATTAATTTAAAGATGCAGATAAACCATTGTCGAAAAAATGTTTCGGGAAATGTGCTCCTTTCGTAAGTGTCACGTTTTCTTGGCTCAAGAATCGCGCTGCGTCGAATCGTCTTCATTACTTGTTAGGATATCATGCAGATTTCTTTTCCTAATTGAGGTACAAGAGTCATCGTTGTTTTACTTAGCTTGTTGGGAATATTAGCTTACTGGTATAAGAAAAGCTGGGATTTTTTTTGAACGCTTCCTCTTCTCCAACAATCTTAAAGCTTCTGCTAGAAGTGGGCGCGAATATAAAGCTCAGATCGCAACCACCTCGTTGACCTATCGAACGTAATATTAATACTGATAAAGCTTATACTACACTTCTGATCGCGAGCGTGTCGGTTCGCACCGGCACACAAGCGGCGCGCACACACACACACACACAACGGCCCCGCAGCACAAAGCACTTTAATGCCTGTATTATAGGTAACAGACGCCTGTTATACACAAACACATTTTTTTTGTAGAAATATATAAATACATACATGTAGATAATACACCCAGACTTGAGGTGAGAATCGAACCCACGACCCCCGGAGCGTCAGTCAGCCAGTTATACTTATAGCCCGTTTCATTTATCAAAAGGTACTGTCAATTATTAGAACATTAATCCAGCAGATACAAAACGTTTTAAAGGCGACGAATCGAGTACGAAAATAATTACAATTTCTTGGAATACGCATTGATCAAAGACATTCCGTGTTTAGATGACATGTTTAATAAGGCAGGCATTCTTCTGGTGTGAACACTAAATAAACAACGCTTCCAAGAAAATCAGACTACCGGCAATTCAAAGGAAGGCTTATTAAATCTTTCTACACGATTACCATGTAATGGAACTTTATTAAAAAAGTGATTTTGAAAATTAACGAATAATACTTTTAGCAGGGAAATTAATTTACTTTTTGCAAACACGCGAATAAAAAGGAGAGAAAATCGATGCAGCGTTGTCGAATGACTTTTATAGACTGTCTCCCGATGATGGTTTTGAATATTGTTTCAAGTTATTAAACTAACCCTACCGAAATATTCATTCTTAGCGGTCTTCTAACTAAAAACTACCTCCTTGCCAAATGTCATGTTTGAACGTGTCGCTGTTTTCGAGATTTTGTGTTAGGTGACCATACGCTTTCATATATAATACATTGATATATTTCCCTATTAGCATTTTGTGAAAAAGTTTTAGCATAATGTATAATTCTAGAGGCGTGACAAAACGTATCGAGAATTATCAATACCATGTTCACCGTTATCCCACAAAAATCCTTTGTACTCTATTCAACGCAGTGTCACGCTAGTGTTGTGAAATATTTTGCATTTTATCGATACATCGGTATCACAATATTATTACTATCAAAAAACTGAGCTTTGTAAAGGCTCGCCTAGTTTCTTATATATTACTTTTTTCATCATATATTTTTGTGACATATAACTATCTAGATATGAAGTTAAATTATAATTAATAATATTTTAAAGCTCAAATCGATAGGCGTGATAGTTTTTTAACAAAGAATAACCATAAAACTGCCCAAGTTATGGGATAGTGTTAATTGGGACCTACTTATTTCCATTGCTGGGCCTTTCAACCCTCTTTCCACCTATTTTTGCAACAGACTTATATATAGATCCAAATTATTTTATAATGTAGGTACAATACACACTTACAATTACTTTTGTAATTTTACAGAAAGAGAGTTTTAATTTTTTGTAAGGCAATGTAGCAAACAATTTATTATCATGCATTAAAATAACATTGTTTTCAAAAAATTGTACGAAAAATCATGCTTAATTCTGATTAAGTTGCACCGAATGTGAAATGTTCTATAAAAAATATCGATACACGCCGAACATCATTATGTGATGGCAGCGATAAATTAGATCCTCTATAACTAAAGTAATGTTATTAAAAGTAAATTAAAATAAAACCGAATAAAAAACTGTACAAAAACCTCTCTCAACTGTGTAATATCAATAAAGGGATCATTACAGACGATAAACATACCCAGCCGACATAATAACATTATTTACAGGACCTAGACAAGCTGGGCGAGTCATTTTTTCCTACCTTTATTTCATTTCAAGTAAACAAGTTGAATTGCATGACTTGAATACAATGAACCTGGGTAATTACAGGCATTTTTGGCCCGCCCTGACTTCGCCCTAGGGAATTTTTTTAAACCCAGTTTTTTTTTGTGCAATTAAGATTCCTTATGCATAAATTCGAATCATCTGAAAAATACATTTCTGCACTTAAACGTACATCGAAGCTAGAGGTAGGTATGCGTTTGTATAGAAATTTGTTCGCACAAGGGTTGAAATTTGGCCCAATTATTATCGAAATTTTTTGTCCCTATATTCGTTTTTAGAAAGCTGCTACTGTTCTTAAAATGCAAAATAGTGCAGTATCGTTATAAGTAAATATAAACTGAACTAATTGAAAGCTGTTCCAAACTCCTATTTTGAAACTTGATTAAAAATTTTTACTCAAAAATATATAATCAGCTGCCGTCAATATAAAAAGCTGTGAAAATAATTTACATTAAGGTTCTAAAAATGAGTAAATTTAAACCGAGCTGTTTAGCAATTCCAAGAGTCTTTGTCATCTATCAATAAACAAGTCTTTTAAGTAATTTTTTGTCGCGCCCAGGTTACTTAACGAGGCCACTTTAATCCACTTTTTTGAGGCGATTTCTTAAGTAAATAAAACAAAACAAAATTGTCATTTTTTTTAATTTGTACAAGATACTGTTACAAACAATAAAAACTATGTGAATCAATGTTTTGGAACAGCGACAAAATAGCCGGTATTTATTTTATAAATGTTCCGAAAATATTAACAATATTGTCCAAAGACATTGAGCGAATATCGTCAATTAAAAAAAAATCTAGTCGCCGGCTGGTCGAAATTTGGCCAAAAATCTTTAGATTTGCGTATTATATGTGTATTTAAAGCTATAAACAAAACTTTTATTCTTATTACACCGACATTGTTATATTTGACAATTAAACACATACGGTCGTCATGACTACGCTTTGACACAATCTTATAGTAAAATGTATATATGAGTGTGTAAATCGTTTCGCATTCGTGTGCGTGAGGTTTTATTTTAATAATTTAATGTATTAATAATGCATATTTTATAAAAATATTAGCATTCGCACACCATCCTCTATATAGACTAAATTGTGTCAAATTTCATACTCCTCTGAAGGTTTTCGCTTCACGTATTCCTGTAAATATAAGATGGAGATTGGAATAATAAAAGTACTTTAACAAATTTTGCAACTAAAGGTAGATTAAGGGTCAATCAATCAATCAATCAAACAAACATCAAGAATCATCAATGTATGTCGATGTATTTTTTTGATGTTTATTTACATTTCATCAAATCATACAAGTAAATATTCTCGTAATCAGTATCAGAAATAAATAGACAAAATATTGAAATCGATTCTACCATTTCAAACAAATACATTAACACAGATGCAAAGAAAGCGTTTTAAATTTTATAAACATCGCTTTCAATCGTGTAAAATAAATTGCAGTATAAAGGACTAATTCTAACATCGACTAATCGTATAAAAAGGAAGATAAAAACATTACAGGACGCGCACAATAAATACAAATTAATGGTCTCGAACTGCTTTTGCTGCGTAAATGCCAAAGTGTATTAGAGGATTTTAACCTTTATGTGCGATGTAAATAAATTCTACATTGGTGTGGTGTCTTTTGTGCAGGCAGTCATACATTCCGCGCGGTTTACGACTAGTTTCGTAAAAGCTACGTTCGGCACACGCAATTACATGCGCTTGATGCTGTACAATCAATATTTGCGATGCGAATGTATGTACCACTGATGTAACTACCAGGTTATTTGGTAAAGCACTTTTCTGTTCGCAAATCATCGGACACTTAAATATACTGACGGTTCTTTGTAATCAGACAGTTCACTGCCAAAAAAGTTCTTGATTTAATAATGCTAGTGACCGCTCAGCGGTCGAAATTCCGGCATAATTGTTACTGAAAATTTGAGGTAAACGTTAATGAATTTACTTTTTTCCAATTTTTTGTGTACGATTTTATATTCTTTGTGCGTGGAATATAATGGAGAACAAAATAAAATTGTTCCGTACCTATTAATATAGACATATATGGATGGAATTAAGCAAGTTTTACTTCAGTCGTGTGTTCTATCTGAAATTAACTCGTTTTTCTATAATCCAGCGAAAATATCTATTTCGATTTGATAATTATATCTAGTCACATTCCTTTTATAGAAGCCTGAAGAAATGTGCCTCCATTTACCGAGTTGCAAACAATGCACCGTTCTCCGAAGTATCGAAGGGGATCGCATGCGTACGTCGGACCACACGACCACATGGCCGCAACAAGAAAAAGCCCCTCCCTACCCTTTCCATATGGTTCTGTGTAACGATCCAAGTCAATCTTCCATCTCGTTCTTGAAATCTCGAAAACCGGGGCTATTATCTTTATAGACCTTCCTACCAAGACCTGACAATTTGCCTAATTTAAAAGATTTATAGACTTCGCCAGGCCGAAATTCGTCCATAAATCTATAAATCTGCGTACACAGAAATTACAATGTTATTTTGTCACGGTCCGGTCGTCACGACTACATGTGTGTGTGTAAATAGTTTGGCATTAGTGTGCGAGAGGTTTTTTTTTTAAATAATTTAATGTATTTATCATATTATATAAAAAATATTAGCATTACACCTTACTCTATATAAACAATAATTCTGTCAAATTTCATACTCCTCCGTCCGCTCAACTTTCGAAAAATGGTATCCAAAATTTTTTGCTTCTCGTATATACACTTATTCACATACTGTGATATCTATCTATTTCTGAATAATACAATACCTGATAATATCAGTTACACAATAATGAGGAAATATAAAAAAATTAAAATTAACCTACAAAAAATTAAAATAAGATGAGTTCTGGAGATAAACCCAATCTAAGAGAGATAAGGCAACACAAAAAGAGATATTTATTACACGAAGCACGCCAAACTCATTAAACATGATAATTATAATATTATAACCATTATTCAGCGTCGCAATGCCGCGAGTTTGATGGGCACTTTTGCACCGGGAACGATCAGGGGTAGGACATTTAGTAATTAGTTTATTCTGAGTATTGTATTATATTATATTAAGTTAAATTTTATATAATAAATTATTGAAATAGTTATGGACTGTATATAAATATGTTTTAACGCATGAGAGTAGTGAAATTCCAAGCAGCTTGTGAATTAGTTCTTTGAAATGATTAAATACTAGCGAACTTGGCAAACGCTGCCCTGCCCGAACGTTGGATTACTTACTAATAGCCTGTAATGACTATTCCAGAATGGACAAATTAAAAACTGTGTGTCCGTTTCAACTGCAAAGCTATTATCGGACGCTTTTATTTAGTGTATAATACAAGATTTTTATATTATTTTAAAATGTACCTAATCTAAATATTTATTTCTCATACTTCTTTTTTCTTTTCTAGATGTTGAAGACGCGTAGAATAATGACTGAGGCGAAAACCAAAAAGTACAGTAATTATCGAACATAACCAACGTATAGAGTAAACACAATGGAAGGGGGGCGTGTATCCCACCAGGGTCTGAAGGCACACACCATTCAGCTTCATATTAAGTATAGATTTATTTTTACCTCAAGTGCAGGTTTTTTTTTTATGTTACAAGGGGGCAGACGAGCAGGCAGCAAGCACCGAAGTACCTACCGGCGCCCATGGACATCTGCACGAAAAGATGATGATGCGCTGCCGGCTCTTAATGACGAGTTTAGGCCACCGGGAAAGGCTAGTCTAAATTTAACCATAAATCTTTAGATTTGCGTACCCACCTACCATATAATTATTTAAAGCTATGTAGAAAATTGTTAATCTTAGTACAACAGCATCTATTCGACAATTAATGAAATTAAATGTCATAGTAACAATATACATTGTTATTTGTCATGGTTCTTATGACTATGCTTTGACAACATCCAGTAATAAAATGTATACCTGTGTATTTAAATCGCTTGGCATTGGTGTGTGTGATATTTTAATAATTTGAGCTATTAATAATCCACATTTTATAAAACTACTAGCTGTGCCCCGCGAGTTCGTCCGCGTGGGCCATCCTTATCATTTAGGAGTATGAAAAATAGCTAGTAGCCGATTCTCAGACCTATAGAATATGCGTATAAAATTTCATAAAATCTATTCGGTGTAGCGTAGTCGGGTTCCAGACGTGTTTGTTAGCCCCTGCTTGCTTAGTGCACGGTCAATATTATCACATTTTATTACGGAATTCCATTTCACGCTTTTAACTCGGGGAATGTTATCAAACATTATTTTTTTACTCTTATCGTTTGGCTATGGATTTTTTTAAGACGTGGATATTCTTAATTATATCAAAGAGATATTAAACTGGAAGAATTTGCTTAAATACCATGTATAAGAGGCTGCTAAGTCTAGCAGCGTCTTTTAGCCAGCCTATTGTATATATATAACCAAATAACTTATTAAATTTAGGCAAGGTAATTTTTTGAAGAGGTGGCGCAACGACTTGAACGTCTATGCGGGAAAGGAGTGGATTGATTTAGCTCTGGATAGAGGAGAGTGGTCTAAGAGTGGGGTGGCCTTTGCCCAGCAGTGGGACATTATGGGCTAATTAAAAAAAAATTGTAGTGGTAGCAATACGAGTAAAATGTAATTTAAATGAAGCTCCATAATATGAGGTCAATAGCGTATTGGTATATAGCCTTCCTCGATAAATGGGCTGTGTCAACACTGAAAGAGTTTTTATTTTGTATAAAGCTTTGCAATACATACTTATTTAACCTATCAATACGTAAATACAAAGATTTGTGCCCAAATTACGACAACTAGACTAGTTCTATTAATTAGTTATATAGCTTTAATGTATCTCAGTTGTTCTATTAAAAATACTTTGATGCCATATTTAATAATAATAGCAACTAAAAAAAATAACTCCAGATATCACTATTTTTCGTTTCACAACTAGCGAACATAAAAGATATAGTCAACCAGGAAATTGGTTTGCCGCGCTAAGGTCGAATGTCGTTTGCACGTCAATTAGTTAAAAGGCTTATTTTTGCTTGTTAGGCATTACGTTAATTTCTAAATATAACCCTTAGCAAAATTTTCTTTAACTAGAAGCTGTCATCCAAAATGGTAAAGCACTTTCTTGGTCGACTATTTATAGTAAAAAAAAAATTGATTTAGAAACACTCTGTATGAGCCAGGTACTCTGATATGCGCCCATCAATTGTCCTTATTGTTATGTAAAAAAACCTCTGTACGTAATTCAATATGCAAATCGGGAACTATTGCTATGCTAATTTTTTTTCTAATCAATAAAGCTCCGAACCCCCCTTGATGTGAAATCACACATTTTTCAAATTTATAAATGTTTAAGAAACAACAGTCTCGATTTTTTTTTAGTTTTTTTCTATTTGTAATATTGATACGTTACATCACAAAGCTTTTGACTCCCCACCTGCCCATCGTCACACAAAGTCACATTTTGGTGATACTCTACTTTAAGGATGTCTCCTTAGAGGATTCAACAAAACCGAAACAAAACAATTCTATTCTGTTCAGGTTGATTTGTCAACAAAAACCGATGTTTGGTCGGACATCATCTTTTTTGTAAAATATACTTTAGGAATACATTATGATACATAATATTCTCCATATTCCTATAGTAAATGATTTGATTTAAAGCTTTTTTAAAAAACTTTCGCGGGTATGACGATAGGCTAGCGGGACGTGAACCAAACACCTTACTCATTTCAGTTCAAACATTGCATTCTAACCCTACTATGTAAATACTTAAAGTTTATTGTGATATACTGACTGGACCGTTGGCGCAGTTGGCAGTGACCCTGCCTTCTGCTCCGGGGTCGTGGGTTCGATTCCCACCTCGAGTCTGGGTGTATTATCTATATGTATGTATTGGCTATTAAGGCATTTTTTTTAAATATAAACATAGCAAAGGCAAAGTTTTGAACTCAAGTGTGGCAAACCATTTTTGGAGGATTTCCCAAAGCCAATATAGTAATTACTTCTTCGAACTTTCGACTTCGAACGGTTCGAATCGAAAATCGAAATGTTCGTGCTAAGTCCTCAGATACGTTTTGACCATTATCATCATCCATATAGTTATGTATGTAAAAATTAATCGGTGTTTCTTAGTCTAGGTAAATCTCAAAAACGGCTAGACCGTTTTGAATTCTGTTGATTTTGTTTATTCCTCTTATTTCCGAGAAGGTTTAAAAGAGAGGAAAAGTCAAAAGATTTTTTAACAATACTAAAAAATGCAGAACTACTTTGGATTGGATGGCGTTTAATACTTGTACAGATCTTTTGACTGAGGCGCTATACAAAATGATTATTTCATAAAACGTACGGTCAGTGTCATGTTTCATAAAAAATACATAAAGATAAATTAGCTAATAAGAGATGACCCTAAATTCGAGCATGACAACCTCTTTAGTGTCCGCTAGTATATATAAAATTTTACAGAAATTGTTATTGACGTTCATATCTTTCATTTTGACTACGGTCTAACAATATGTAATGTTGTATTATCATCCTCTCCGTGATTCTGCTCCAACTCAAAATACCAATTCTTTGTGGTGACGATTTTTAAATAAAGAATTTAATTGATATTTTGAAGAAATTATGTTACTTGTAAAATTAAACTTTGTTTCAATTAAAGGTACTCATATTTTAGACTATTAAATTTTTTTCCGCCTCTGCTTCACTATAAGTTCTTGAAGGTAAAAGTATAATTAATCTACACCCAAAACCAAAATTATAAATCGGCGCAAAAAAAGGAGTGAATCAATTATTTTTAAATAAAAACAAACTCGCCTTCAAAACACCAAGGAACTAAAAGGCAAAAAATAATTGGTACTTTTATACGATTGAGTTGACACCTACTGATGTGTTGAAATCCGTACCAAGCCAAATACTATTAGGTTCCATGCTAAACCGATACATCCACTGTATGAAACAACAAGAAATGTACCATAATATATGACCGACATAAACATTAAGAGTACAACAGTTTTATCGCGTAGATAAGTCCTATCAGATACGTGCAGCAGAAAAGTTTAATATTATCTGTCCTTCTTCTGATGAAGAGTCCGTGAGATGTTCATCTTCCTCCCTTGTCAACGATACCCTGCATGCCGAACTCACGGTTTCCTCTTCTAGGGCGGGCTTCCTCCTTGCCCCGTGCAATTTTATCTTTTATTTAAGACAGGCTCCCAGGCTGGTGGTAGAAACTAGTAGGGCAATCCCGATATAGCATACGCATGAGTTTAAAAGCCGTTTTTTATAATTAGTATGAATTCCGCTCACAAAAATCTAAGTTCTAGAATGTGAGCTTGTTAATATTGCGTCATTAGAATTGTACCCTAATCCATATAAAATTTAAAAACAGAAGAAATACCTGACTTAGATTTAACACCGCGCAGTGGTAACGGATACAAGGGTGGAGTTCCATCGCTGTTCGTCTCTGCTCCTATTACCTCTTTAGAAGGTATCGGAACCTCGCTCGTAGAGGTTTGTGAAGAAGTCACCTTTAAGAGAGATTTTTATTTCATCTAGCACTTTAACATATCAGTAGATACCGAAGTTGATGGTAAATTGAAGTATATAATTACATACATATGGATAATACACGCAGACTCGAGGTGGGAATCGAACCCAGGTCTTGGTTTTATTAAATTTAATCAGAAACTTGTGTAATATTGCACAGATTGGGCCAATCGGGCCGTGTACAAGTTTCAATAACGCTATAGTTGCGAACTAATTTCGGAAATAAGCGAAGCTATCTCGGTTTCTGCGCGATTGACTTATAAAAAGCGGATCAGCGTTTAATGAGACGGTTGATAAGTGCCTGGTGTGTGTTTTATTAAATTTCATCAGGAACTTGTGCGAGACTATACAGATTCGGCCAATGGAGCCGTGTACAAGTTATGGTAACGCTATACTCGCTAAATAATTTCGGATATAAGCGGTATTAAAAAGTTGGTTGTCTGTAAAGTCGGTTTGTGGACGATATTTTTACGTGATAACGTCGAATAATTAGGCGGATCATGCTTCTCTATCGCTTATTCCGCGTTCTCGCTTGCGCGCTCGGCTCAGGCGGAACGTGACAAGGCATCCTGCTTTCTCGTGCGTGCATCCATTATTAGAGGTGACCAAATGACAAAGGTTGGCCTATATTTTGGGTTCCGTACCTTCCCAAAAAGAAAAAAGGAACTCATCACTTCGTTGTCCGTCAGTATGTCTATCTATCCTAAGGCAGGACTAAAGTTTGAAGGGAAAACAGATTATCATCATGTGGACATACTAGTGTCCACGCTAGTATGTTCATGCGTTCCGTACATAATTAGTTAAATTTCTCTTAATCTCACATAGTAGTTAGTTGATATTTTACATTCAATGTTAATTTTTTTCATCATATATGATCGTAAAATATCAGTTCAGCAAGTATTGGAAGTGTCTCACCAGTCAACCTGTGTAGAATGTATCAACCTGCATGTAATGTAGATATAAAGCAATGGGCTTAATGGAATTTATCAAAATCTATCCTAATATAAAAACCTGAAGAGTTTGTTTGTTTGCTTGCACATGTCAATCTCAGGAACTACTAGTCAAGTAAAAGCATGTGTAACAATTTGAGCAATTGTTACACAAGCTTGTACCAAAGTTGTAATTTATGTGCTTAATAAATTTAAGCTCAATTTTTCAACTTGATTAATGCAAATTTTATACTGAGGATTCAATATAACTGACCCATATTCCAAAATACTGCAAACATATAAATAATATGATAAAGGAGAATCAGGGTGTCACAATTTTTTAATTCCTTGCCAAAACGGAGGACGCATCCCAAGCATTTCATACGCTTTTGCTGTTATCTGGTCTATATGATAATTAATAAGCTTATTATTATAAAGATCTCCCCCAGATCTCGCATCTCAGATACTCGATTAATAGGTTCACTATTAAGATAGTTGGTTTGCATAATTGTTTTAAATTTCCGTGAGAATGATATTGAGGCACATTTATCAACTTTAAAATAAAGGCAGTTGTCAAAACAATTTCTACACAATCCGTCGAGATCTTTTTGTATCAGTTGACAATCCGATGGCTTAGTGATAATAATGATATTATTAAAAATTTTAATATCATCGGCATAATAGAGGATAAATGAGTACTTCAAAACATTTAAAATATCGTTAATAAATATGTAAAAGAACCGAGGACCGAGGTGGGAACCCTGAGGAACACCTGTTGGGACAGGTACTAATGACAAGCTATGTCCTTTTATTGTAACAGCTTGACTTCGATCTCTGAGATAGGAAGTAATCCAACGCAATAGATCGTCATGTATACCCACTGTATACATGATGAGATCAGTATGGGATGTGAGATTTTGTCAAATGCGTTTGAGTAGTCGGTATACGCGACGTCCATCTGATATCCATCGTTCATAACTTTGGTCACATGATGTACAAACTCACAAATATTCGACTCTGTGACTTTTTTAGCAATAAAACTATGATGTTGAGTTTTTGCTACAGGATTAAAAAAAAATTGGAGGTACACCATCTGGACCACTACCTTTATTTAAGTCCAACTATCTCAAATATTTTTCAGCTACAGGTTAATATTTGGTTAGAACTAAGACAAATTTGAAGATGTACTAATCTGAGTATGATAATTATTTTCTTTATTTTAGGTATATACAACAATCTGGTGTATTTTGGTTATCTGCTTTCATAACAATTTTAAATATTTTTTTTTCAAAGAAATCCTCATATTAAATATGTTAAAAATATTAGATCTTCACCTTTTTTATTTGTGACCTGACAGTTTGTTTACTGTGACCTGTTATCAGATTGCAACTCACCATTTCGGAAAGACTGTTCTAGACTATTGGTAAACTTAATTATGGGTCAGCAAAGCTGGAAAAAAGCTTAGATGAGGTGTGATGTAACACAAGACAGGCTATCCTAAAGTTGCCTATTCATATTAATATGATTTATTTCCTATTGTATAAACTTTAATTATGAAAATATTATGTTTTCTTATTTCAGATCTGTATATAAGTATGAAAAAGACACACATACATCCTAAAAAGAAGAAAGTTTTAAAATATAAATTGAAAAGCAAGGTAAATAATACACTTTAGTTTCTAACATCCATGTTATACATATTCAAGTAAATTAGGATATAACAATACCTCTAGAATAATTTTTGATTATTAATGAAACAGCACCTCTTTTTGTCTGCAGAGTAAGTACCATACCTGTAGAGCGTAAAGGAAATTTAAATTAATGGTTACTTTGAGTATTTCAGCACAGCTAGCATTTATAATAGTTGGATGTAAACACTTACATGTTTAATTAGGCTTTAAAGGAATTGTTAAATAACACTCTTCAGTCACTCATATAAAGTGACTTAATGCACCAAACCCTTTAAGATTGCAGATCCCAATGGCCGAGACCAGTCAGTCAGTTTATACCACACGCCTGCTCTGCGCTCATACCAAAATGTGTCTGTCTCGCTCAATGAGCCTCCTCGCAAGCGAGGCCGGCCGCGGAAACTGAAGCAAATAGAGTTGATCCCTGTTGAATCTCAACGCCGACGTGGAAGACCTAGGAAACAGCCTTTCTAACATCTACTTTGCTAATCTAAATATGGTTGTATGGATGGGATCTCCAGTCTGGAATATTTTTGTTTATTATCTTTGGAAACGGATCTAGGATATCTCGTCATAATTGTATCTTGTATGTCCTACTCTTTACCTTGTGATGTCCTTTGTTGTCCAATCATTTGCACGAAGATTCATTTTGTGGTGCAACTATCTTATTAATTCCTTAGACCCTTACTAGGTTCTGAGTTCATTTAGCATGAGACCCTTTAGTATATCTTTTTTAATTAATTATGTTCACTATAATTTATGCAATATTACTAGTAAGGATGTATGTAACATTCCGGTCAATTTCTGTTTTCGCCTTGTTCTTTTCTCTATAAGATATGCTCAAAAAAATTTTTTTTTTAAATGGTCACTTGAAAGTAAAATAAATATTAGAAAATGTAGAATACTGAATTTTTGTGGGCTCGATTAGGTATTTTAGTTTAATTTCAATATTATTTTCGACTTTAACAAGTTGTGGTTATATTTTGTAAAATGTGTGTCATCCAAAATGTTTATCTGTCTGAAGCTGACATATCCTAAGAGCAAATGTATTTGAATTTAGTAAGTAGTCGTGTTTTAATGAATATGTACGTATAACGTACAGTGATTTCGAATATTTGCCAAATTATTAAAAAATTGTTCTATATCACGACATATTTCTTTTCCAATTGATGTAATCAGTATTGGTCTGTGTTATGTTGTCATTTAATTTACTTGATTCTCTTTGCTAAATTGTTTTTTTTTTATAAAGAGTTCATGTTAATTAACCTTTTCAGATCTGGTTCATATATTATGTATTTCCTATAAGGATATATTAAAAAACATTAACTTTGTTATATCATATTTATTAAATTTGAATACCAGGTTTGAACGGGTAAGAAATGGTAAAGTTCATTAAAAATAGGTGTTATTCTCATGTGATCCTAGTAAATTATTCGTCATTTTCCTTAATTTAATTGTTATTTCTATACTAAAAAAAGAAGCAAGATTAAATTTAGTAGATTTTTAAAAAATTCAATTTATAAATGAATTAAGAGAACAAAACCAAAAAGTTCAGATTTTTTTATATTATTGTTGACCGTATGCTATTGTCTAATACAATAGGTTTATTATTAGAATAAAAAATATATTGATTGTGTTGTGTAATGTTGTAAAAATAATTTTATTACTAGAGTGATTTTTTTCTATTTTAATATAGTTTATTTGTACAATGTGCTTATGGAACCTGTAAAGAGAACCCAGTGCTACGTAAAATTATATAATAAGGTACGTTTGTTGACGTCTGTCTCTCAAGTGACGCTTAAGGGGGAGAGGGGGGGGATTTTTTTTTTCACTGAGCGGAACTTTGCGAAGGAGTTATGTTACCGAGATAAAAAAAATAGTTTCATTACTGCAGGTATTTTCAAAAAGTGATTTTGTGATTTTAGTAAAATTGTAAATAAGGGCCGAGTTATGGTTATAAACTAGACATGTACAAAAAGAGTTTAATATATTTTTGTTGAAATTTTCATGATTTTTCATTTTTAAATGAAGTACGTTAAGTACTTACGACGATATTTATAACGGGTAAGTATGTACCACAGATGTGTCGACATAATTAATTTCGTTTTTTTTTTTTTTTTTTCTGATTGTGTAATGCTGTTGGTCAGAGAGACCTTCATATAAGTCACTTTTAATATATTATTGAATACAATAACTTAAATTTCATTATTGATTATATAATTGTATACACAAATAAAAATTCGAACATTTTAAGTAAAGAAATCTTAACATTTGACTAAAGTAAAGACTAAAAAGGCCGACAGAAGATTCGGTGCCAATAGCAAAGTTAATTGACGCAAAGAAATGTCAGGACATTGAATGTTTCAATCCAAAGAACGTTTCTTATAAATGACAGTACATTTTCCTGTTTTGAAATCAATCATGAATCAGACAGTTTATGAACGAAAAGATATATTTTTAGTCACTGGCAAATTTAGAATTTTTAATATGATTCAGAACTACCTATATAATATAATAATTTTAATTCAGTCGAACTAACTTTTGCATATTGGACAAACCTCTGTGGATTATAATGTGCAATTAAACGAAGTTCTATTTTATATTTCGTTACAAAATTAAATTAAAAAAAAGAGGAAAAATGCGCGTGAAGTAACTTCTTAGACCCAACTAAAAGAAACCGAGTCAAGTAAAATATAGTCAATTGTCACGCCATATTCGTTTTTCTTTCGGGGCCATAAATAATCTATAATGTTGTGATGCCCGCCGTATAGCCGAGAGCCCATAAAATAAGGAGAAAATAGCAATGACGAGGACTCGGAGCGCTAACCGTTGTGTAACTTTTCTTGTTAATTAGTTAGGCACGAAGTTTTGTTAGTTGCCAGGAGAGGTGGGGAATAACATGGCTTGTTTTTCTCCAGGACTGTACCAAAATTATATATTTAATGATAGCAACGTTTAAAGTAATTTAAGTAATAAGATACTTCTTAATATCAATAAATAGATAAGTCATTTATTGCTTAAACTGTGTCAATACATAGGTCTTCAAATGAATAAGGTAACAAGTGGCCAAACAGTTGGACATAATAGGCGTGCAACAGTTTAAATTTACTAATTAATTATTTATTACATGACGACTGTATTCGTCGTCTTTAACATTTTTCTTCCGGTTTATTAAGTTAACGCTGATATTGATCTATAATATCTTGAGATACGCGTTTTTTCGACATTACAAATGTATTTTAGACAGCACGTGTTTCTGTTACCTCGCCCGAATAAAGAGTGACATCTGACTGAAGGGAACGGGAATTAGTGATGTGACAGAATCGACAAAGTTCGGTAAAACGATTTTTGGCAAATCTTTTAAACGTGCCAGGTTACCTTGTAGAGTAAAGGTACTGCTGGTTATATTGTCATGTAGTGTGGCCGGGGACTTTGTGTAACTTCACAAAGTTTTGTAGTACTTTGTAGACTTCAAGGTCAAAAATGTTCAAACACTTTGAACTATGTCTAGCTCCGGTATTAAAAGGATAGTTAGAATTCGGTAAGGGCCTAGCTGAAATCCAGTCAGCTTTAAAATAAAACTTCAACTCCGAAATATAGAATCAAGCAGCAAGTCAAAGGGTTTGTAAACGGGACATTAACGAAATTATATATGGGTCATATAATCAAAGAATGTGCGTTCTCTGAGTTAACACAAACACGTAAATATATGTTTAAACACAGAAATCAAATTCTTTATTTGCCTGGTTGGTATAATATACTTTGGTTGGTATAATATTCTTATAGACTTTACGAATAACCTTTGTAGAGTCTATCTCCTGATGATGCTTCGGTGTCGAAGCAAAATGTGCGTCGAGGCACATCGGAAAGTCAGTGTAGTGCTGTGCTTTGGTGGCGGATTCGGTGGTGTAGGGTTGCAGCTTTACACCGATTTTCCCTCGTATTCATTCGCGGATTAAAGCAAAGTAGTTTAGTTTCTCATGCATGTCATGGATTTCTTTATTATAATTTTTTTTATAGTTATGCCTATTATAATTGGAGGATTTGGTAATTGATTAGTTCCACTTATATTAGGCTATGAAGGCTGTCTTTTGAATAGACTTCCAAATTTTGCACACAATGACGCATTGATATTTTTTATTAATTGCTATTTCATTCATGTATGTCTAAAAAAGTTTTAATATCGTCAAATTTAATCACTTCTAATTGTTCTAAATGTAGTTAGGTATTACTTGTGTGAGTTTCATTGTCACATGAAAATAGAATTTATACAAAATTTTTGTAAATAATTCAGAATCAGTGTTGATAACTTAATAAACAGGGCAAATCTGAATTGAAAGTTTTAGAACAAGTTATAGAAAAATATTCAACTTATGTTCAAATAACACTGCCGTCTATTAAAATTAATTGAAGTGAAATACATTATGTGACTTTATTCACTGTCATAATAATATTAAATTAACATGTTATAATTTTGTAACGATCAGTCAATCAGTAGGTAGATTCTTGCTTTACTGGAGTTCACTATCGAGCGCAGAAACAGGTCAAAAATTGTTAGGTAACATTTGCCATACCTCCTTTTCTTCGTATGAAACTTGCGCGTCAAAAAACTTTTTTGATAATTAATACATGACTTGTGAATCAAAGGTGAATACTAGTGAATGTTGGAATTTATTATGTAAGTTTTCTTTTTAATTTTAAATAGCTGTATTCAAGGTTAAAGTTAAATGCTCCACCTGCCGTGTTTAACCGTGAATTTAATCCGTTCCGTAAAGAACACACATAGAAAATGTAATTATTTGTTTTTCAACCATGCAGTAATCTTGTCATTAATCACTACAAAACCGATCATAAAGAACGTATTTTCTGCTCAGAACCCAAAGCAGTGCGGAAATGTTCTATTAAATTTCATTGTTGCACTGTTTTTTTTTATTTTCATATAAATTTTCCACAAAGGTTTAATGTCTCCCATTAAGTATAAATAACATATTCATTAGGTCAAAAAGATACTGGTTGAAAATAAGAATCGATTGAATATAACCGAAAAAAAAACAAATGGCGCGTATTCTATACTATTACAGTACAGTCATGACTGTACTGCAGAGTTTTGAATCTAATCCCGTATTAGTGACGTCTTAACGTACAACGAGGCGTTTCCTCTTTGATAATATTTCAAAACCTATTGTTGTTATAAACTTGTAGCAAATTTGTAGCTTTTGTTTTGCTTTATGATCAATTCTGCAAATTAATTACTATGTTAACGGCTGACATTTCTGCAACTATTTTGTATATACGTACCGATGGAGATGGTTATATTTTTACAGAATAGCAAATCAACCCTTAAGGCATCGTCCTAATAATACACGAGTGCCCGAAGTGAGCGAACTTAGTTTGTGCAAGCTTATGAACGTATTAATGTCTCATAGCCGCTACATACGTTTCGATAAATCGTTGCGAAAAACTGTACAGTTTAAACTGCGCAGTTTTATCGATACGTGTGTATGAAAAATAGTTGTCGATTAAACTTCACAGTTTTAATTATACATGTAGTTTTTCGCAATGATTTATCGATACGGCTATAAGTAGTTAATTAACTGAATTCACGCGATAGCATCGAACGTTTATTAGGACACTTCTTAATATCGCTCGCATCCTGTTAGGACGACGCCTATCTAATTCTTAATCATAATAGTAATAGTAATAGTAATTTTTATTATATAAATCATGTTACATAGTTTAATATAACCCTGGCCCCTAAACTAGGGTTATAAAACCCCAAAATTTATGTGACATCATTTATGAATGCCTTACTTCATTGACATTTTTTTTTGTTGGTATGTTTTTTTATTCGTGTTTTACTTTAACACAATACTTTAATCAGACCAAATATAATATTTATGTATATTTTAATCTTTTATATAAAATTCTCATGTCACAATGTTTGTTACCATACTCCTCCGAAACGGCTTGACCTTTTTTTATGCGCTTGGGATAATATCTATATAGAATCGGCTACTATCTATTTTTTATACTCCTAAGTGATAAGGGTGGCCACGCGGACGAAGTGGCGGGGTACAGCTAGTAAATGTCTAATATTGGTTACAGCGGTAAAATTGTTAATCGTTTTTTTTCATCTTACAAACTAGACAAGTAAGAAATCCAGGAAATTTATAAAAATTGAACATACCTTAATGATGAGGCACAGCATGCTAAACTATTATTCAAATACATGAAGAGCAATGTTTCCTGATTCTTCACAGCATCAGCACCCACTGGAAAGTTTTCAGTGCAGCTCTGCACTTTACATACATTATCTGCATAGCTTCTATATCCAATGTGTGGATTCTCAAAGGCAGGCGCGCGGCCGCCGTAATTGCGCCGTCACTTTCCTAATTATCGCCATGCCGACGTTTCTCCAGCATCAGCGATTTATTTATCACACATCATTATATGCGATCGTAATAACTGTAAATTATTATTTACTAGCGGACCCGGCAGACGTAGTCCTACCCGAAAGTTGGCTAATTCTTACTGTTGAATTTTGATTGATATTGAATATCAAAACATAGCGCCATCTATTGGTCGCTTACACTACCGTCTGCCGCCCCCGGCCACTTTTATGATAATTAAAATCTCTGATATCTTCTAAGAGATTCAATATAATGATATGCTATTAAGAGCAACATTGAACTGCATAAAATGTATAACGTAAATAGCGTATTTAATTGGTAAGGATTAATACGGTATCCTTTAAAATATCTTCGTAAGTAGTTCATTATTTGTTATAATATGTTAAAGATATAAATGCGTATTTTCTTTTCGGAACTCCAGTATGGTAAGCGTAAGAGCGGTGGCCAATATCTCAGATATAAGGATGTTTTGAAAAGACATATGCAAAGAGCTAAGTTAGATCCCTCTCAGTGGGAGGCTAAAGCAGCTAAAAATTGGGTGTCACGATATATGTTCGCGATAAAATCTGAAACTACTGAATCGATTTTGTTCAAATTGCGTAACTATCTGTAATTTAGTTCAACTTAAAACATAGGTAGCTTTTATCTCGATTCTTACCATAATATTTATTGCAGACTAAATGTTTAATATAATATTCCCGTATATTGAATAGGAAGCAAGTTAACGCCAACGTTCAGGCAGGAAAACGTCTGCCGGGTTCATTCGTAAACACGGGTAAATCATAAATCGGATATCAATATACAATGATTTTCTCCAAAATCGGAAAAGCCGTTTCGGAAACACGATAATATTTATCTTTGATATCATTACGACAAGTTGCAACTATTACTATCTTACAGTACGTATTTAACAGAATTTATGATTTGCTCGGCATGATAATGATGTTATGACTAATTACACACGTCACTTTAGATACTGATTCCATATTGGTGTTACGGATGTACCCAGTATGTCTCGGAACCCTAATGAATTTGCTAGAAGTAAAGTAACCAATTCTTTTTGGAAAATCAGCTATCTACCATTGAAAGTCCCGAAATTGCGTAACTAATGATGTACTTGTTTAAAAGGCGGCAACTCATCTGTAAGCGTTCTGGTTGTATAAGTGTCCATGGGCGTCGGTAGTCAATGAGGTGAACCGACTGCTTGTTTGCCTCTTGTAACATAAAATAAAATGGCCAAAAGCGTGTCAAGACACGTTTAAATAAGAGGGGTTATCTGATACGCTATAAACGTATTTGTTAAGTAACTTCATAAGTTGTTGTCCGATATCGTTCAGAATAATTTTCCTAATGAGTTTTTAACATGTTCTATCATCTATATATCCGGGCATATATCCGGGCAGACAGACGGACGCACGGACAGAGCGAAATTATAAGGGTTCCTTATACTACGGAACCCTAAAAAAGATATATCTTTAAATAAGCGTATGATTATAGTACGCAAATCTTTATATTTGAGATAACATGTACCATAACAGAAATCTTTAGATTTTCTCGTTGAAATTCGACCAGTTGGTGATCTCTAGAGTATACACAAAAGTATCAAGCTTTCGTTCTATAGTTCGCTTGCTTTGTTACATGCGTTCGTGGTAGGTCAACAAACAGTTATCGATGGGTCAGATTACAGATGGGCATATAAACATTATTGGAAAAAGGGTAGGGAGGCCTTAACCCTACAGCTACTGTACGTAGACTTACTGTCCGTGACAGTAATATCCGCATCCTTTTTCTCTTTTCCCACTACCTTTATATCCCTTTACACCATTACTCCTATCTGTTTATCTATTTAGAAGTAGCGCTACGCTTTTGGCTGCCAATGCTTCTTTCTTAATAAGATCGGCGTTAAGTGGCGGCAATGCTGTCATTTCAAGTGATGGTATTGTTGTCGCGTTTCGTTGGGCTTGTGAGAGTTCCCGGTGGCCTAAATTCTTCTTTAAGGGCCGGCAATGCATCTGCGAGCCTTCTGGTGGTGCAGAGGTCCATGGGCGTCGGAAGTCACTTAGTTGTTGAATCGCCTGCTCGTTTGCCCCTTGTAATATAAAAAAAAACTGCAGTGGAAAAAAATATTCTCTAAGTAATAAATATTAATATAACCAAATAGAAACTTACAATTTTTCTACGCATCTGACGTAATTATGTATTTTAATTACGTCAAATCAAAAACTTGCTTAATGTCTAGGATGAAGCCGAATATTAAATTCGCCACTTTAATATACTATGTCATCTACACAAACGAATTAAATTGAAGTGTCTGTAACGTGAAAATAAGATTCTTTTTCGAAATGCACATGTGACATTTTGTCTGCATGACTTATTTGTATGGGATCACTGGCGAATACATTTAATATTTTACACGCTATTTCAATGATTACGATTTATCAAATCAAGATCATAACTCTAGAAAGTACACGTCCTCTTGTGCTTTTTTTAAACAATACATTTTTAAATGTTATCAAACAATATTATGGGAAAAGGGTAATCTTTGTAATAGTAACATTACTGCGTAGTGTAATTTAAATTACTAATTTTTGGTCTTACAAAGAAAGGAAATGCAGTTTAAGGTTACAATTTAGTAAGTTTAGTATATTATACCTAAAAACACTAACAGAATAGCAAAAAAGTGGCCTAGAGCGTGTCAAGACACGCTTATTCAAAAGGGTTCCATATCTGATACATGATAAAAGTATTTCTTAAAACTATAAAAGTTATCCCATTACGCTCTAAATAATTTGCCTACTGAGTTTTTTAGCGTGCTTTATCAACATAGAAAATGTCAAGTCTCTGCATTTAATAGTTAAGTACTTAGAAGGGTGGGACCACCTTGCGGTCCGACAGACGGTCAGAGAGAAACTATAAGCCTATAAGGGTTCCGTGTAGGATTACGCTACCTACCTAGTTTTAGCATTACTGGTGGAATTTTCGGACTAGGAAATTTATACCTGTATTTCTAAGTATGTATTTTTGCCTAAATCTAAGTTCGTTAGATTAAATCTCTTTTTTATCCAGTAATGTGAAGTATAGAGAACACAAGATACATAAACAAGACAATTTATATAACTTTGCAAAAAGTTGTCTTGACGTAACCGTAGTTATCCACAATGAAAAATTCAGCAAAAAAACAAAACTTTTCAGTAAATCCATCAGTTGTCGCAATTGATATTCAATTAAATAAATAAATATATTTTTTTTTATGTCGAATATTACTTTTATAAGAGTGTTACATACAATTGTAGGGCGGCAAAAAGGTGAACCCATTTTATGCATTTGAATTTATACCGGGTTAGGCGGAATAATCATAAAACTTAAAATTTCCCAAGCAGTTGTGATATAATGTTTAACTAATACATTTCAAAGTAAATAATATGAAGAAAAAATCGAAACGAATAAAATTCACGTAATCTTTACCTGAAAACATCGGTGGAACCAATCACACTCTCTCACGTGTCCTCGTCCGCCTTTAGCAACGCTGATATTGTGAACCAAAACGACACGAGCCGGGGCGAACAAACTAGCCAACATACAGTTTGCTCATCCGCTCGGGTCGTCCTCGTCACAAAACACAACCTTTGCCACGAGAAATTAAAAAAATATATAGAAAAACGCGGCCATTTTGACACGCGCAAGGCACGCGCGTGCATGTAACACTGCTTGAAAGCCTAATGGTGTTTGTACAAGTGTTTTTCAGAAACAATTGTAAGGACTTTTCTACTATTACTTGTATTGCTGCGGTGATAACGCGAAATCGATTGTTCCGTAAACTTCTACGTTCTTGTTAAGCTATAAATCCGTTTGGTACCAAAAAAATATTGGGGACTTCTTTAAGGATGTTCACAATACGAGAACTCACACGCATTTCCTCGAAGTTTCTGAATTCTGATATTAACAGAGCAAACATTTGCCTTATTTTTATATTCGTATACCGCAAATAAAGATCATCTAATATATCGAATACTCGTATCAATATGTTTGTTGCCAAAGTTCTTCGAAACGACTAATCCAATTCTTATGAATTTTTTGTGCATATTTGATAGGTCTGAGAAACGATCGTAAACTATTTTTTCAAGTCCTAAGTAATAAAGGTGGCCTACACGGACGAAGTTGCGGGATAGAGCTAGTAATAGTATATTCCCTTTAAATAATGGCAACAATTACTGAAGAAGTTGCTGTTAAGGAACTACTTCGACAAAATTAGGGATTTCTCAGTAAATAAGGTCGAAATAGATGCAGTGCTGTGCTGTGTTTAGCACGATATAAACAATTTACTTTATTTTACGTTCGAAATGAAACGTCAAATAAAGGTTCGTTTTAAATGTAAGTAAACTGTCTATAAATGTCCGTGCTAGGCCCTCTTGTCACTTCTCATGAATGATGAAGCAAATCGCTTAAAGCGAATGGCAATAATTTCAAAATATATTGCGGAAACCAAAGCAATATTTTATGATAATGTTTTAGATTATTTAATAACTGTAACACATACAAACACGTGCACCAGCGGTATTTCTTTATACAATATACAGACCTTCTAAAGAATCTATACTCATATTTCTTATTATACATACCAAATCATACAAAGTAATAAAAAAATATATAAGTATTACGTGAAATTGTACTTATAATAACTTTTTAAAGTAAAGTTCTTTACGTACCCTTGACTTTGGAAGTAAGCTGGTGATTGCGTGCCAAGAACGTTACGGAAGTTTAATCGGGTGAGGCGAAAGAAATTTGAGAGGCAGATATAAGTTAGTGAAGATAGAAAGAGAGAGAGTTACGTTACGTATATTGCTGTAGGGGCAAGAGAGAGAGAGAAGTACAAGCACACATATTTCTGTAACACCTAAATGCCTGTAAATAAAATATTATATTATTGCAATAAGTGTAAAGTGAATAAAATTGTAAGTCCGTTTTAAAATTCACTAATACATATAAACATATATGTACATTCATATAGATGGAGCTAAAGAAGTTTTGCTTCAGTTATGTGGTGTAAAGTACACAAGTTATTTTTAATATTATATTTAGAACCAGATTTATAACGCAAGGTCTGTTTAATCACAATACCGTAACTACTAACTGGTAGGTTAATACAAGTGTAGAGGAGGGCGACCCACATAGCTAGCTAGCATTGGAGGTAGGTAGAGAGTTTATCAATGTTGATAAACTTAAGTGTGCCCCATGGCGGAGCCTGCGTGAAATCGGGACTTGTTAGTAATGATTAGTATGAGTCTTCACTACCATATCTTGAAGCAATCCCACAGACAGAATATATAATGAGTCAAAGATATTGTACTTTATTTTAAAAGGAATAGTAGATCTATTTGACTTAATTTTCAAAATTTACACGTAATTAGATGAACTGAGTTGAAATGAGAAGTAGCATGTGGGTTCGATCTCTGCCTTGAGGCTGGGTATATTTTTTATTAGCGCGTTCAAGCAAACAAACAAACCCTTCAGCTTTATTTATATATTACTATAGACATGTATGTATTTATATATTTGTAAATAAAAAATATTTGTGTATAACAGACTGTTGTTACCCATAACACAGGCTTTAAGTTGTCTACCTTAGCAACAGAGAGAGTGTCATATAGTCCTATGTATATGTTATATGTATAGTATGTGTATAGATTTTATTCTTTTAATGTTTTAGGACATCATTTTACAAGGAACCCGAGCGAGTACACCATAGGGTCGCATGGCTGCGTCTAGTGCGGTGTGCGGAGGCACTTTTGTGTTGGGCTAGGAAATCAGCTCTTCCACCCTCTTCTCTTATAACTGCTTTACAGGCAGCTCACATTTATATTCAAGTAAACACTTGAACGCGCTAATCTCAGCAACTACTGGTCCGATTTGAAAAGATCTTTCAATGTTAGATAGCCCATTTATCGAGAAAGGCTATAAGCTATAATATATCATCACGTCAAATATTTTCATCTAATTTTATGCGGACGAAGTCCCGGGAACAGCAAGTTAATAATAATTACGTTACACTCAGAGCTTAAGTTTTTGTAGTGATGTCCTAAATTTTACGGTTTTTAATATTGCTTTAAAGTCTATAAATACATAACCAGATTGGAAATAATTATTTTACAAGCATGGCTCTCCTAAATCGAATATCTTAATGATTTGGCTCTTGCAAGCCAAAAGGTTACCGACCTCTGCTGACTACACTGTTAATATTTTAAATATATGGCAAACGGGCAGGCGGTTCACTTGAGTAACTATTGAGTTCCATAGGCAACTGCAACATCAGAAAGCGTTGCCGGCCTTTGAAGAAAAATAAAATAATTTTACATAGCACATCAACTAAAAGGTGTAGTACGGATATCATCTAACTGAAGAATTCTGAAGTATCGAACAAATCTGTATTTTTTAGTATTTTTCAATATATACATAGTAATAGAAACATAAGGAGGTACATGACCAGCAGAAGGCGAAAATAGATTTGACATACAGATGCCTGTTTCTAATGCCGGAGCCAGACTGTGTTTGTACATTTATGTCCTTGAAGACTACAAAGTACTACAAAACTTTGCGCAAGTAAACAAGGCTTCATGAGCATTGAATTTATCGTTCAAATGAAACTATTTCTGGCTCCGACATAAGGTTAACAACTTAATGCCTGTATTCATTGTAGGTCCACTATTACCAATAGACATTTTTTTTGTATAAAGAAATATATACATATATAGATAATATACTTTCAACTGCGCCAACGTGCCAGTCGGACAATTTTATTTATGTATTTGCTACTTAACACGTTAACGCACATTTCGAGTCGATCTAATGGAAAGTATTAAAACTTTATACAGCATATACTTATATAACAATAGTCTATTATTTTTAAATAATGTTAGTTCTAAAAAAATATACCGAAAACTTACTACGGGTATGTTTAAAACTACTTACCGGCATGGCTCTTTCGCTTTTACAGTGACTGTTCGACGAAGAGTGGGGGCTCACAATGTTTCTGTATAGATAGATAGCAATGAGGTATAATTAACCTAAAACACGAGCGTCTTCCGCTGCCTCAGATCCTTGAAATGAGGTCGCAGTCTGGAGGCCTGTTTCCATTTTACGAGCAGCGTGATATTGAACATTGCCAGTAAAGTTTGAGCGGTAAACTTAACTGTGTCAATGTATACGCTACACAAATCGTTTAAGACCTCGCTAAATTAAATGGCTTTTAAACTGATTATTAGATACTAGCAATTCGCCTCGACTTACCACAGGTACCGTGCAGAGATCTATACCTCCCACGTAAGTTGTAACCCCAAATTCCCAGCTTTAATGTAGAGCATTAGAATCAACTATATTGTAATATTACAGTCACTATTTAATATATTATTGTATACAATAACGTCACCGCCATTATTGAATATATAATTGTATACACAAATGTGTTATATAATAACGATTTTATTTCAATTTACACACGTATTTGTAACGCTGTAATATATATTTTTACGCGCAGCGAAAGCTTTAGTTACCGTTTCACGAAAATTACGCGCACGGCGGAGTTTGAAAAGTTTGGCCCGATTGTACCTCATATAGAGGAAAGTTGCTGGATTGGAATCATTAACAGTTGGACGCAACATTTTAATGAGGATGTTAAATAATAGAGGTCTGTCAGTCGGCCGGTCTAATTGACGCGCACTGATTAAACACCGCGTGTGTCATGGCGGCTTCATGAATGAGCCATTATATTTGCATTATCTAATTATTCCGTAATTGTGCGCGCTAACTTAATAACCTGCTCTATTACCTGGATCAGCTTTAAAGTCTATACTACTGCAAGGATTTTTAATAAGCTGGTAAAGACTAAAACACACTTTCCTTTAGGCTATGTTGTCTTCTTTAAATTTGTACCTAGGTTATAATACTTTTGTGCCCGTATATCTCGGTCTACTCACCTTCGCCTCCAACTTTCATTAAAATGTTGCAAAAAAATATTCACTTAGTGTGTTCCTATCTGTGAGTAGGCTTACCAAAGGTCTAGCTTTTTTTATATATGTTACAAGGGGGCAAACGAGCAAATGGTTCGTCCGATAAAATAGTAAATTTCACTCTTTTTTTTTTTTTTCTCCAACACACGCACACTCTTTCACACACAAACACATACTTTAACATTCAATGTACTCACACAAACGTCGGTTCATCGTGACAATTCAAGGAGTTCTCATCTACCACCACGTCAGACGGGTTCTGAAACGCAAAGAAATAACTTAATAAATCACATTAACGAATTACAGGAACAACAGTACCATTTTAACATAAAAGAATTTAAAGAAAAAGTTATCCCACCAAAACAATCTCAAATAAAATGTTGCCACTATTAGACCGTATGGCTTGCACCGCTAAAAATTATTAGATCTCTTTAAGAAACACCACTCAAACGCTAGACGTCCTTACTCTACACATCATATTGTTGTTGGTTGTGTACTAACACTAACTTACACACCAAATTTCAGCTTTCTAGGACTTCACGAAGTACCCAATACATTTTGATGATCATCAGTGAGTCAGTGTCAAAATCGGGGTTTTTAGATATGAATAAAATTTACATTATACGAGCAACACAGTTGAAACTTGTAGTTGTTTAATAAGTTCGTTGCTAGCATCGTATACTGAGAATCTGGTATAACCCAATCACGGGTTATGAAGGTTCAAAAATCGATGAAGGGTTTCATGAAAAGGTAGTTAACATCTTAACTCGCCTCACAGCCACATTCTCAATGGAGCTGAAACCTGGACATCGTATGCCAGACGAGAGAGACGTTTGAATTCCTTCCATGTGAAAATAAATAGTGATGTCTGATGTACGTTTTTAGTTTTTTTTTTTTTTATAGATGTTGTTAAAGGTGAATAAGGAACTTATATATACGGATAGGAAACTCAAATCAGTAATTAAATATGAACACAACAACGCATTTTCGTTGTTATGTTGTTATATTATTTCTGTAATGCATGCGAAGCATCTGCGAGCCTTCTGGTATTGCAGTAGTCCATGGGTGTCGATGTAGCCAGTCAAAAGACTTACCTTTGGCCCCATTGTAATTTAAAAAAAAAATAGTAGTGCAGTCGACCAAGTAATTGGTTTGCCACGCTAAGGTCGAATGTCGCTTGCGCGTCAATTAGTTAAAAGGGTCATTTTTGCTTGTTATAAGTTACGTTAATTACTAATATATAAAAATAACCCTTAGAAAAAATTTCTTCAAGTAGGAACTGCCATCCAAAATGGTAAAGCACTTTCACATACATTACGGCACATGTTAAAGGATGTGCAACTTTACCGACGGTACCGTGAAAAAATTAAGCTCGAAATACGTGTGTGTGTGTGTGTGTATGACTGCAACAATTTTCTTTTTTGTCTCACTTCAACATTGGAGCTTTCACTCCAGAAATGGAGCATAATCAAGAGATAGACTTTCCAAAGGTAATTCGTAAAGTGACTGTAAAAATAGAAATTAATTAAATAGTATATAACTCGAGGCCATAATTTCGTATTCTATACCCTTCCTCGATAAATGGGCTATCTAACACAGAAAGAATTTTTCAAATCGGACCAGTAGTTCCTTAAATTAGGCCGTTCAAGCAAACAGACAAACAAACAAACAAACTATTCGGTTTTATATATTAGTATAAGGTTGTAAAACTTAGGACAAAACCTTTTAAAGTTAACCGTTGTCTACAGGCACCGTGGCTTCAATATTTTGAATGCAGCGCGTTGTTAATTAAAATACAAGACGGCGCATTTCGAACGTATTACAACACATATAAAACAAATACGAAAACATCGCAATAAGTAAATGAAAACAAACGTAACTCACGCGACAAAAATACACAATATATTCTACCTTTTCGCATCGCAATTGTGAATTTCATTAACGTAAGAGTATATTTTGTACGTTTCATTGATACTGAAGTGTATTCTTATGCCAAAAATAATGCCTATTAGAAGCAATATCAAACTTGCCAACTGTCTATTGGCAACGCTGACCCAGTACTTCAAAATGCTGACTGCCTCATAGTGAACAAGATGACCAGTGATACTAAAGTGTCTTCTTAGGCCAAAAATACCTATTAGAAGCAATATCAAATTTGGCAACTGTATTGGGGATGCTGACCCAGTACTGCAGAGTGCTCAGCTCATAGTGAATGGGATGACAAGTGATACTGAAGTGTATTCTTATGCCAAAAATGCCTATTAGAAGCAATATGAAACTTGGCAACTGACTATTGGGTACGCTGACCCAGTACTTCAAAATGGTGACAGCCTCGTAGTGAACAAGATGACCAGTGATACTAAAGTGTCTTCTGATGCCAAAAATACCTATTAGAAGCAATATCAAATTTGGCAACTGTTTATTGGAGATGCCAGCTCAGTACTGCAGAGTGCTCACCTCATAGTGAACGTGATGACAATTGATACTGAAGTGTATTCTTATGCCAAAAATAATGCCTATTAGAAGCAATATCAAACTTGCCAACTGTCTATTGGAGGCACGTAAAACAGTGGGACCCGATTAATGTCACTTTGTGATATTAGTCTTAAGGTTGTAGAGATCGTGGGGGTTCTGAGGATGCGTCAGATGGCAATCGGTCATCTTAACTCGCCCCACAGCCAAAATCCTCTGCCAGACAACACTAGGAAGACAACGCTAGGAAGTAGAATATGCTTTATTGTACACCCCAAAAGAAATTAACACATAATAACTTACAGCAAGAAAAGAGGTACAAAAGACGGTGTTAATACTGAAGAGCGATTTCTTCCACACAACCTTTAGGATAAGGTAATACGAAGTGGTAAAGCAGTGGATGGTGCGCAAGAAAACATGACATAATATAAAAATATAACAATAAATAAAAAAGTACATACAGCTGAAAAGTTTTTGTTTGTATGCTTGAACGCGCTAATCTCAGGAACTACTGGTCCGATTTGAAAAATTCTTTCAGTGTCAGATAGCCCATTTGTTGAGGAAGGCTTTCGGCCTATATATATCATCGCGCTAAAATTGAATCTATTTTTTTACCTACTTTTACGCGGACGAAATCGTGGGCACAGCTAGAGTTTTTTTTTTTTTTTATACTTCTGTTAAAACTCCATCAATGTTTGAAATCTATGTTATTATTCGTTTAATGTAACAAGATAAGATGACTAAAAAACAGATACACAATTAAGTCAAAACAAATTTATTCACTTAGGTTTTTTTACAACACTTGTGAATGTCATTTTTAGCATATATATTCTTCTAGTGATACTACTGTTCAAGTGATACTGTACTCGACTTAGAGTAAAATTTCCGAGTGTTCCTTGCACCCTGGACTGAGAAGAACCCACAGAAAACTCAGTCGGGTATATTTTATCAAGTCAGTCAAACTGTAAATGTGGTTTCTTGCCAAGTTTACACAAAATGTGAACAAAGTAATTTGGAATTTAAAAGGCTATTCTGAAATATACTTTCCTACTTCCTTGACAGTCATCGTCAAAGCAACTGCAAGACTCCATGTGCAGTTGTACAAGAGTGTCTGTAATTGGCTACTGGTCGGAAAAAGGTACCATAATGCATTTCACAACGCGAGAGCGCTGCTATAATTGTATATTTTCAGTTACAACCTTTAGTAGTATAAGAAAACACTTTCGGGCCGATAGGGTGGTAATTTGTCGCTAAAATCCACCTAAAAAGTATTCCTAATATTTAAAAAAATAAATAAATAAATAAAAGCTATCCGCCCCGGATTCGCAGGTGTGCAATTAAAATATATACATACCTAAACTAAAAACACTTAGATTATCACACGCAGGGATAATATACCTGTCTAACAGTACAAGAATTTTCAAAATCGGTTCAGTAGAACTGGAGATTACCCGGGACATACAAACTCACATGTTATACCTCGTTATAATAATGATAGATATAGGTGTCCTAAATTTTATTGGAATTCAGCTTTTTGATCATTTGATATACATATACCAACTGCCCTATTCATATCCTATGAATCAGAAAGGGACAAAATATGTTTATCGTTTATACAATATATTTACATTATCACAATCACTCGGCTATCCAGTGTCCTTTTTACACGCCTTACATCAGAGAGGGATGTATGTATCATAATAATAATAATAATAATACAACCGGCAACCGTCAAATAAGTCTGTCATATATTTTTTCCATTATAATAAGTTTAATTAAAATTATATATTTTAATACATAATTAAAGATGAAAGTATTCAATATTTCGAATAAAAAACGACAAAAATTCTTGGACTTGATGACTTCCTATTTGGATAACAGAATCCAGAAGGTAGACGTGAATACCAAGTTATCTATTTCGTCTCTTTTTAAAATTGGTCTCCCCCAGGGACCAATATTAGGACCTTTCCTGTTCCTCATCTATATTAATGACTGGATAATCATAACATAGTTCTGTTTGTCGGTGAAACTTTACTTTTGTTCAAAAGTAATAGAACGCAATTACATGTTTATGCGGTTATCAGCTCTCTCGCTAAAGGGTTACAATGGTTTGAATCTAATAATTTATTACATAATGGAAAGAAAACTAAATATGTATGATTTATACTTCTTGGTTATGTACATTAAAACACACATAAATTTAAGAAACTAGGTGATTTTACTAGCACTCTAGAAAGCTCCATAAAATTAACTCCACATTCTAGTGTAACTGTATGTGTTTTTATAACATATTTCCTTATGATATTCGGGAGATGTTTTTAAATAAACTGAAACCTTTTATAAAACGTAAACTCATTAAAAAATCCTATTATAATGTATAGGTTTATTTGAATGATGATAATGCTTGGTAATAAATTGCTCTAACCAAATCTGAAGCACCGTTCGAGCCGAAGACTCGACTTTGAAAATATTCATGCTGGGCTCACAGTGGACCCTAGTGTCAACGTGGATTGCGTTAGCATTGATTAAAAGCGTGCCACGATAAAGACTAGCCTCCTGTGGTCCTAGCTTCGTGCTACGAAGCACGAACATTTTCATCTTAAGTACAATCGACTCTTCGTCTTCGAACGTTTCGAAATGTTCGTGATAGAGCCTTACAAGTGTCTTTTCTTTATTTTATATACTATGTTAAAAAAAAAAAAACAAAAATTTTAAATTTTGTCACATATCCATCTGCCCGTTGGCACACAATGTCCCATTTTGATGATATTCTGTAACGTAATTTCTGGATGACCCTTAGGGTTACCCAAAGCTGATCCAATCTCACCCACTCTAAGGTACGTGAAATTGAGATCGGAAACACACGAGTTTAAAAGAGCTTATAGAATACAACAGATTATAAGATGACTGAACGTGGTTATATCCCTTGGCTCTGTTGATTTGAACAAATTCTGACATACGTACTTGTACGAAACGGTATGAAAACAACTCAATAGCAACTTAGATGTTGATAAGTCGTTTTACGTGCTTGATTTCATATGATAGATTGTCTCCCCCCACAGCCAAATCCTCTGCAATCTACGCGGACCTTAGTACTTAAGCGGAATAACGCTAAGAAGTAGAGTATATCTATTTATATCTGTATAAAAGCGAAAGGCCACCTATCAAGAAATCTCGAAAATCGCAGGACGTACAAAGATGAAATTCGGCAGGGAAGTAGTTTATGGTGAGTACACGACACAAAGTTGTAAACAAGCGTCCTCTCGTCGCTGTTCAAATATTAGATTGTGATTATTTATTGTGAAATATATTGTGAAATAAATCCTTTAAGAATTACGGAAAAAGTATATTCAGACGATTTTCTCAAGGCAATATAGCTAAAACCATCAATAACGACTGAATCGTACGCTGCATACCTTGACATAACCTTTTTTGTCGCTTTTGCACCTAATCTACGTTATTTTTTTAATATTACAAGAGGGCAAACGAGCCGGCAGCAGATAGCTAGGTATCTACTGACGCCCATGAACATCGGCACGACCAGAAGGCTAGCAGATGCGTTGCCGGCCTTTAATGACGAGTTTAGGCCACCGGGAAGTCTCACAAACCGAAGGGATAAGTTTTAGCGATGAGCTTTCTTTGAACTATAGTTTTTAATCTATATATTATTACGTGAATCAAAAACTTTAATTCTCGGTGTTTTAATCTCGTTATTAAAGTCCGGCAACGTTCCGTGCGCCTCCTGTTGGTGCAGGTGTCCATGGGCGTCGGTAGTCACTTACATATATGAACCGCCTGCTCGTTTGCCCCTTGTAACATAAGAAAAATTAAACACATAATAGAAGACAATCGGGACAGGAGACGCTCATTCAAAAGAGAAAGTAGGCATTATGTCGTATCAGGACACAAAAGATATTTTACTGAAAAGAGATAGATATAAAGAGCTCCATGACCTACACTAACAAGGACACTTAAATTAGAAAGAGACAGTTTACTCAAAATTAAGAAATTTTTATTTGGTTGGCGTAATCAGTGTTACGGCGATAGTGCGATGGGTTTATGAAGTTAGAAATGCCAGAGCAGCTGACATCGTTGGCAAAAGGCCAGCGAAGCCGTCAATACTTTCTACATTTTTGAGTTTTCCAAATGAAAATCTAAAGTGTGGTGTAATTGCTAACGTTGCAATGTCTATAGGAAAGGAAAGTTCACAACGAAAAAATCTCATTAAGGCCATAAGGAAAATGCTATCAATAATATGATATAAGGGAGTTCAATCTTTCCTTTGTAGCCTTTTAGGTTACATATTACAGGCACCATGAAGTAACTGGCCACGACATTTTGTTGATGCCAAACTTAGTATCGCCGGAACTATTAGATGAGAATTGTGGTAAATCATCTCTGGTAATAGGGTTGAAGTAACTCGGAAACCAATAACCAAGATGTTTTTTTTTAAGTTACAACGCGCAAACGAGCAAGCAATTCACTTAAGTGACTACCGACGCTCTTAGACAACTGCAACCGAATCGCCGAACGATAGCCCGACCGTACCTCTCTATCACTTGTTCCGCGCTCTCACTTACACGCTCGGCTTAGGCGGAACGTGACAACGAGTCGTGCTTTTTCATGCGTGCAACCGGCGTTCTTCGATTTATAAAATGTTATCACGTCAAAATAAATAATATTTTGAAGTAAAACTACTTTGCACTCGCTTGACTTGGAGAGAAAACTGGTGAATACCTGACGAGAGCATCACGAAAAGTGTGATCAGACAAGGCGAACGGAAGATGTGTCTCTCGAAGAGAGATCTAAGTAATGAGGCTATGGAGGAGAAAGTATAAAAAGAATCGACGAAAAAACTTTGCTTGAATTTTATGATAAGATGTTTGTAAAGTTATTTGATGGGATCAATTCGATCAAATTCTGAGGCATTGCTCTATTCTTAGGCTACTAAAATAACACTCCTAATGGCGGACAAATTTACATCTCTTAAGTATGTCTCACACAAGTGGACTCAGCAGACGTTGTCCTGCCCGAACATTGGGACACTTACTATTTACCACATTCTATTAACCTATAATATTATTCCCGTTTCCGTTCCCATTCCCGCACCCGTTCCCGCTTTGTATGGGAATAGATTGTTTCTTAAATTTTTTTTTGACAATTTCCGAATGATTTTAACAGTTATTCTGCTAGAATATGTATGTATTATGTTCAGAACGGAGGCAAATCCAACAAATCATTAATCATTCTATCTATTTAAAAAAAATCTTTTCAAGTATATTTAATAATAATAATAATACGAAATATGGCGCTAGTAGGGGTTCTAGATCAAATGCTTTCTTCATACTTAGAAAAATCTCAAGATCTTTTTGATAATAAAAATAAATGCAATAAAAAAGGGGTTATTGAAGCGGGACCAGTAGTACACGCACCCCCACAGCCACATCCTCTACAATCTCAGCGGACCCTGGTACTTAACCGGGACAACGCTAGGAAGATGAAGAAGAAGGAATAGGACCTCATCCTTATTAACAAGACTGTGCCTAATTTCCAACAGTATCCTGAAGATGTTTGCGAAAAAGATGGCCTCAGCCGTACTAATCCATTTTAACAGACTGGTGAGCAATAAATAATAAAAATTAATTAATTTAATTAAATAATATTTCATTTTACTAACATAGTTCTAAGATGTCTTAGTTCATTTTATGTACTAACACACGGACTTATATTATCTGATAAATAAAGAAATTTGAATTTCAGTGGTCTCCAGATTGACCCATGCAAATTTTGAATTCCGTATTCGTTTCATAAAGAATTTTGTTCCAAAAATAATGCCTTCTAACTTATTTGAAAGAAAGAAAGAAACATATTTCAAGTTTCTTTCTTTCTTTAACTCTATTTATAGCCTTCTTCATTAATAAAGAAGTGAGATATTTCTGGTTAAGTTAGTCCATCGTCGTAGTATAACAAGTGTACATATTTAATGTTTAAATATAGTAAATAAATAGATATATACAGGACTATATGACACACGTAATTCAGTTAGACAACTTAATGCCTGTCTTATGGGTAACAGATATCTTTTATACACAAATATTTTCTTTTTGTACAAATATATAAATACATACATACATATAGACAAAAAACCCAGACTTGAGGTGGAAAACGAGCCCACAATGCCCAGAGCGGAAAGTAGGGTCACTGCCCACTGCGCCAACGGGTCAGTTGCAAATGCTGATGTATACATTTTGAGTTTTAAATTAATTATAATTATCTAGGTACACTTATGAAAAGAACTATTTTCATATTATGTTGTTCAGAATAATTTTCTGGACACACACATTTATAACATGAGGCCAGGACTTTTTTGTGTGTCCGATTATTATATGATCTAAATTGGTAAAATTATTAAGGAACACTGCTCAATAACTTTTTCATGTTCATATCAATGTTAAAAATTTATAGGATAAGGTGTAAGGAGTTATAATAAGTGATGACTTAATGATTAATAAATATGCAGATTGGTCCCTTTTCCACAAAAATGCATATTTACGGTATTTTCGTATTATGTATTTTCCTGACAAATATATGGGTACTTGTGTCTTTAAATACGCTTATCTAATAACTTGTGTAACGTTGAAATAAAAACATACTTAAAGTGACTCATAATACAGCTACTTACTTCAAGAATGTGATGGTTTTTTCCTACTTTTTGAAAATAGTTCAACAAATTGAATTCCGTGTTATGCTTAATGCGATTCAACACCTTGCTGCTTCCCGAGGCATCTGTTGCAATGATTACTTGTAGAACTAACATTTATCTTAAAGTATTTTTTTAATCTAGGAAAGATAAACAGACTAATGATAGGTAAAGGCCTACCTTTACCTATGTCTTAGATAAGAAATTAATAAAAAAATGCATTAAAAAGCTGGTCCTGAACCGAATACGTACTCTGCTAGTAGGATCAAAGATAAGGCAATGTCTCCGTGATATAGTATGATATGTAGAAAGACACATCTAGACTGGCCCGTTGGCTCAGTGGGCAGTGACCCTGCCTTCCACTCCGGGGGTCGTGGATTCGATTCCCACCTCGAGTCTGGGTGTATTATCCATATGTATGTAATTATATATTTCTAAAGGTCATATCGCCCGTAGAGAACCAGAAAATTTATCTAAACTGGTTGTAGTAGGGAAGGTTGAGGGCAAAAGATCACGAGGTCGCTCCCCTACACGCTGGTCTGACCAGATTAGGAACATCCTTGGACTAAATATTCCAACTGCGTTGAAACGTGCCGAAGACCGAGTGGCATGGAAGCAGCTGGTTTACCTCTCCGTCAAGGCAAATCAGAACAAGCACGAACTTCATCATTGAAGATATCGATTAAAAAGAAGAAGGAATGAGCAGAAATATAACTTTGCAGAGTTCGTAGTTTTAACTGCTTTAAGTCCGTTCTTTTGTCGTTGAATTGTCCAGCTATCAAGATACTTCTTTGAATTCGGAAATTCTGTATATTTAAGACATTTTCTTAGAAAAAATTAATGTATATAAATCAGTCAGTATCTGTCCCGTGATAACGTCGTCGGTGCAGAAGTTGCGCGGAGGAGAGGCGAGCGGTCCGCGGAAATTAGCGAGTGCGCGACGAGATAGCGCTGTATAATTAGGCGTGGCGTAATTTACACACTTTAGCGATCTGTTACAATTAGCCTTTATATCTAATAAAACAAATTCCATTACATGTTCATATTATATTTAACTAAATTTAATTACATTATATATTTAACATTATACATTTATTTATAATTAGGTTATAAATTCTTTTTTTTTTATTAATAAGTTGCTCTAAAATTCTTTTATTCATGTTTAGATGTCTATTTGACATCAATAACCTTATCAGAATTAGAATGCCTTTCGGCCTCTCTAGTGTTTGCCACATTTTTCTATCTGAGAGCTTTCGTCGTCATAGTGGCCTCTAATTCCTCTTCCAATCTTTTTTCTGACGTCCCTTTTTTCGTTTTAACGTTACTTATATAATACTTTTATAAAATTAATTAATAATAATATTTAATTAATTTCTATTTGACTAGCGGCCCGTCCCAGCTTGGCACACGGGTATTTACAATATTATCGAAGTTTTATACGGATCCCTAAACATTTTTTAAAAATCTATTGCCGATGTTCATCAGTGATAACTTAGGGTTATAATGGTGAAACAATTTTTATAATCAGTCTAGTAGTTTCAGATTCTATTCATTGCACACAAACAATTAAATCTCTTCTCTTTATATTTGATACCAACGGTCCAAGGTAGTCTTAAATATATATATTTTTACTACTTAGACTTTCATCGCCTTCTTTTAAGAATTTGGGCCAAGACCCTGATTATCGCTCAAGACGCGTGGTCCTGCATTTCTCCCCCTAATTATAAAAAGCCATCTAGAAAGCATCAGACTCGTGAATATTGTTGAATTTTGTGAGATAACATTACTTAAATTTATTGATAAATGATTACTGAGAGAATTTTCAGTCTAATTAACCATCTGTTCTGAAAATAAGTACAAAATTGTTATAATTGAACATTTCTGGAACACGATCACAGCGTCCCCTACTGGATCCAGTCGTAAATCAAAATCATCCAAGGTCCTTATCAAAATCGGTCCAGCCGCTTAGGTGGAGTTCAGCGACGTACTTAGTATTTGATTTATAGTATTGCCTAAACTCTAAAATAAGACTAGGAGCGGGTTAGGTAATAACCTAACCCGGTCGCAGCGCCAACTACCGGATCTTATTATTTAATTTTAAAATCAACTCAATCAATCACACACACATATTAAGGAGTTTTAAGGCCTCTTTCAAGTTTATTTTTACGCGGACGAAGTTGTGGAAAAATTATAGTCTACATATAAATATATAATATATTTTCTGCTCGTGAGTTACGATTGCGATTTGTATACGATTTTTCGTTAACTACGTACAGACAAAATCCATTAAACGCGTCGGCAATATGGGGGCGGCGCAGACTAATAAGCTCCAACAAAGCCCAAGGCGTGCTTTCAAGTAATCAGCAGCTTTCATTTTGTCCATTCGGGCATATTGCAATAGTTTCACGCTATCGTTTCCTACTGTTATCGGTTAGTTACGCGTTAAGGGTGCCCGCATACTGAGCGTATCGATAGTGCGTTTTCTACTCTCATAGTAAATCACGGAATATTTGCAAAGCGAATAAAGTGATTGCAAATATTACCTTAAACTTTAACTTTAGGTCGTTATTTCGTTCCATCTCATTGGGTTTTTACCTTCTGATTTCGAAAGGGTGTGAATTATATTAGGATTCAAATTCTTTAGAGAGGAAATTTTGAAAATATTTTATTCAAATTAGAATGATCAATCATGTAGTTACTTGATTTAAAAAAAGAAACGTTTCAAACATTAACAAATCATCCATATTGGCTTTCAACGTGTTATCTATAGACGCCGAAATAGAAACGCCTCGATAAAGAACCCCTTAACGGCTAATGTCTCCTTTTGTGGCCGCGGTTTAATCAGTTGTTTATACTATTGCCGACGAACGCGCGATTTAATCGTTCCCCTTTACCGTTTCTCATTGTAGCGAACCATTTGAGTTCCGGAACCCTGGTGCAGATAGAAAATTTATTGGGGACGCGCGGGCCTCCTGATATTTGTTTAGGATTAGTAGATACCGCGCGTCGTCATCGAGTTAAACGACAAACAGAAGCTGCCTTAACCGCCGAAACTGCTGTTTACTCTATTGTACACGCACGATAACGCTGACTTGTGGGGGGATTTATGGGGGCAGCGAAGTGTTGGCTGGACGACGTCGGTTTTGCTGAGTATCATTTGACATCGCGCTTTGTTGAGGTAACAAATTGAATAAATTATGGCTAGTTTTCAATATGTTGCAGTAAATGAGTGTAGGCTCTAATTTTTTTTAATCTAGTGTAATTTTAGCGCTGGGCAACAAATGGGCCGTGGACCACTCGTGGCTCGCGACTCCATTTTTTGGCTGTAAATTGTAATGTTATTCTTATAAATTAATAATAATTACATTACACTAGCTCAATTTTTTCTTGTAATGAACTAAAATTTAGAATTTTTAATATCGCTTATAATGTCTACTTACGTATATAAATAGATAACTAGACACCTATTTAGAAAAAAATATTTTACAGGTGATCCACAAGTGCGGCTGAGCTCTCACCATGTCATTTTTGAACGATGTGGATGTGGAAATAACAATCAAGCGATTTGCCTTAGTAAATAGATGCCCATGGACAACTGCATCATTTGGAGGAGAAGAGCAAATTAGCTCGGAGTGCTAAACAAAGCGAGACTTTACTTCACACCGGGACACCGGCTTTGCTTTATAAAGCCCAGGTCCATCCCCATATGGAATACTGCTCTTATCTTTGGGCTGGCGCTCCTCAATACCAACTCCTGACATTTGATTCCGTACAACACCGTGCTATACGAATTATCGACGATCTCAATGTTACAGACAATCTAGACAGCTTAGGCCTTCGGAGAGATGTTGCCTGTTTATGCCTCTTCTACCGTCGGTATAACGGGGAATGCTCTGAGGAGCTCTTTGACTTGGCACCGCACGCTTCGCCACTGGGATAGATATCATCCGCACCATCTTGATGCTTGGCAACCTTCTAATATACGTGCTTCAAGACGTTTCAGCGTACGTGCAAGTTGTGCAACGATCTTACCCCAGAGGTTTTTTCAGTGTCCTATAATATCGACGCCTTTAAAAACTGTGTGTACAGGCTTCTTCGAGGCAGGCAACGCATTAGCACCCCTTACGCTGCAGATGACCATGTGCGACGGTAACCAATTACGATTAGGTCGATTTTCTGTCCGTTTGCCCCCTTTTATTCTATAAAAAAAAAGAATACTCGCAGACGCGCAGATGCGTAACGTTGATTTGATGGCTATATTTACATCATATTTGTAAACATTTTTTATTACTATAAATTCAATATCCTGAATTTAAACATAGCACAGATATTGCGTTTCTAAATAACCGCACACGCGGCAGTGTGCTTATGTCATTTGGTTTACTTATACGAAAAGTAAAATATATCCTAATACATTGAGTCCCGAAAGGGTTAGTGTGCCTACGGTAAATATTGTAACATGTGGAGCGAAGTGGTATTTGAGTGACCCTAGGGCACATTTTATAGGCTTATACACTAACATAGATAATATATGTTTACTTTCATAAATATGTCCAGTGGATTTCATCTGCTTACGTGTTATTAAAGCTCCGTTATGTTTGGATGAATTTATTCAGCATCTACTTCATTTGTAAGGCTTATTATCCCATGTCATAATAAAGTTGTCACAATTTAAGGGACACTGTAAATTTACTATAGGTTGGTTTTAAACTGTCATTTGTTCTACGTTTGAATTTTGATTAGCTTCTGCTGTTGGATGTTTGTTCTTTTATATTACTAAATCCATACCGATATTGGGTGACGTAGTTAACAGCTTGGTAATCCATCCTCCTACAGAGGTGACATAGATTGTATACTATTCTTATACAGCTTTACCAGTTTAAGTATTTTCAAAAATATTTGCTGTGTATTGTTCGGAAATGGTATGAACGGTTTTCATAGACATTTAAACCGTAAAAATCTTTTCCTTTTTTACAGTATTGCGATGTACAAGGCAATTTAAATTGATTTAAGAATTATTGTAGTTTAAATGGTCAATCGGTTTTCGAAAAGCTGTCTTTGCTGTTCTTATTCTCAGTGCTAAATAAACATTTTCAGAAGTTATTTGGCATATACTAATATTCGCCAAGTAGGTGCTAATTATCTATTTGCCAATTTCACTTTCGATCTTATTTTCTAGCAATTTGCGTAAAAGTCAGGTGATATGAAGATAAAACTATAAATAATTTTAAACATAAAATTATATGATTCGCGCAAAAAATAAACAGAATCCACTAATTAAGTTGCACAATCATTATATTATGTTCGACACGACGAAAACAGCGTTTTAATATACAGACTTTCAATGTGCAACTCGTATTTAGCCCTCATTTGCAGGAGGGCAAAGCGTTGCGTTAAATATCAGCGTTGGCTTTTTTTTATCGTCGTGGGTACAAAACTATAGCGTTGAAAATAGAACATTGCTCGATATAAAAGCGTCGCGTTTTAGAAGCGTTAAACTTGGGAGTTCGTGTTCCGATTTAAACGCTTTTTTAACCCGCGGTAAAAAAGCTCTCGTGCGCATGCGGGCTTAATTTATAGATAGCTTAATATATAGCTGAAATTTCCTCTCTTCAATGCATGATCTAACGTTATACCTAATCATTTACTTTTTAGTCCATCCTTAACATCCAAAGGTTGCTCGTTTTATTCATTTATACCTATTATGTTATTTTGTATTCTATATTACAATTTGTGTAAAATATTAAATATACATTATACGTGCAACGCTCTCGGACCACCTGGCGATGTATACAGTCGCAAAGATACATACAAAATACGTGTAAAAATTCGATATACAATAGTTTACTTTGAGGAGAGTTCTTTTTTTAGAGTTCCCTGGTCCTAAAGTCCTTATAGTTTCGATTTATCCATCTGTCCCTAGGGTTTCCAAACTATTAGAAGTAGAGAGTTAAAATTTCCATCCATGCTGAAAGGACATTAGTATGTCCTTTCCTAAGACCTAATGAAGTCTTAGTAGACCTCATTAGGAAAATTATTTTAATAATATCGGACAACGTTTGAGGTTATTTACGCGATACAGATTTCAATAGAAACCTATATCGCGTATGAGATACGGAACCCATCTATATAAGCATACCTTGACACGCTTTTGGTCACTTTATATTATGTACATTTCTCCTTAATTAAAAATAAAAAATGGCGAATAGCGTGTCAAGACACGCTTATATAGAAGGGTTCCGTATCTGATACGCTATAAACGTATTAGTCAAATACCTTCAAAAGTTGTGGTCCGATTTCGTTCAGAACAATTTTTCTAACGAGGTTTTAGCTGATTCTATCAACATGGAAAACTGAATTATAGAAGGACTGTTACTTTAAAATAACAATTTTTCAATAAATGTTATTTTAAAGTAACTGTCGCCCCCGGGTTCACATAATAAAAAGTGAAGGGCATAATTATCAACATTCTCTTTTTAATTTATTTTATTTTTTATTAATATGACAGCGCAATGCCATGATAAGGCAATGTTCCAGGAAACCGAATGTAGTGTGCAAGACTAGTACCCACGACATAAAATCATTCTATTAACTCATTCTCTTCTTGTAATTTTCATTTGACCTTAAAAAGAAAACGTTTATTTCCTAATTGTGAAATTAGTCATATTTCATTATTATGTATGTAATTATTTCCTTTGATTGATTTCATCACTCAAAATTTCACCTGCTAAAAGTGGCCAGTCACCAATATGTTCAGAGAAGAGATGTTAATATAGCTATCAAGTCTTAAAATCTTAGTAACATACAATTGTTTAGATCAATGTTTAAACGAAAGTTTACTCAAATTAAAAAGATTATTGCATATTTTTTATCAGAATTTTACCTTATAGAAGTTACTGTTGTTTTCGTTTATTTTTTACTTATTTCCGTTTTACATTGCTAAATTTATTTGGATTTCATACAAGATATATAAAAACGTTTACAGCTTGCCTTGTATTTATTACAATATTATGATAACAGTAAAGAAAAACAGTATTTATATTTTGTCAGGATGTATAACATTGGGAGTTCGAGATAAACATTGTCTCCTCTCCTAGACCACTCTCTTCTATCCTGAACCATCCCAATCCACTCCTTGCCCCCAAAAGCATCCAAGTCGTCGTGCAACCTCTTTCTCGGCCTATCTGGTTTTCGGCGGCATTTGGTGGGTGTCCATATAGTGGCAACATTAATCCACCTTCGCGGGTCCATTCGTGCCACATGCCCAGCCCATTCCCACTTGTGCTTTTCTGACTTTTTTCCCACATCCATTACTCCAGTGATGGAACCCAGGGTGGTATTCCGAACTCGATAGATATTAATAAATAATAATAATGTATTTATTACAGTGTTATAGAGTAGAATAATACAGAACTTATAATTTATATTTTTTTCAGCTAACATGACAATTGGTTACTAACTCGGCTGAATATCCTTCTAGTGCGCCTTTAGATGTCATTTCTAATTAAGAACTTATAATAGGTCTTGAGTAAATTAATACAAACTTGTGCTAAAATACCTTTACTACCGTTTGGTAGAAACATTGATGAGGGAGCTGGAAGGTGAAAATAGGAATTCGTTTATTAGGCCTATACTCGATGGAATAAAATGTCTAATGAAAGAGAACCTACTACACAAAGAAAAAGACGTTTAGAGAAAGCGGAATTAAAGTGACAGGATAACATTGCTAACGCTTGGAAGAAACATCTTTTTCGTTAGAACAACAACAAGATTTAAATAGAATTCATACACTCTCTTGGGTATGAAGGAAAATCATGATTATACTTAAAAGTTTAAAAAAAAAAAATATTAAAAAAAAAAAAAAACTTTTATTACCTGTAACTAAAATGATCTATGAAATCTATAATTTCATTAATAGGTACACATTATAGGCCATTTTTTTAAATAAAAACGTGTTACACATGCAAGGACGGCATATAAATATATAAACTCTACTCTATTTAAATCTTGATATTTAATACGTCCACGTTCTCGGTATTATGGTTGAGTTGCTTTGTTCTTAAAAAAGTTTCGATAAAAAAAAGGTCGCGTTCAAAAGTACAAAATAAATTAATATATGTTCCTAATCAGGACTGTTTTGTAGATGTGCAAATACTTTTAATATACATATTGTTAATACTGGCAGGTTTCTTAGTTATTCTTAGTTCTTATTTTATTTTTTTTTCTTTAGTTTTGCTCTACGCTTTATATTCAATTTCGGTTTTACTCTCGTTGTGAATTTTCTTAATATAATTATTTCCACCCATTGTCCCAGCTTCTAATTCCTCTCATCATCTCAATCCTGCACACATACCTTCCCATAAATTTCCCCTTGCTCGGTCGAAGGCATCCAATTTGTGCTGTTGGATCTCAAAATCATTGTGCAGGACATCCAACCAGCCCTTTCTGGGACGACAGCGACTGAATGAACTTAAACTTAAATTGTATCTAGTTATAAAAAAAGTTTCTGTCTTGGCTAACACACAATAGTTCCATATTATTTTTTATTCCATAATATAATTAGGGGTTTTCACAAATAATTAAGACTCATTGATGTCAATCTATGTCAATGTGTCAATCACTCATCGGACTTCCAGAAATTTAAAAAAATATGTTTAAGTTGGTCCAGCCGTGCCCGAATTAGGGCGTGAGTAAGGGAGATGTGACTAGTTTACAATAAATTATTTTCATGCGGAAATGTCCATTTTCATGCGGAAATTAGAAAGAATTCTTTCATAAAGTACCCAAGATTCAGTTTATATATATATGTATATATATAAAGGGAGAGGACAACGGTCTAGTGTAACCACTTTGCTGAAATAACGACGGCTTCGGTGGCTAGGGCATGTGCATCTTCTAGACTATCGTCTAGAAGGTTCCAGGCATCGTGATAAAGATAGGTCACTCTGGGTGCTATAGTAGATGCCAAGCGTAATATTGGCCGCCCGATGGTCCTATTTAAAGACTGCATAAAGCGTGACCTGTCATTATTTAATATCCAGCATAGTAGAGGGATGGCAGCGGCTCGCGGATGACAGGGATTGGTGGAAGCTCAACATTTCTTATGGTGTCCAGCACCATGACAAAGTATGGTTCGGTAAGTTTGCGGTTAGAAGAACAAAACGGCACGACAGCGGCAACCCGCAATTAAGTTCTCCCGCGAGACTTTTTTTTTTAAATAATATTAGGAATACTTTTTAGGTATGTCTAATATTCCCTTTTCCCCCTCCTACTAAGCTTAAATTAAAAGCTTGCCTCAATGTGAGAAATGTTTAAGTATGTAAAATGAACTCAATTACTTTGAACCGCATCTAATTAATCGCAACTTGATAGTAGGAACTTGGTTAAGTCTTGACACACTGACACGGGTATCACTTAACCGCATTGTTACATTTATATTATGTCATGCTAAGTGAGGCAAGAGATCAGGCCCTGAATACTTCCTAGTCAAAAGTGGTTTATACTCAAATTTCACTAACACTTTTAGTGAAACGAAAACTGCCTTTTCAAATAGATCACATCTTGCGTAAGTACAAAGACAAGGTATCTTAAGCATCATCTCTCTTTCTTAAAAAAAACTCGACTTCAAATTGTCAGAACTGAACTAAACTACCTAAAACTACCTTTTCAATTAGATGAATTAGATGTCACATCCTGCGTAAGTATAGTCCAGCAAGAAAGTGCTTTATCATTTCGGATGACAGCTTCTAGTTAAAGAAAATTTTGCCAAGGGTTATTGTTATTTTTGACAATATAACAATATACATAACAAGCAAACATAAGCCTTTTAACTAATTGACGTGCAAACGATATTCGACCTTATTCGTTTGTCACTGAAAACCGGTTGCCTCAGCCTAGGCCAAACATCTGGCCTAGCACAAACATTCTTATTAGTTTTATTTACTGTTACGTTCGAAACCAAACCTTAAATGTAACATTAATGCTACCGCTTTTTATAACATTGTTACTAAATGTTGCTAGTTCGAATGAAATCTGAACTCGCTCGTATCGAATCCTGGACGTTACGGCCATGTAAGTTATGTAAAAAAAGAAGCACGAACCTTTATTAGACATTTCGTTTCGAACGTAAAAGTAAGTAACTATCGAGTATGTTCGTGCTAGGCCCTCAGCTTCTGTATTTCCGAACCGATACGACTTAAGGATTTTTAAGAAAGGAGCATACTTATTCTTCAAAGGCCGGCAACGCATCTGAGAGCCTCTCTGTGTTGCAGTCGTCAATGGGCGTCGGCAGTTACTCCCGTCACCTCACCGCCTGCTCCATAAAAAATATTTATTTAAAGGATTTTCTAAGATTGCGATGGCGGACAAAAGCGATGAATGTGTCATTCATGAGTATTCAAAGTGGACCTCATTTTCTGTTGTGAATTTATGAATCTACAATCATCTGTTTCCAACAGTTTGAAGTGCTGTATTAATTACATTGAAATTATAATGAGGATCTCGTCGATTAAGGTTTGTAATAAATATGTTGAATGAGAGGAAGATACATAAAAATTGGTTAGGTCATGTTAAAACTAAATGAATTGTGAATATTTTTATATGAGTTATGCTTTAGTCGTGAATCTACGAAATGTGTTTTTTTTTTTACTTTGTTACATTTTTATTTATACCTATAGTTGGTTATAATATTATTTTTCAGATCATTTACTGTTAGCCCTCATTCACACGAGAGCTTTTTTAATGCGAGTTAAAAAAACGTTAAAATATATTATGGATTCCAAAGTTTATGTTCAAATGGTAGTGCTTTTATAACGCGACACTTTTTTATTGAGCAATGTTCTAATTTCAACGCTATATATATACGTATACGGTATATTTTCGTATCGATGACGCGAAAAGAACGCCAACGTTGAGATTTAACGCAACGTTTTTTTAACCCTCGTGCGCAAGAGGGTTTACAATTATTTAAAAAAAAAACTTAAAATTTAAACCTTAGCTATTGATCCTAATTCTGCTTGCCAATCGACAAAAATAATAATAAAGTATGACCTATCTTCATTTCCCGTGACTATATAACAGACCGTTGTCGGAAGAAACGTATCAAATGGCGTGTGATAAGAACGCGTCATGTTACGTACAAATGTTATCAGTTATGTACACGGGTGTCGTGTGTTCGTGGAAATGCATCGGATTGCACAAACCGGTTGCTGTTGCTGGTGACCCTACTTAGTGCTGTAATCTTGTCCACACTTCTAGATTGTCTCTCGATTCTATATAGTTATTAACAATTATTATAAACTAAGTGACTTTTACAATTTGTAGGTGGTTCAAAATTAATACATACTCAGAACTAAATAGAATGGGTTTTACCTTGCGCTAAAATCTAAGGACAAGGAAAGTTTGACTTGCTGACTTTGTCCTTAAGAACAAGAATCAAGGAAGAAACAATTGCACAAAAGGCTTTGATATGACCATAGTATCAGATTTACCAACCTTAAGTTCGTACGCTTGGGCCACCCTTATCGCTTAGGAGTATGAAGAATAGATAGTAGCCGAATGTCAGACTTACTGAATATGCATATAAAATTTCACAAAAATCGTTCAAGCCGTTTCGGAGGAGTATGGTAACTAACATTGTGACACGAGAATTTTATATGTAAGATAATAAAAATATATGATTTCATAAACAATATCAATAAGTTTAACTTAACGTAATCGTCGGATGAATTATCGATAAAAGGTTAGTTTAAATCTCGATTTGTGTTACTCGGCCGTGGTAAATTACTTTCTACTCAAGCTTTGTAACAGTAATGCATTATTATATACTTATATGTATGTTCCTTTATCTTTTGACAGTTTAATATCTTTTTACATTGTAGTACCTTTTTGACACTGCAATATCCTTTGAAAATATAGCACAAATCATAATTTTGACATTGGTAAAATCTCATGTAAAATGGCACGTGACAAGCACGTGGACCCGCAAAGGTAGGCCGAGGAAGAGGTGGCGAGACGACTTGGACGCCTTTGCGGGAAAGAAATGAATTCAAATGGGCCAGGAAAGGAAAGTGTGGTTGGAAAAGGGGGAGGCCTTTGCCCATTAGTGGGACAGTATAGGCTAATAAAAAAATAAAACTCATGAAAATTGTAAATTTAATTGAAACCTTATTTTATAATTTTGTGCGCCATCTTATGGCGGATTGTACCTCCTATGTAGCAATAAGAACGTTGTAACAGTCTGGCAAATAAAGAATAATTTCTCTTACTAAGGGGACACTCAAGAATTCGGCCTGTCCGATACAGAGCCGCCTCTGTAGCCTAAAGAAGCTTGCTTTACTCACGCACAAAGATGAAATTTGGCAAGTAGGTGGTTTATATTTAGTAGGCATCCGTTAAACTCGTATCTTTAGGTAGGTTTAGTTTAAGCAGGTCTAAGGACACTCGCAAGATTTACGCGGACGAATTCGCGGGAAACAGTTAGTAAGTAATAAATTAATAATTATGAATTTATTAATATTAATTATTAATTTGCGGGTGGAACCTGGTTCAGATTGGCTGAAGATCGTAAGGAGTGATACAGCAGTGGGAGAAAAAGGGCTGTGGATGATGATGATGAAATGAATAATTAAATAACAAGTTTATTCAATTAAGTAATTTTAAAATAAGTTAGTTTTGCATGCAAAAAATTGACTCTACTTTAGAATGCACTTGTAAACCGCCGAAAGGGCCTTAAACGTAATAAAAAAAATGGAGATAACAGTTATTCATTAACTTCAGAGACAAAGTTTCCGAAAATTCCCACGCTTTCTTATCTGATAAGTGAGGAGAACAAACTCATTTAGGCTTGATTTTTAATTTTAGAAGTAACGCTGGTAATCTTATATAGTGAACTGTAATGTAAACTGGAATTTTTTAATACCTGGAAAATGCGTTTTGTAGTTTATATGTATTTACATATAGCGACTGACCTGTTGGCGCAGTGGGCAGTGACCGTGCCTTCCGCTCCGTGGATCGTGGGTTCGATTCCCGCCTAGAGTCTGGGTGTGTTATGTATATTTATGTATTCCTTCCTACAAAAAGAATATTTGTATACAACAGGCGTCTAGTTCATTCTCAACTTCGTGTAGCTTTCAAAACATAGTATTGCACAAATTTGTTATTGAAAATGCGAGTTTATGCAAATTAATTTCATTGTTCACTGTCTGTCTGGTATATCCGCTTATTTACGACTGATTCTGTAATAATAAATATAATATATACAGGACACACTGAAATCTGTTCCTAAGGTACATAACTTAATGCCTGTGTTATAATACACAACAGGCGAGTGTTGTGTTTGTATAAATAGTTTTTTTTGAAGAAATATATAAATACATACGTATAGATAATACACCCAGACTCGAGGCGAGAATCGAACCCACGAGCGGAAGGCAGGGACACTGCCCACTGCGCCAACGGGCCAGTTAATAAGATTTTTATGTTTTATAAGAGTTTAATTGAAATAGTACATTTATACTTTATTTATATCTTCTAGTTTGTTTCTCAACTATTCTATTTAAATTGTCATTTAACAAACTCTTTTGAATATTAAATTATCAAAAAGAAATCATTTGACAGATAGCAGTACATGGAATTATAATCATTCCGGAATTAAAGTCGCTGCATTAACAACAAATACATCTTATTATATCAGCACACAAAAGTGCATGGAACTGAGAATACGATCCTGTTTAAAAATGTCGGTAGAAAACTATGAGGTTATGAATTCGCATTCAACGTGTAGAGTTCATACAGCGTTTTAATTAAAAAACGCATTCAAAAGCTTCTAGGTACAAAGATTTCATCTCGGCTATATCGGAACGAGATACGTAACTGGACTCCCTCTTAAGTGTATCCCCTATCTCGCTCGGACACGCGTACTTGTTTACATGGCGCCGGAGCCTTTGGCGTCCGTCTCTCTCGGACGCATGCGCCTACACAGCCTGTCACTCTGCTAGCGTATACACGCCGCTCCGAGCGCAGTGTTCAGACGCGTATACAATGCGATAAAAATTATCAACGTTTCAGTGTATATAAGTTATATAGAACTTTAATCGTTTTGCAATTTTGTGTCAGTGTAAGTGTTCGAGTGTCAAAGGTCAATACCGTTGTTTGTGCAATTGTGTGGGTGTTGTAACGAATCGAAAAAGGTTCTTGTGTACGTTCACGATGTGTTCACTCGCTAGCCTTGCGTTCGCGCCGAATATACAGGCTCTATTAATTTATTTAAATGTGTCTGCGACAACTTATCGTTACACAGTTACCGCTTGTTCAGGGTCGAATACCACACATAAGGAAATGTCAATATCGACGTTCGTACGGTATTTTTATTGAGAAAAACAATATGCCATGCATATTGCTTCGTGGAATCGGTTCTAAGAGAATTTGTGCTTAAGATTTTTTTCGTCATACTTTACTTACATGTTTAAGTAAGAGAAAGTCTTCGTAGCAATTGCGAATTGAAAATAATGACCTGTATAATCCTTTTTAAATGTAGTAGGTAGATAAAAAAACACTTTTAAAACCAAAATGTCAATCGGTTTAAGACAAATTCAAAACTAATTTTGCTGGAGTGCAGGGTTCTCACATGAGATCGGCGTGAAGTGGCGGCAATGCTGTCACGTCTAGTGATGGTGTTGTTGTCGTGTTTCGTTCGGCTTGTGAGACTTCCCGGTGGCCTAAAACTCGTCATTAAGGACCGGCAGCGCATCTGCTGGCCTTCTGGCTGTGCAGACGTCCATGGGCGCCGGTAGGCACTTCGGTGGCTGCTGCCTGCTCGTCTGCCCCATTGTAACATAAAAAAATATATTATACAAAAAATCTTTTATTACAATTTTTTTTTATTGTATGTTCACGAAAACATTGAATTTTCAAAGCAATAGATATGGCATTGCATAGCACCTGTATTTTATCAGTAACTAGTTGTTACTCGCGACTTTGTCTATGTAAAATGAGGTGAAGAGTTTTAGTGTGATGATATATAGTCTTCCTTGGTAAATGGGCTACCTAACACTGAAAGAATTTTTCAAATCGGACCAGTAGTTCCTGAGATTAGCGCGTTCCATCAAACAAATAAACTCTTCAACTGAGTCGAATTTCTTAGCATTCCATAGATTCACCGTGCGGGTGCCGGGTCCATCGCGTTGCAGAGGAAGGAACCATAGCAGTGTATATTAGTAGACGTCCGTTATTAACGGGTTATGCAACTGGTCCAGAATATGGTGTCTAAGGGGTGTCGCATGTTATACGAAAGACTCTTTTTTTTGCTAGAATCTTGGAATTTGACAAAGAGTTAGTAGACGCCCACTAAAAGCGGATTTTGCGATAGGGCTGTTTATAAGGGGGACACGGGCTCACGCAAGTTTATATGAAAGTTCTTTTTTTTTTGTTAAAAACATGAAATTGGACAGAGAGATAGTTAGTTGTCGTTCGTTAAAAAGGGATTTTGTCACATGGCCGGATTGCGGAGGACTAAAGCGCTCGCAAGTTTATCTGAAGCTTTTTCTTATTATTTTTTTTGTTACAAATATCAAATTTGACAAAAGGATACTTAATACTGTACACATTCGCTAAGAACTAATTTTACGACGGAGCCGGATTAAAGAGTTCTAAGCACTCTGGCAAATTTAGAGTTTATGTGGTGGGATACTAGCTAAGAAATAATTTTGTGACAGGGCTGAACTAAAGGATCTCGCAAGTTTATAAATCCTGGGCTTTCGGGGAATGGAATCGGTGGAGTCTGGCATACCTTCACTGAAAATCTACTGTATAAGCCTTGGTCACCCTACACCTTCTAAACCGCTTAACCGATTTGGATGAAATTTTGGTATGTACACTGCAAGGGGTTCGTAGATAGTTTGAAAAGACGATTAGAGCCGTTAAAGAGGCGCTGCTGTCGGTATACATGGGGCACACTAAAAGTTTTGCACTTCTAGCCAATCGGAACTAGTTGAATATTGAATGTTATATTTTTTGAAACGTTGTAACCTTAGTAAATAAAAAAAAAATTGGCGAAAAAGATTCTCTCAATTGTTTTTTATCACACATCAAAGTTCTACGTACGCAACGAAAATGGAATTAAGTCATCATACAGGGTGTTAGAAAAGGTTCGCGAAAGACGACCAAAAAGCCGCATTCTCTTACATCATTACATCGCTTCTTAACACACGGCCAACAAAAAAAATCATTTTTAGGTTCCGAAAAAGTATAAATCTTCACCCATCCTGCGCAAAGCCCCGACTTAATACCCTGTGGTTTCTGTATTTTACCCAAAATTAAAGATTTCATGAGAGGTTTCACTTTTACCAACTCCAAAGAGGCAGTGATAGCGTTCAATCACCACGTCTTACACATCATCATCTTTTTCAGCCCTTGATAACCCACAACTGGGCATAGGCCTCTCGTTACTGCTACTTCCTAATACTTCAAAATAGATGAAGTTCGTATTAGACCTTTGGACCGAAGCGCATGTAAAATTGTCATAAAACACTCGGCAAGTGGAAAAGAGATAAAGGAGTTAACGGACTAACAAAAAATCGGGCAAGACAACGTCTGCCGGGTCCGCTGTTATAAAATAAAATCTTTATTTATTTATATATATTGGAGGAGGTCGTGGCCTAATCAGTGGTCGGCATTTGAGTCGATCGCTAGGTTAGGTTGATCTTGCTCTTGCTGTGCCCGGGTGATAGATGGGAGACCCATTCTAGCACAGGTTTATATTTGATATCCGACCTCCTCCGTGTTTCGGAAGGCACGTTAAACAGTGGGAAGCGATTAATATCACTTTGTGATATTTAGTCGTAAGGTTGTAGAAATCGTGGGGTTCCGAGGATAACGTCAGATGGCAATCGGTTATCTTAACTCGCCCCAGAGCCACATCCTCTAGAATCTAAGCGGACCCTGGTATTTAACCGGGATAACGCTAGGAAGAAGCCCCTCAAACTCACGACTAACATCACCCAGTGACATTAATCGAGACCCACTGTTTTATGTGTCTTCCGAATCACGGAGGTGATCTGACATATAAAAACCTGTGTTAGACTTGGTCACCCATCTATCACCCAGCCGCGGTAAGAGCTACTTAACCTAGCGATCAAATGCTTGCCACTGATTAAGCTAGGACCTCCTCATAATCGTTTATTTGCTTAAATACATATATCGTACACGAATTACATATATCGTAGTGTTCATTAATGATTATGCAGTTACCTTTGATTATAGAAATAATTCTATAACCTGAGGTAGATTCTTATAATATCATTAAGTAGCATATCGCAAATTTAGTGCTACAAAATCACCAATCAAGCATATTTATTCTCTATTTGCCTTTTACTTCTTTCTTACTTCCCTTCAAAATACTAACTTACTTCTTCCTAGCGTTATCCCGATCTAATACCAGGATCCGCTCAGATTGTAGATGATGTGGCTGTGGGGTAAGTTTATGTGACCGACTGCCATCTGACGTCATCTCCGGAACACTCACCATCTCTACAAACTCACCACTAATACTTAATTAATTAGGACTATCGATGCCCTCAGAAAACTTTGCAAAATGAGTATTTTATTTTTTAATAAAGCCAAAAAATAATATAAATATGGGACCAGAATTTCGCTACATTAACTCCCCCATCATTATTACATTAACCTATTACCCCTAAAAACGGTTCAAAAATGGATTGAAATCTGAAAGGTTAAGCTTGGTTAATCCTTGTCCTCGCTGGGCTATAATTGTATAGAGTGCTTTCTAAGTGCAATAATAAAGTTTTAATATCATAATCAGATTTTAAAATGGCAGTTATTTAAAAATAACAGAAATTCACACACAATTTTATTTAACAGGACCAAAGTAGATAATATCCATGATAATGTAAGCAACACAATTCATACTTTTAAGTATAGAGTTTAGATTTTATTGATTTTCTAAAAAACCTCTAGGAAAAGTTGAAACAAAATATATGGTGTATGTATGCAGTTTCTCAGTAAAATTCTGAAATACATAAGTTCACACTTTTTAATTTTAATAAATCCTCCCCTCTGATAGTTCGGTTTCTAAACTGGTTTGGGGGCATGAAATTTAAAAATGTTTGGCTGCGACGACATCGATTTTAAATACACATAATTGTAATTAGCTTTTACACAGTATCTACGACTAAGGATCTATTCACCACCAAATTTCTAGACAATATTTTTACATGGAAAAGAAATAATTGACATTCGGTGAAATTTAATTAAACACAGAGAGCATTTCAAATAACGGATAAAATCAGACAGTATTTTGCAATAATCTATAACAAGAAGAAAAGTTCATTGCTTCGCATAAATCCTCAATGAAGAAAGAATAGTGCAATGTTCAAAGTACAGCAGTATTGATTTTTTATGAACGCACATTTCCCTCCAAATTCAAAAGAATCATCAGCAAAATATCCTATATATATAGCAAAATAGTGTAATCTTGAATTAAGCAATACAATGCTCAGGAAAGATGAATTCTAAGAGCTGTACTAAAATAACACGATAGGTAATAGAGAAAGATTTGAAACAGTATACTGATGTGTGCGCGTCACACGGACACAGCTTTAACAGATGGGAATAACAAACAAATCCTTTCACTGGCGAGCTAGACCAATGTTTGCCAAGTTTATTCGTACTAACTGTTTGCACCAAAACGTAGGAAATCAAACGAGCTCACAAAACTCG
>JANCMC010016673.1:0-10020 GCA_024363005.1 Charaxes varanes
TTTTAAATGTGAGTTTACTGTCGAGATGTATGCCCAGGTCTCTCAACTCGTCCACTCGTAAAATTAAGTCACCATTTAAAGAATAATTATACTTAATAGTTTTATATTTACGAGAAAAGGAAATAATATTACATTTTTTGACATTTAAGTTTAATAGATTATTGCGGCAATATCTGCATAACATATTAAGGTCTTCTTGAAGAAGTAGGCAATCATTTAGTGTTTCAATTTTCTTAAATATCTTCATATCATCAGCGTATAAAAGTATTGATGAATTCTTGATAATGAAACAAATATCATTAATGAACAAATTGAATAGAAGTGGCCCGAGATGAGAGCCCTGGGGAACACCAGAAGGAACGGGAAGAAAAGAAGAGCTATGGCCTTTAACTGTAACTGCTTGACTACGGTTAAAAAGGTAGGAACAAAACCATCTAAACAAGTTACCGTGTATACCAACTGCTCCAAGTTTCCGTAGCAATAGTTTGTGTGATAACTTGTCAAAAGCTTTCGAGTAGTCAGTGTAAACTACATCAATCTGATAACCATTATCCATGTCTGTAGCCACGCGATGAACTAGCTCACACTGGTGCTAAGGACTTTAAAAAACACAATGAAAACGTTGTTTAAAAACTATGTGCTTCAAGTGTTAAAAGGCTCTACATAAGCTCGCTTAGAGGGCTTTTATTGCACCAACATTAAGTAAGCTGTGAGCTAAACCCGTCTATAGTGATTTCCTTGCGCCGGCCACAATGGTGCTAAGGACTAAAAAACACAATGAAAATGTTGTTTAAAAACTATGTGCTTCAAGTGTTAAAATGCTGTACATAAGCTCGCTTAGATGGCTCTTATTCCAACAACATTAAGTAAACTGTGAGCTAAACCTGTTTGTAGAGATTTACTGGCGCCGGCCTACAATGGTGCTAAGGACTTTAAAATACACAATGAAAATGTTGTTTAAAAACTATGTGCTTCAAGTGTTAAAATGCTGTACATAAGCTCGCTTAGAGGGCTCTTATTGCACCAACATTAAGTAAGCTGGGAGCTAAACCCGTCTATAGTGATTTCCTTGCGCCGGCCACAATGGTGCTAAGGACTAAAAAACACAATGAAAATGTTGTTTAAAAACTATGTGCTTCAAGTGTTAAAATGCTGTACATAAGCTCGCTTAGATAAGATTTTAACACAAGCGAAATTTTGTATTTCACTTAGGGGCTTATAGTTAAGAAATTTATTAATAAATATGCATGTGCCTCCACGGCGTTCATTACTTCTACAATAATGTGTAGCTAGTTTGTAATTCTGTAGTTTCAACAAATTGATAATGTCATTACGAATAAAAGTTTCTGAGATACAAACTATATCTATATTTTTTTTTTGGAGTTAAAATCTGATAAAGCTGCTTCTAGTAAATCTCTTTTTGTCAAAAAACCCGCTATGTTTTGATGAAATAAAACAAGCTTATCAACACAGGGAGCGAAAAAGCTTCTTTTCTGATTCAGACTTTTTATTTTTAAAATAAAAGGGTATAGTGCCCTTTTTCGGTGACCTCTTTAAAGTAGAGTTAATTTTTGGGATTATTTCTTTACTTTGTAGAGTTATTTTCGGTTTAAAGTAATAAGGTATTGTATTTTTTTTTGGCAATGTAGATAACGGTTGTACTTTTGATTTGAAAATATTAAGCTTTTTAGCATTTGAGACAATATATTTATCATTATAGTCAATTTTACTAATTTCATGTATAATCAAGTCAGCAACAGATCCTGAGATTAGCGCGTTCTAGCAAACGAACAAACAAATAAACTCTTCAGCTTTATATATTAGTATAGAGTATAGATACTAGGATTTGTATGTGATATTTTTTTTTAAATATATAATATTAATGATTGTTTTTTGCTATTTGTTACAGGTAATAATGCCATTATTGTAACAGCGAGGAGTGAAATATTCTTAAGGTTTATTTAGCTGGAGGTATAATGTTTTAGATTTCTATTTATAGTTAATTTTTACTCTATGATAGACAACAACACTAGCGATTTTTGTGTTATAGTTCAATGCTATGTTGAAACATTGTGTGTTTTGTGTAAAATAATTTAACTTTTCCATGCTTGTTATAGGTTATTGCAAACTAATATCTTTTTCTATCTGGAATATCTTTCTAGATTAGTGTATTAGTATCGTAAAAGTAAATTTGATCATTACTCTAGTCCAGGGCTTCTTAAACTTTTTTATATAGTGACCCCCTTCAAGCTTAGGAAATTTTAAACGACCCCCTCCTCCATATAATGAAATATATATTTGTACGTAGTGTGTATACTAATTTTAAAATTTTATTTATAATGATTGAAGCTATCGAGCTGCAAAATTCTTGATACTTCTAACAAACTATCCATTTTGGACTACTGCATAAAATTTTATGTCGACAAAAATCTGAATACTAACGTTTGAGAACGTTTTTGAAAACAGTTAAAACGAAAAGATAAAGATAAATACGGCTGATTACCAAAAGCTAATTTTTCCTTCAGAAATATGTTTTTTCAAAATAAAATGAATACAAGAAACTAATGTTTGAAAATTGCTATATTATTAGAATTAAGTAGATCTTTATTTATAACCCACATTCTTGTCTACGTTTACTTAGCGTTGCTCAATACGTTATAGAAGTGCTTTTGTCATTTCGTGACCCATTTAGGTCTAAACGATGCAATCTCGTGGACCTCGCCAAAGACTCTCGGATTTGTTCTTCACATTCGTTTCTTTCTAAAAGGCTCTTTCAACGAGTACCTTTGCATTTATGTTTCTTTGATCTGATATATTTTAACCTGTAAATAGTTGGCTGTTTTCAAATAATATCGTGCTTCGATGAATTTTTACTTTACAAATTATGCTTATGTTTTGAAAATTATTTTATAATATTTAATTTACTTGATTCACTTATATTTTTTTATTTATGTATATATATATATTTTTAAACAAAATATTTTACTTACAACGAATTTCATTTTAATGTTTATGATTGCCTAGCTACAGTGGACTAGTTTGAATGGTGATAAAAAACCCGCGCAGGCTTTTATATATCTACGATAGAACCACCCACTTTTGGACGGCGAATTGCAATAACATGTAAATATTTCGCCGCCACCACGGTGAGGATCCGTTTTTTCTTATATTTAAAATATCACTTGTTCCATCCATATTAGTCATTTGATCTTAAGGTCACCGTAGGGTCATAAATGTTCGCAACCATTGTTCGAATGATATAGATAATTGATTGATCTGTTATCAGTTATATAAATATTTACATGTTTTTTCGTATTGGAACTATAATAGCTAAATGGATCAATTAGTTTTTATTAAAACACAAACGATATGTTTCTTTAAAATCAGCTTTTGTTAGAAAAATATCGTTTTTAGAAGAGATTTCTTTACATTGATTTATTTTACTCTTAAGTTAGTTTATTTTTATATTATTGTTTAAAAAAATATTGAATGTGAATGAAATTTTGATTACGAAATTAAGGCTTTCACGAATTTACAGGTTTCGAAATTTTTCCTACACTTGTACTTCAAGATTCAGCCAAATATCTAGCTCCTAGCTCGCCCTTGTATTATAATTTATGAACACTGATTTTATTGGAATAATTTTATTAATAGAAATAGAATCACTGTTCAACCTACCAGAAGACCTTGGCTTATCAAGAACTATTATAAGTTCAGTATCATTATTAGAAAAGAAATCTAAAGCCACACTAGTAGAATCATACGAGATTTGGCTAGGCAGGGTAGGGGAACACTGACAGTGAAGGTGAGTGTGAATGGCCACTTAAAAGAGTACTCTTAAACCTACAGCTCGCTCTCAAGTCCGAAGCACAAGCGTCCGCAAGGTAAAGCCATAGAATGCTAAGAAATTTGTCTCTGTATATAATTTTTTTAAATTTAGTGTTGCTATCATTTAGATACCTATAAAAACACTATTAAGGTAAACAAATAATTATTTTAAGGGATTAAAATATTAAAACCTGAATTTAGGGAGGGAGCTGGGGACCAACCACCCTCCTCCCACCACTTCCGCCCGGTGGAGATTCATAGTTTTATTTTTTTAATTAATATCAATGCTTATTGACCTACTTGACTCAATTTTGCCCCAGAAGTTACTGGAAGGTCAAGAAAAAACCTCTAACCTAGTGTCACTCAACTCAGTTTTGCCTCGGACAGTATCTGGGTGGTCAATAAAAACCCATAACCTACTGTCACTTCGACTCCATTCTATCTCAAAAATGGCCACCAAAAAGTTTCATTGCATGGTTTCAAGTACTAAAACAACTGCATTATGTTTCATTTTACATATTTGTAAATTTTTGTACAAATTTTGAATGTTAATTTATTTAAAATTTTAATTTTCTTCCTGCAGCTAATAAATCAAATTAGAAGGAACAAGACAAACCCTCTTGACCCTCCCACAGAGGCAGATTCCACAACTGCAGGCATTGTGTTTTAAGAGCAACCCTTTTATTTGTATTTAAAATAAAATTAAATAACAGAAAATATAAAAAATAAAATACTTCTGCTTCTCTACTATATATTTGGTTTGGTTTAAGTGTTTGGGTATGTTGTCCTTAAGATATTTCAGCCCAGCAGTATCGATTTTTCTTTACATTTTGTTCTATTAAAAATAGTAAATAAAATTATTAAAACTGTCTTCATATTTTTCTATGTTGGTTAGCAAACTCACCCAATATACTAGAATCTGGTCCATAAGGATGTCTCCAATTTGTACCATCCACTTTATACCACCACGGTGCTTGAACTACACGAAAATCTTTCAGCTGCTCCTTAAATGTAGTATTAAGAAAGAGTGTGAACACAAAACTATCACCAAACTTTTCTGCTTCAGTCTCATAATTTGTCGATTTAGTGAACACACCAAAATCTCTATTCGAAACTTCGAATCTGTCTATGTAAAAACTTTTTAATTTAACTAATCTTTTTGGACCTTCTTTATCATCTTGTATTATTATATCATTAGTTCCTAATTGATAGGAACCTCCAGGTATGAAAACCATGTCTGGTTCAGATTTAATAGAATTTAAATCCTCATTATTGCTATTACTATACTGTTTATTTGCAGGACAATCAGTTTGTTCGACATTGCAAAATCCTTGTTCATAATCGTAGTATTCCGATTTCTGGCGATTAACTGAACAACCACAATTACTTTCTAAGTTGTCGATTATATTAACACTTAAACTTAATAAAATAATTTGCCATAACATTTTGATGCTAACGCAATTAATAAAGTAGCAAAGTACAAGCCGCGTATCAAAAACTAAAAACAAACAATATACTACAACTGACAATGACAATTGACAACAGATGTTTTATGTTTGACATACCTTACCACTTTTAGTTCTTACCAATTTCGGGCGCTACATATAAGTGTAAATATTTGTACAGTTTTTTTGATAAATACTTTGTACACATATGGGGCAGCCAACCAAACGTAGTATATTTTTCATGTAATTAAATAACGTTTTATTTCACTCTAATAGTACCCTACCCTACATATTTCAAGGTATAAAAGTACGAGAAGCATGTTAGTTTACATCAACCCTTTGCTTCTGCTACTCTCCCCTAACCCTTGCCAATCTCATCCAGCCCTAAGGCTGGAATTAGCAAGGAAGACAAGTGAACTGAGTGACATACACTTAGAATAATTTTGACAAAATTTTAAATACAATTTAGCATATTTTATATGAGCTTGGCATATCGCTAGTGCACATTTATTTAATCATCATCATCATTTCAATTATTCAATACTGTGCATAAATATTATGCCTATATAAAGTATGTTTTTTTATTTTCTTATATAAGAACATTCTCTTGCTTGCGACTTCATCCGTGTAGGCTTCTATACAAATATTCAATCCTAATTTTACACTCTTAAGGATAAAAGTTCCAGAATAGTTAGAATACATAATCGTATTTAGCCAGTTTGTAAATAAACACTGCTTCAAAAGGTTTTGTAATATGTTTGTTTTTTATTATATAATGATATCAATTTTAATTTCTATTCATGCCTACGAGGTACATTTTCGCAATTATTTTGACTTTAAACATTGGATACGTGATAAATGTAATATAATAATTCTTATTCTTGACAAAGCGCGAGCGACTAAATTTACACTTTACAGTAGTGTAGACCAGGTCTATATATTTCTTTGTAAGCATATCAACTTTAAACGCTTTAATGTGTTCCAAAAAACCGACGCCGCATGGAAAAGTGCGAAACGTTGTAAAAATTGAACACATATTTAAAGTCCTCGGCTAAACTCAGTGACCAAACAAGTGTTCAAACGTAACACAAGGGCCAGCATTTTACAAGTATTTCTACAAAACTTTGCGCAACTACACAAGGTCCCCGGTCACACTCAGAGATCAAACATGTGTTCATTTAAATGAAGCTATAGTGGGGCGTTGGGTTTATTGTTGAGGTTGATAATTGACAAGTATCTTTGAATAATTAATTAATGCACTATGGAGACTTTAATAATGAGTAACCTCTCTGTATATTTAAAATGTCCGTTGAAATGCGTAAATAAGGGCGATACAACATTTGCATCATGGTGAACTTTTAAAGGTTATTATGAGTCAATTCACCAACCCATTGCTACATACGTACCGTACCGCGCCATTCTGAAAGATTATTGGTAAATTCATTCTACACCAGAGCATTTCTTTGAATTTATCGAACGACAATTTTTATTTATAAATGAACACATTTATAACTAGCCCCTCATAGGAGATGGTCCTCCTTATATTCTAATATCCATAATTTATATCAATAGACAAAATAGTTAATTTTGTATAAATAGTAGAATGCTCATTCCTAATTAATATGTTAAATATTAATAAATAATGAAAGAAGGTGTTAAATTTGTTTTTAGTATAGAAAAATACGCTTCACGTTTTAATACTTTAATAATAAATTAGCCAAATACAAGTCTGTAAAAAAAAGGAAAAAATAAGAAAATAGAAGGTATATTTAAATACTTTGCCCAGGATCACTGCATACATTGGACGTGGCGGGACACTTAAAAATAAACATAATAAATTAGAGCTTTATGGTATGTGTATCTAAAACAACAAAATAACTTATCTCGATCACATTCATTTTTTTGATACAGAAGTAGGTAGTTGCATTGAATATGATAATTTCATTTGGTTGAAAATTCTCACCTTATAGTTTAAATAATGGAAGACTTACAGTTCTGTATACGTCAAATTTAAGTTATTTTCTGAAAATAAACAAGTAAAATTTAGCATCTCCTACTTTATAGCAAAAAAATAAATGTTGTATTAGATTATTATTATTACAATACTTACAATAACAAAGGTACAATGTCGTCTTGTTTCATTTTGCCATAATATTTTACAATGCCATCAACGTGACCCATCCCTACTACGGCCAATACTCGGGGATCTTTAACTATGGACAATCGTAATGCATTACGTTAATTTATATATTAATTCTTAATTCTTCATCTATCTATGTGTTATCCCAGTCTAGTAAGAGGGTCGCTTATTTTTTTTTTTTTTATATAACAAGGGGCAAACGAGCAGCTGGTACTCACCCAAGTGACTACCGACGCCCATGGACAGCTGCAACACCAGAATATACAATATGCACTAAACATTTGAAGACAGTCACAAAAACAAGCAAACAATAAAATAAAAACTATAACAAGCTTTTATAAAAACATAAAAAACAAAAAAAAAAAGAAAAGAAATCAATTACATTAATAAATAAAAAATAATAATAATAATAATAAATAAAGAATAGTACTTAAGACTTTCGTCAGCGGATTTCATACTTATTATACAACGGCTTTTAAACTCACGCGTATGTTATATCTAGTTGAAACCTTTGAGCATACTCATTCCTCAAAGGCCGGCAACGCATCTGCGAGCCCTCCGGTGTTGCAATTGTCCATGGGCGTCGGTAGTCACTTAAGTGAATACCAGCTGCTCGTTTGACCATCGTTATATATATTTAAAAAAAAAACCAGTCGAAAAATCCCGATATAACATCAGCGTGAGTTTTTAAAGCCATTTTATAATAAGTAAAAAGATACTTGTACTTGGTAATTAACATGCAAAAATGTGAAAAACAAATTTCTGTAAGAACTATTTTTAAAAGTGTGGCTAACGAGTTTCTTGCTGATTCTTCTCGTGGCTCGACTCTTCCGAATCAGTGGTAGCCCTTTCGCTCAAAGGGCGTTATTTATCATTATTATTATTAAATAAATAAATAAACACGCCACATCGACATAAGATCTGGGTCAGATATTGGAAAACCAGTATTAGAGTTGGTCACCCATCTATCACTCGGAAGCGATAGGAACCACTTAACCTAGCAATCGACTCTAATACAGGCCATTGATTAAGCTATGATCTCCACAACACGAATGCAGGTTTGTTTGTTGGCTATTGAAACTAAGAAAAAAAAGATTTTAACTGTCAACTAGTTGCGTCACGTAAATTTGCATTTAGACTTCGTTATGGTTTACGTATTTGTGAGACTAAGTTCTTTATTACGCGTAAGGCGATTGAAATTTATTAATCTTTTTTTGAATGTCAGTTGTAATATTTCATTTTAAGGTATTCTAGTTACAGCTATAAAAGAATGATTGATAGAATCAGGCGTTACTTTGCGGAAATCCATGACATGCATGAATAGAGAATATAAAGTAATATTTTACTTATAATACTTATAAACTTTACGAATAACCTTTGTAGAGTCTATCTCCTGATGATGCTTCGGTGTCGAAGCGAAACGTGCGTTGAGGTTAATTAAACTGATTTGAAAATATCATAAAAATTACGTGATTTATGGGAAACCTAGCTGCTGACAGCTGACGCTCAGAATCTCATAAAAATATAACGAAACGTAAGTTATCGATACTTACATCGAGACTGACACGCACACTACTGATGTTTATAATGTTTATTACAATACGCTGTCCGTGGAATATGCGGGATAGCGCATATACACATAGCAAATAAGTTTATGATTCCAATTTTACGGTATATTTAAAAACAAACTCACCTATTAATTTAGTTCCATGAAAAAAGGCTATTTAGTTATTTGATTGGCTGCCAAAATCGTGCTCTTATTAGATACTTGTAACAAGGTAATTCCGTGTCTTTGTAACCGCGGTAATGAGTCTTATTCAAAAAATCTTTGCGCACTACGTAAACTTTCACCATCACAAAACATCTCATAATATTCGAAGTTCACATAAATTGTTTGATGTTGTGCAGCCATTTCTTTTATTAATCAACGAGGAAAACCTTATGAAATATATTTTCATACTAAAATGAAATGAATCATTTTAATCAGCGAATCTTGACTTACGTCAACTGCTTAACTATTGCGGATTAAAGCAAAGTAGTTTAGCTTCTCATGCATGTCATGGATTTCCGCAAAGTAACGCCTGATTCTATCAATCAAATTCTTTAAAATTGAATAAAATAATTCTATTTCAGTTGAAAACCATATTGGTATCAAGTCAAAAAGGTTCCTCGCTAAACCAGTGCAGGTGCCAACTTCAACACATGAATAAATTATGGAATTATTCTGTGTAGAATTATATTAATTGTAGATTTTAATTTAATTAAATTTATAAATTATCAAGAAATAATTTGATTTTTAATTATAATAATGCCTTTAAGATTATGTGAAGGCCAGCTGCTCGTTTGCCACTTTTTATATAAAAAAAAAAAGTTTTTTATCTTCATTAATAGCTGAAACTAATCAAACTCCATTTGGTTTTTCTGAGGGGGAAAGTGAATTAGTTTCAGGGTACAATACTGAATATAGAAGAGGTGGATTTGCTTTAATTTTTTTAGCCGAATATTCTAGAATTTAATTTATAAGATTATTATTTGTAATTATGTATATAGGAGGGTATGAATTACGTACACCGCACTAGTAGGATCATACCAGATTTGGCTAGGCAG
>JANCMC010016722.1:0-10018 GCA_024363005.1 Charaxes varanes
AAAGATTCACTTCAAATACAGATTTATACATTCTTGGAGACACTAACATAGATTTAAATTTAGACAATCCTGTAAAAAATAAATATAATAACATGTTATATAGCATGGGTCTTATATGTGGGATCACTTCAAAAACTAGGATTGTAATGGAAAGCTAAGAAAAACCTGTATCGATATATATGCTAGAACCTACACACAAGACCTATGCACGGCAGCATTCGGTACAACTCTGGCCGATCACCGGGCGGTCATACTTGCTTGTATGGGGGCACGAATACAGAATGTTCCTAACTACAAAACATGCTTAAATTATAAACAGGTAAAGACATTGCTTGATCATATAGACTGGGAAAAATCAATTAACTTAACGTGTCCTATAAATATATATAATTATATACACACGTGTTTCTCAGACTACTATAGCAAAGCGGAATACAAAATAAAAATTACTAATAAAAATCTAAAGAAAAGTATCGATTGGTTTAATAAAAAGGTTATTGAAGCCTGCGCGTACAGGGATAAATTGTTTCAGTCTTGGATAAAAAATGCAAATAATCTAATATTAAAACAAAAGTATAATAAAGCAAGAAACCCGCACGGCGCCTGCTGGTTCGATGATAAAAAGGCGATGGAGGTATCAAGTTATGTAACTCCTGCGCACATTCTCCGAAGAATAATCTGTAGAATTTAATGATATATTTTATTCTAAACTTACTTTTTTAGCATCTTTAAGTTAATTATGTATGTATTCATACAGGGTGACTGAGACACTTACAATACTTAAGGAGAGTACCCGGTACTCGATTCTCGTTATAATTATGTAATAAAAGTATGTACTTATTTTTGACCAAAGTTTTCTTAAAAGTAGACGTAGTGTGGCATTGCATTGTGTGGTTAATTTTCTGTTGAAAAAAATTAGTCCGTAAATGCATTTCTGCGTAATAAAACTGGCCAGTTATAAAAGAGATTTAATGACGGCTGTCAGTCGAAATTAAATGCGATAGCTAATACTACTACTACTTTTACTATTTCCTAGCGTTATCCCGGTTAAGTACCGGAGTCTACTTAGATTGCAGAGGATTTGGCTGTGGGGCGCATTAAGATGACCGATTGCCATCTGACGTCATCCTCGGAACCCCCACGATCTCTACAACCTTACGACTAATATCACAAACATTACACAATAGGCTAAACAATGCCATTGTAGGTCCTTTAATAAAAAATGCAAATACCAATTTAAATTTCTTTCAAGAATACGAATACTTATTTATAAAAAAGCTATTTAAAATTCACAAAAGGAATCTTGAACATTCAAGAAGCAGAAGTCTCAATGGTATAAAGTTTGACTTACGTTTTGGTACCTGGTAGGAGGGCTCCAAAAGGAAAAGTTTAACCTCACCTAAGAATTTAAATAAGTGTAAGTGTCTTCCAATAATAATAACCAACGCTAGCTTTTTTTTATAATTTAAGAAAAAAGATCAGATAGATGAACAAGGTAGTATCGCGAGTCTATAATAATTATAAGCGCAAAAGTATTATTTTAAATATGTTAAGATCAGATAAATTATAATTACGTATATTCTTAAATTTTGGCAATACTTTTTATTTACTTATATAATTACTTCCTTATTTCGTGGAAAGGGATTTAAAAATGTGAACTGAGTAATTTGTTTTATGTTGAGCCGTAACACTATTATTAATGCAGTTCTGTAGCGTTTTGAACAACAATGTAATTTATCTAGGTTCAACTTAATGCAACAAGTTTCAAAAAAAAAAATACAATTTTAATATTTAGCTGTGGACTAAATCAGTGTTATTTTAGCATCTATATGATATTAGAGGAAAAAAGAAACTAGAAAAAAATAATTTTAAAAGGAATTACTTTTTGGTTACATCTTAAAGGTCCATTTCCATTTCCATTAAAATAAAAATTAACATAACACTGATACCGATAGCAAAACAAATAAACCAGCAAATAAAACGATTACTTATCCCTGGTTGAAATTGAAATCATTTTATTTTAACCTACGACAATAATTATTTCAAATATGAGCAATACCGCTAAATCACTCGACAAGGCCATCCACATGAAAACTCTAAGCAATAAGCTGCGCTGCAAAACAACAGTGACCCAAAGTCAAAATTAAAGATATTCAAATAAATTGCACAGTAACGTTTTTTAACTTATAATAACTTCCTTGTAATAGGCTCTAGGCTGAAATTAGATTCTAGTGTTCAATTGTAACTGAAATGGGTCTCAAGAAAATCTGAAACGTTCATTCTGTTACACTATAAATTTTAACACGCGTATAAGAACATAAACCTACCTTACATATATATTTTTTAATTATAAGGGGAAATCGGTAAGGGTGACTATCGACAACAATATCATCACTTGACGCTACAGCATTGCCGTCACTTCTCTTCGATCTTATGCGAGAAAGAAGTACTGGAACCCGGTCGCGCCGGCCCAATTCAGCTGCAGGCCAAAATGTGCCCGCGAACGTGGCCCTATTTCTAATTCTTTTTTAAATTTATGAACAAGTTTCGACAAAAATGTGAAATTGCACTTAGGTCACTGTGGCTTAATAAGCGCGATATATATTTATAATAAGATAATATAATTTGCAAAATAATAAACTCCTTATAACAATAAAAAAAAAATATTTGAATATAGAACGTCTGCGCGGTAGGACGATGCAATGGTGGGTTCGCGATTAGGTGAAAAGAGTTTTAACTTATAAAAGCGTACTAGTGAATCAAGACCAGGAATACATTTCAGGTGTAAAGTCATTTAAATAAATTATTTACATTGAAAGATTAATGAAACTTAATCTTTAAAATATAGAACTTAAATAATTCGCAAAATATTATTCCCGGTCCACCTAACTAATTAAATCATTTGTTATATAAATAGCTAAATCTTAAACGAAATTGAGTTCTCGCTTGTAAATAAAATGGAGGCCAAGATAATGAACTGCATACCATATTATATAGCATTTTATTTTGACGTTGAAAATAAATTAAAAAAGAAATTAGACTCTATTAACTCAGTATATACAAGAGTATAATGTATATATATCCTTACTAATGAATGAGAACTGTTTGTGACGTTTCACGCCTAAAACGCTCAACCAATTTTGATGTAATTTCGATATAAAGATAGATTGGACCCTTGAGATGGACATAGACTATTTTTTGTCGCGAAAACAAAAACTCAAAGGGGTGAAATAGGAACCGGAACTTTGTATGGAAGTCGAAGAAAACAACGCTGAAACGAAGTCGCGGGTTGAAGCTAGTATTTTATACAACACTACATATTCAACCCGTCTGCTCTACCGGAAGGCTCGCAGATACGTTGCCGGCCTTTGGCAAATGACAACGTCGCTCGATATACTTTAAAACGGCAATATTTACATTTACTTGAGTCGAGGGTTTCACCTTAAATAAATATATATAAAAAAGTATCTTGGCCTCACATTCAGTTCCTAACCTCGAATATTTTAAACCATAAACACTTTCTTTTTTTTTGGGATATTGCTCCAGGACCCTACAAACTACTTATTTATTAACAAAATATATTACTCTCTCGTTTTCGGTGGAATAACGTATTTACATTTGTATTTACAAATTTTAAACCTACTTGTAAACGATTGCCATGAATCCTTTTGTACGATTTTAAAGGCTTTGAAATTTAAGCTCTTACAAATTAACTTTACAAAACTGTTAACGATCAGTCTTTGCTCCAGTGAAAAAAAAATGTATGCATCTATGCGATAACTGATATAATTCACGTATTATATGCGCCATTACTAATATGTGCTTCAGATAAGTAGTTTATACATAAATATACCGTAATTTCACAGCCCAGATAACAGATACTAAGGCAGGCGGAGCCTTCAATAAAGGTGGCGGGAAACTCAAATTTTGGCCCATTTTCGCCCATATGCGAGACGACGCATGAACTTGCTTAAGGATTGATATAGTGCGTTCCTACACTGTTTAATACGTTTTTATGTATTTAATGTATTGGATACGATATTATTAGGCTTTCGATCTCAATAGACCGTGAAAGTGTGACGTCACAAGTCTATTAGGGTGGCGGGCATGCCCATCGTGCCCACCACGACGAATCCGCGCCTTTATTAAAAATTGTTTATTGTTCGAAACTATGGCGTTGAGTAGACGTGGAAGTTAAAGAAGACTTAGCCCTCATACGCACGAGAGTTAAAAAAGCGTTGCGTTAAATCTCGGCGTTGGCGCTTTTTTGTGTCGTCGATACGAAAATGTAGCGTATATGTATTCACATAGCGTTGAAAGTAGAACATTGCTCGATAGAAAAACGTCGCGTTATAAAAGCACTGACGTGTGAACTGAAACTTGGGAATCCATATGCTCTATTTGAACGCTTTTTTAACGCGCGTTTAAAAAACTCTCGTGCGTGCAAGGGCGCAGGAAAACTTTTATAAAGTGGAACCGACAAAAGCCTACATGACTACGGCTTTTAGAACATTGCTCACTTTACAATTACAGACGGGGCAGCGTTTCGCTTTCGACCAAACTTTGAGGGCGCATTTGTAACAGCAGCAAATGTGAGCTATCCGCCCGTGCACAAACACCCCCGATTTGGGCTCGGCCACGCAAACTATGCACATATTGTCCTTTGCATTGATATCTAGCTTCTCTCTCAACGTATTCATAATTACCTTTCCTGCTAATTTCACGTCCACGGTGTCCTCGATCGTCAGCGCGGGGTCGCTGACCATTTTAACTATGGATTGGACATCAACGTTGCCCCCCAAAGTCGATTTTCTCCTACTCGTATCGGTATTTATTTCCGAATCGCTGTCCATTTTAAGTACGGTTTTAACTTCCACTTCGCTCTTTAAAATACTCCCGCAGACAATTTCGGGATCGCCAATCAATTTCATTAACGACTTAATATTGACGCCGTTATTTAGTACCGCTTTCGCTTTAATGGGATCATTATCGACTTTAGAATAATCGACCGTTTTGATGGACGTCCTAACGTCGACTGTGTTTTTTGACCTCGATTGGTCATCACTCGTATCGGAATCGCTTTCGGAGTCGGAATAATCGACTTTAATTCTTTTTCGAGACCTACCTGCCGTTTCGGTTCTACGTTTGAGATGGTTCCTGATCAAAATATTTTTCGACACAGAGGACTGGGAGTTTTGTTCGAGGCTAATTTCTTTTATAGAGTTTTGGGAGCATTGCCCCAAATCGTTCTGGCTTAATTCTTGGCTGGTGGCCGCGGACTCAACGCCGGAGTCCTGCGACAAGGTACGCGGTAGGGTTTCCGGTTCAATTTTCGTGTTACGACTCCGTTTGTGTTTTCGCTTCGGTCGCGGTGGGAAGAAGTTTTTACGTTCCTAGAATGCATTAGTGGTACAGTTAAAATGTGTCACTTGACTGTATTAGCACTTTCTTAAAATAGACACATCACATAAAAGGATTAAATCATTGAAAACAAACGCCAAAGGACGATAAGTATAGTGAATAGGGTCACAGAAATATGTACTGATTTCAAGGTATGTAAATTTGTATGAAATGATGCACTACATATCCTTCTGGGGATGATTCACTTTGCTTATCGTATTAAGGCCTTTTTATTACGTTCTGTTATACACTCTGCAGTGTTCACATTAGCTGCCAGTCGTCGTTGCAGGTCCGTCTCGCTGTAGAGTCGGTAGATAAATGTACAAACCACAAATGACTCATCTTGAAGCACTTCTCGCAGTGGCGGTACAGCGGGTTGTTGTTCTGCACTTTGCAGTGCGCACACAGCCAGGAGTCGCGCAGGTCCATCTCGCTTTACAGTCGATAGGTAAATGCACAAACCCTCAATGTCTCCTTGAGGCACTTCTCGCAGTGACGGTACGGCGGGCTCTGCAGTCCCTCTGGTGTTGCAGTTGTCCATGGGCGTCGGTAGTCACTTGGGTGAAAACCGGCTGCTCGTTTGCCCGTTATTATAAAAAAAAAAAAAAAAATTAAAAAGGTGTTATGAACAACATTTTTTTAGCTGTATGCGACACACTTTTAAAGCTCTATCTCTATCTCTATTTTAAGCTAATTTGGGCTTAAATACATTATTGGTTCAAGTACATTAAGGCTTCTGTACGATTTAAAGCGCTTTATCATCGAAACGATTCAAGTGTACAGTCGTCCGGTTAAATTGTAAAACATTTTCGAAATGCGTTGATTACTACTAACGACTCATCCCATTATTTCCATTCGGTTATCAGTGGAATTGTTTTAAAGTTTATTCGCGAATTTTTTTACAAAACGGTATCGCGACGTCCATATACATATATAGCGTAAGTACCGTATTGTTTCATTAAAAAAATAAAAAACCAGGAGACTCAATTTTTCTTTTTTTTTATTAAAAAAAAATATTATGAGGAAAGATTAATTAACTTATTAATATAAATAATTATTGTATTAACTTTATTATGTATTGTTATTTTTATTATTTCTGTTTGCTATATCAGCAGCGAATTTATCTTTATTATGTGTGAAAATTAGCTCTCAATTTTAGAGCTTGGAATGGGAACGGGAACAGGAACGGAAAAGGGAACGGGAGCGGGAGTGGAAACGGAAATAATAAATAATCTTACAGGATAGTATCATATAGTAATAATAAATACCCATCCTTCGAGCAGGACAACGTCTGCCGGGTCCGCTAGCTTATATATAAAATAATATGCGTTAACAAAAGATTTCTCAGTAGATATCGCAATTTTATTTAATTATTCAGATATATAACCTAAAGTAAATACATATAAGGAGCGGACGTCCTTTCAAACATCAATTCGCATCTAAAATCGCGTAGAATTATAAAATTAAGAGTTTCTCCATTAACCAACGAACGTCCCGGCGTTAATTCTAATATTATTCACGGTTTACAAAATTTCGACACGCACTGCTGCGATTTGTATGCTAAACAGTTTATCGTTTTTGATTGGCCACTAGCTTTGTACCGTTGCTTTGTTTGCTTTATTAGTTAGTTGTATTTTTTCAAAACCTGAAATCGTTTTGAAGAGAGGCTTCAGTAAATCGAAAAAGTATTTAATTCACGGCCGTATTGATATCCATTTCTGTAATTACACGTCACGCTGCCATATTAAGAATGAAGCCAGCGCTTTAAGTACCGGACTGGCGCGGTTTGAATTAACAATAAGTGTCGAATCAAAAAAACTAGCTAAATGAACCGTTAATCTCATATCGACATGTTTATCTGTAAAAAATCAAATTTTGACTATTTCTATTTTTATTTTATTATTTACTTCATTATTAATAAACCATTACATTTGAAAACGCTATGTCAACAGATAAAGAAGCGCGACTATCGTGAAATATTTTGAATTCGTGTGAAAATTCGCAAAAGCATTAAAGATGCGTTAAATATATAGTGTAACTTTGAAAATGCGTTACATATACAGTATAAATAGCGGACCCGGCAGTCGTTTTCCTGACCGAACGTTGGGTTATTTACTATTTACTACATTCTATTATACTGTAACATCTTTTCCCGTTCCCGTCCCCTTTCGCGACTATAAATTGAGATGTAAGCTATCCTATCTTTTGCGAGTGCGATGGGCTAGCCAGAATGAGATTGAATCTTTTTGGCGAAGCCTACCCTAGGTCAGCTGAGAATAACCCTTAGAAACATTTTTTTAAGTAGGAGCTGTCATCCAAAATGGTGAAGCGCTTTCTTGGTCGATTATACCTTTCCCTCTTATTAGGTAATTGTAAGATATAGTTTATTTAATTAAAAAAAAAAATACCCGATTGAGTTTGTTGCGGGCTCTTCTCAGTGTAGGGCGCGTTGGAGCCCTTGTTAACTTATTAAATCTTAAATCAGAAAACGAGCTATTACCCACGACTACGTTGTTAGATTCATTTTTTTTGTCTTCTTTCGTCAAATTCTTCTACCGTTAATAAAGAAAAAGCCTATGTTTAATAAGCTATTTGCTTCTGGAAGATCCATCAAAATGGGTTTTGCCGTTTCGATTAATACCCCTTTAATAAAACAGAATGATATGACAGGTAAAAGTATAGAGACCCCCTATAGCGGCTGCAAACGTTACGATAAATCGTTGCGAAAAAGCTGTACAGTTTTATCGATGCTTGTGTATAAAAAATCGTTGTCCATTAAATTGGCCCGTTGGCGCAGTGGGCAGTGACCCTGCCTTCTGCTCCGGGGGTCGTGGGTTCGATTCCCACCTCGAGTCTGCTTCCGTCCGCAGATGCCTCCGGAACACCGGTTCATCTGCGGATAGTGTCGTGGGTAAAGGCATTTCCCAGCGAAAAAAAAAAATGTGTTTTACATTTCTACCAATATAGTGGCGCCATCTAGCGGACAATTTTACAGCTTGCTCACAACTTTTACATGTCTTATTTAAATAAAACTTTTATAGATATGTAATTATAGTTGTTTTAAACTGTCTATCTAAAATTACGAATAATTATAGAATAATTTCGGCTAGTTTTTTCGTTGCTGCAATTGAATCCAAATGATTCTGTTCGCAAAATTTAAAAATATTTTACTACTCCTTTATTATGTTTAGAGGCACTTATGTTTATTTCCCGTATTACAAAATTGACTAACAATATAATTTATTTAGAATTTAAAAATCAGCAGCGTTGCCTCTTCTTTCACCTTGCTTTGTTTCAAACCAGTCGTCCTTGTACAATTTGTTTAAACATTTTTATTTAAATCGATTGTTGCTACTTAAGTAGACATCAGATTTGCAGCTCACCTCTTAACCCCGTTCGTGATTCAACATAATTGTCTTCTGCTTAATATTAACATAAATCATATACTTGAGTATATTACTCTGTGATGTCGGAGTTACACATAGCTTCATTGGAATGATCATTTCAATGGTCATGTAGTGTGGCCGGGGACTGTGTAGCTTCACAAAGTTTTGTAGTACTTTTTAGTCGTCAAGGACAAAAATGTACAAACACTTTGAGCTATATCTGTATCCGTTATGAGAAAAACGAAAATAATGTAGAAAAAAAATAAACATTTCTCTCTGTTCATAATTACCGATTACGGTGCGAAATGAACCGGCAATTTGTAAATTAATCGACGCATGCCACTGGCACGAATTGGTCAAGTGGGTCCCCATTACTGTTCTACTTGACAGACAGACAGATGATCTATAGATCGCGCCGGATTTTTTGGCCTCGCGTGACATGATTCGCGGCGTGACGGGTGGTCCGAAGTGAAAATTATGCTGTGCTGCGATATCGTTTAATTTTGTGAATTGATATTGATAAGTAAATTGACGCGAATATGTTGATCCAAGCAGGCCATACCATGCTGATGATAGGTACAATTATAGTTATTCAGTAGCCTCTAAGAAAGACCTCAATAGCTCAACCGTAGAAGGGATGGAGTGAAAAAAATTGTCATGCATTTTTTTTTAAAGCCATGGACGCGAGGTTCCTTAATGAAAAATATTAGAATAATATGATCCGTCAGTCTATAATTTTTTTTTATTTAAATTAATATCTTTTAAGATTTTTACTTATCAATAGAGCTTCATACTTTTCTGAGCCCTAAGGTCCTGGACCTTAAACGGCTCTGTACATACCTAATTTCAACTAGTGCACGCACAAAAATATTATTACATAACATAAATACAATTATTAACCGCTTCAGCTCATAACTTATAGCAGACAAATGTGAATATCTCTGTTTCTACAAATGAACGGACATAATAAATATGCCAGTTTACTTGGCGTTGATGACCAACACGCTTTATACAAAGTAAAACATAAACAAAGCCTTGAAAACGGAAGTAATTAATTAATATTACATCAAATTAATTCTCCAGGCATCATCTTTACGTATAAATTTATCAAATGGGAATATACATAACTGAACTCGTCGTAAATAGAAGAAACGATTTTATAAAATTTTGTATGTGTTCAAGTTGATTGTAGAATATATTAGAATCGTATTTGAACCGGTAGGTGGCGTTGG
>JANCMC010016729.1:0-10018 GCA_024363005.1 Charaxes varanes
GACAAGACAAAACAAATGAGCCCAAATATAGATGGGATTGTGACTTTTTATTATCGAGATCCTATGGGCACCATTCAGCTTCAACTTCTACCCTCGTTACCATTTAGTGCTAAAAAGTCGTCAATACGAGCCCAGACTCAATGGAATAATGTCATTTTATATTGAAGTTCCCAAGACCACCTTCAAGCTCCATCATCTATCCCTGGATATAATCTAAATACGAAGTACATGTCGACACAAACTAAACGAGCCCAAACTGGATGCGGCTATATAATTTTATCATGGAGATCCTATGGTCGTCTCTAGCTCCATGTTCAAATCAGCTCCATGTCATCATAATATTGCATTTTGATCCTATATATGTAGGAGTGCAAAATTTCAGCTTAATCAGTTGAAGACATCTGCTCCAAAATTGAGTTGTAACTTTTCACCCGAACACACATACTGGGCAAGTTAAATAACAGCTTTTAATAATGAAGGCGTCCGGTAGGAAACATAATGATGTAGACAATACAAGAAGAATTTACTAGTAAGGTGTGTATTATTTAGAAGCTTAACTGTAACCTACTTTAAACGTGATAACGGCAGTCGACAACGCATCTGCAAGCCTTCTGGCAGGGCAGTCATCCATAGAAACCCAACTACCCATTTGCCTCTTATTACATAAAATTTAAATATTAAACTTAGAATAACTTTCATGCTAGTACAATTTAAAGTGAAAAGTTACTTTAAGTCCATTTACAATAATTTAGTTTTTATACATATCTTATGACATCAAAAATTTGAGAAAATCTGAGTAAATGTCTCACATATTATTGATATTTCAAGGCCTTGTTGTAGCACATCATTCCAACCCCTTTGTTCAGTTTAATATATGTGTATATTTATATAATATAAGTCTGTTAATTATAATTTTATTTCATCCACACAGACTCACAGATTTCTCTCAATGATGATTCAGACAGCTTCTCTGGCGACAATGATTTTAATCGTGCAAACAGCAGGTAAGTCTTTAAAAAAAATGAAAGATTCTACCTAGCATTATCCCCGTCTGGTACCTGGGTCCGCTTAGATTGCAGAGGATGTGGCTGTGGGGGAAAAAAAGCTTAGCAAGCATAACAAAGAGATAGACGTAAGCAACCATTGTAGCCTGATAACGGTTGAAACAGTAGGGCAATAAAAAATCTACATATTAAGACAACGGACGAAATGTTGGAGATTTATTAAATTACTTCTCAAAATCAATAAGTACATAAAAATAGACGACAAGTAAACTAATGCCGGAGCAAAACATAGCTTCATTTGAATGATCACTTCAATGATCATCTAGTGTGGACGGGGTCCTTGTGTAATTGCGCAGTTTTGTAGTACTTTGTAGTCTTCAAGTTCAAAAACGTACAAACACTTTGAGCTATGTCTTGCTCCGACATAAGGGTTATGAAATATACACATTGGGCTTAAATAGAAATACACGCAAAAATAAAAAAAGTTGAAATTAAAATAAACTTTATTTATATAAAAAAATATATAAAAACAGGTTTGCAGTTTAGGCAAAATTTTTTTTTTTTAATATTCTTTAGTTTTAATTTGTTTTCTTTAATCTTTTCAGGTATAATGCGAATAAACCGAAACAGACAGTAATTAAATAGGACCAGTCAATTTTCAGTTACAGTTAGAAACGTGACTAATTTAGGTAAAGTACTGACTGCAACGCCACCTACCCAGTCCAATTTCTCTGCAAACCATCTACGAACTATACACTATACAAATATATTTGAAAATATATGAGTATGTATAGATAATACACCCACGTTCGAAGCGGGAATCGAAACCATATCCCACGGAGCGGAAGACACGGTCACTGCCCACTGCGCCAACGGACCAGTCTTTAAGTAGCTGGATTGTGAAATTATTTTTAACTAGTTGTTATCCGCGACTTCATCCGCGTAAAATTAGATGAACAATTTTAGCGTGATGACATATAGACAATAGCTTTCCTTGATAAACGGACTATTTAACACTGAAAAAAATTTTCAAATCGTACCTGGAGTTCCTGAGATTAGCGCGTTTTTAACAAAAACCTTATTTAGATGAAAAGACAAAAATTGCTGCATCTCAGTGTTGGATGGAGATTTCGAAATAATTCTTAAATAGGTTGCTAGATGGATGGTGGACGTTGAAGCGACGGTGCCTGTATCATTAACTCTCTTTAGACCTGAAACGTAATCGGTCAGCTTATGATTAAGCATGCAATATATTTATTTGTATAGTTATGAATGAATGAATGAATGAATATTCTTTATTGTACACCACAAAAATACATGTTACATAATATTTAGTCTTAATAAGTATAGTCGATTTTCTAGAGGCATCAATATTCATTACTGATAATAATACGTATAAAGATTTTTAAAAAGAAGTTATACGTAATCAGAAATCATAACTGCTTTTCAAAAAGTCGTATTGAATAAAGGAATTTTGATTTGGACAAAACAAATAATAAAACGAGTAAATAAATGAAATGTAAACACTTTTTCTATGAATAATTGTATGACATGAAAAATTGTTACGTAGGTAAAGTAATGCACAGTGAAGCACGTAACGCCATCTATTTTTCTATCGCGGAAACTCATTACAACTTAAGATTTCACGTTACTCCATATTTTTTATATTGCTCGTCCATTAAAAAAGATCTATTGTAACTGCCTTAAATTAATTTGTCTGTTTTATAAATAAAAGAAAAAAACATACGTTTTGTATAGTATGCATATTTTGCACTTCAAGTAAGAAAAAATACAAAAAATATAATAACAAAATTTTACGTGCTGCTATTTACAATTAAAATGGAATATAAAATAAAAAGTGTGCGTTGGCCGGGAATCGAACCCGGATCAACTGCTTGGAAGGCAACTATGCTGACCATTACACCACCAACTGCCTATCTTAATCCTATCCTACAAAATATTATCTGAACTTAAGATTAATTAAACTATGTGTTCGTTGTCCCGCACAAATAACACAATACAAATGAGGCTTAAATTTTATGAACGAAAACATTTTTTTTTAAATATTGGTTGTATCCATACATATATATGTATATAATACACAATTTCTAAAAGACTTGCCTTATTTTAAATTGGACGGACTAGATGCATGTTGGCCGAAATAAAACAAAATTTAAAAGTACCCTTTGCATAGAATTTAATGAGTACTCACAGCTTCACTGGCTGTGACTCCCTCGTCAGTATTTCTCCAGTATTTGGATCGAGAAGGTACAACCAAACGCTCGTGCCCTTTGTATCACTTTCCAGGGTTCCGTTCTCGCCCAAAAACAGTCTAGGGGTCAACTTTTCGAGGCCAGCGACCAAACCACTCTTTTCTTCTACCCCAGAGAGTAAGTGGCGAGCTTGCGTTGTCGTCATCCCGTCGGAATTCAAGTCTGGCACCTCCATTATGAGCTGATTGTCTTTTTGCAACAAGTTTATCTATAAATAAATTGTTATTTAACAACTTTTTTAATAATTAATTAAATAAATAAATATTTTTTCCTTAGGGAACGTTAGCGATTGTGTACGTTTAGGACCTTTATAATTTCTCGACGTTTCGGCAAAATTAAATCTGCCTTAGTAAAAAGGTTCGATCGCTAACATATGTCGAAAAAAATATATAATAATGCCATATATCTTTTTCTATATAATATATAATTCTACTGTACGTGAGTATGTCACTGAACTCCTAAACAACTACTCGTTTGCCCTTTGTTATATATCTAAAAAAAAAGGAGTCATCACTAATGGTTTCTGAACTGACCAACTTACCATTGAACCGAACCGAATAAGTATTCTTAATATCCGAGTCATATTTGATATATTCACATTTACAAATTCATAGGAAAAAAAAACTATGCTAAAGTATACACATTCATTTCTTGTTTACACAGTGTTTTAATTCACATTATACCTTATAATTAAAAAAAAAACACCACTCTACTGTCGTATTACTCTGTCACGTTAACAAATGAAATGACCGACACTAAAGAAAGTTGTGCAAGTTTTATAATCGCATTAGAAATGTCATTAGTTAATTTGGACCTATCAAATTTTCTGGAAATCATTTCTTTAATTGAGTTCTAATGCTTAAGACTGTCGCACGTAATGCTTGTTAGTGCTTATGTTATATAAGGCATGTTTTTATGTAATAACAAATCAAGGACATAGAGTTAAAAAGATATTATAATCATTTTAAGCCATTAAATCGAAATTAATCGACGTCACTGCGTGTTAAACAATTTGTGTCCACGTTCGCGAAGAGTCTAAATTTACAAAGTGATTTAATTTTTCCTACTTGTAATAAGCAATGAATCTTTATCTCGCCATATCCGATACGTTACCACGCCTAAAACGCTGAATTAAGTTTGATGGAACTTGGATGGATGTATGGATAAATTTTAATGGAACAAAGAAGATATTCAAATAAAAATAAGGAAGAAAATAATAATGCCACGGGATTTTAGCCCGTGGGGTATAAATTGACAATAAAATATAACCATTTTGATGAATTCCGATGTAGAGATAGATTAGACCTGGGAGAAGAACGGAGGTTTCTTTTCGTCACGAAAACGATTTTTGGAAGACGTGAAAATGGGGTTAATTGTTTATATGAAAGTGGAAGAAAATAAAGCGCACGAAGCCGTGGAAGCTAGTTACAAGTATGGATTACAAAGCATTACATACCACAACAGCCGCTCTGGCAGTCTTGTAATCGTCTCCTTTGGGGTTGTCTCTTGCCATGATGTTGAATTTAAACGGCAGCAATTCTTTGGGCACGTTTTCGAAGGATTTAATATTGCTTATGACGCCGGTATCCATATCCAGGGCGAAGTACTCCTCAGCTGCTTTAGTCCAGGCGTTCTTTCGGTATTCTATTTTGCCGAAATTGCCGCTGTCCTTGTCTTTCGCCTAATATTGAAACGAAACAAACTTTGTGACAATGCAATTTCAAATACAAATATTTTCAGCAGCATTTTGTAACTTGTACTGTCTATTAGTAATTTGGTTCTTATTGAAAACATGGATTTTAAAAGTATTTTTTTTTCAATTTTTTACTTAACATTGTTTATATACTTATTTTTGAGTGTTACAAGTTATAAATGTCATTAATTCCGCGTTATAGGAAAACGCGTTGTAGGAGTATTCTCATATAAAGCGCTTTGTGCGACTCTCGAATGCGCATAATATAACATTACACATTACAGAATGCTATTAACGCGTTAAAAGAGTACCGTGTTATAGGGGGGACTACAGTACCTGTTAGGGAAAAATAACTAATTATTATCTACAATTCACTGGATATCGAGGCACAGGTTAGCCTAGTGAGATATCCAGGGATACACAAATTCAAGGTGTTTCACATAATTGTTCGCAATTCACATTGAACCAAACTGAATTTGTATTCGTAAATAAATAAACTTTTGAATTTGAATTTATCTTACCTTGACCTGTAGCACGTTGCTGCCCAAATGCATGTCCTTGGTGGCTATCCCGAAATACTTCCCCTGGGCCGCTCCTATAGTGGACTGTTCGGGAAACACGAACACCGGGGCGTTGTCGTTGACGTCGGTCACGTGCACTCGCAGCACGGCGCGGCTGCTGTCCGGGTTTATCAGACCCTGGATGGACTCCAGCTGGACTTCCAGTGAATATTCCGTGAGGGTTTCATAGTCCAAAGAGTTGTTGAGGTAGATAGCGCAGTCTCGGTCTTCGGTTAGTTTTACGTAGAACACACCTGTACAGATATTATTCACAGTCAAAAATATTGGAGTCAAAAAAAATTTAAGTCAAAAATATTGAAGTATATTCGACCAAGAAAGTGCTTTACCATTTCGGACGACAGTTTTTACTGAAAGAAAACTTTGCTAAGGGTTATTGTTAGAAATTAACGTAATGCATAACGAGCAAAATCAAAGCCTTTTGACTAATTGACGTGCAAACGACATTCGACCTTAGCGTGGCAAACCAATTTCTTGGTCGACTATACAAAATATTGACTTTAAAAAAATGCGAGTCAAAAATATTGGAGACTCCTCGAGTATCCATTTTCATAATTAAACGCCGGGCATGGAAATTAAATGAGAGAAAAACAAACCCTTTGCCTTAAAACCTTTGAAATGCCTTAAGGAGTAAATTCCAGACGTAAGTTTAAGCTGACAGTCAAACAGTTTTTTTTACAAAGAAACAGGTTTGAATCCTCCTTGCCATAAAAAGAATCCCAAGTTATTATTAAAAGTTACTCAAAAGTGATGAAATATTACCCTTTTGTGATGAATTAGTGAGTAAACACTTCAAAGGTGTGTCTCGAGAGTGTTTGCTCTTGTTCCAAATGGGCAGCGTCCTCACCACAGTGCCGTTGGGGGAATTCTCGGCCACGTGCTCCGTGTAGACGGTGTCTGCGAAACCTAACCTCACCTGTAGACAAAAACGAGCATTAATCTTTTCGTGTATTCTATTTCATTCTTTCGTAGGTTTAAATCATATTTATAAATATTTTTTTGTTTATTTTTTCATCAAATAGAACAGCAAAATGCCCATTACACTACAAGAACTCAAACATAAACTATGTACATTGTTTTTCAAAAAATACAATTTAAAAATAAGAAATCATAGGGAAAAAAAAATCAAAACGTATTTCTTTGAATTTAAAATAATTTAATATGTTTCAACTTTTAATATGTTTCAGTGAAATATGTTTTACTTCAATAATAATACATACTTATAAATCTGAAAGTAGCTCGGTCTGTACGCTTTAAGCGCTGAACTAATTTTGATGCATTAAGGTATGGAGATAGACTAGACCTAGGAGAAGGACATAGGCTACCTTTTTGCCGCGAAAGTGAAATTTGACAAAGGTGAATTAGGGGCTGGAAATTTGTAGAAAAATCGTAGAAATGTTGAAGCTAATATAAAATAAACCTTTATAGCTATATATATATATGATAGTAGGATAGGAAGAATAGTAGGAATACTTTTTAGGTATGTCTAATATTCCCTTTTCCCCTCCTACTAAGCTTAAATTAAAAGCTTGTATCTTTATGATTAGTAGAAAAAAGTCATTTTCGCTAATAAAATGGCTGAGTTATAAGCGATAAATTGTAAATTTATTTATGCCCTTTTGAATGGCAGCCGCCGTCAGAGGCGCGTCTGTCGAGATTTCGGTGATGCACACGTATGCCCCGGGGCCGGCGATTTTTTTAGCACTCGTCAAGCATTTTAACATTTCAAGGCACATATATGTACTTATATTTTTATACTGGCTAGTGATAAATTTAAACGACATATTAAAACATGTTTAGTCCTAATGCCGGAAACAGACATAGCTCAAAGGTTTAGTACTTTTTGTCCTTGAAGACTACAAAGTATTACAAAACTTTGGGCAGCTACACAAAGTCCCCGGCCACATTACATGATCATTGAAATGATCATTCGAATGAAGTTATGTCTGGCTCCGACATTAGGCATATTATACAGTCGAACACTATATCTATTTTCTTTCTTCTCATCTTTGTTTCTATATAAAAAAAATAATTCAAAATGTATATATGCACATAACTTCCGAATGACGGCATCAAATTGGATAATTTTTATATTGTTTTCTTTAGTGTCAGCACAAAATTGTTTACTTTTGAATTTTCATACAGACATATATTTCTTAGAATTAATACAATGTGGATAAACACACAATAGTATAGAAGGGAATCTAAAGTTTTCGCTTTTTCTTCTTATATATTAGAATATTCTCCTTTAGTATTAAATCACGCGAATTAAGCCTCAACAAATAATCCTTTTTGTGGCGTTAAGCTCAGATTTATCAAAGGCCGGCAACGTATCTGCGAGCGTATCTGTATTGCAGTTATCCATGGGCATCGGTAGTCACTTAGGTGAGTGCCGGCTGTTCTTTTCCCCCTATTAATATATGTAAAAAGAAAACTTTAAAAGTGTTATCTATACTAATTCATGTCTACACTAATATATAAAGCTGAAGAGTTTGATTGTTTGATTGAACGCATTAATCTCAGGAACTACTGGTCTGATTTGAAAAATTATTTCAGCGTTAGATAGCCCATTTATCGAGGAAGGCTATAGGCTATATATCATCATGCTATAATTGAATCTAATATCTTTTAACTAATATTAAGAACACGAAATCGTGGGCACAGCTGGTTAGGAATAAATTAAGCATCATTTTTATATAAAAAGGAGTTGGTTCATCGTAGGACTACGGAACCCTAATAAAAATATGACAAAACCTTCCCTGTTCGCTGTTCGCGTAAAATATGTAAAATATATTATTGATTCGATAAATTCTTCGCGAGCCTGATGAATTCAAATGGATGTCTATATAGTAACTTTGGATCTTATGCCGGAGCCAGACATAGCTCAGTGTTTGTACATTTTTGTCCTTGAATACTAAAAAAAAAAAAAATCTACAAAACTGCGCAGCTATACAAAGTCCCCGGCAACATTACATGATCATTCAAAAGTAACTATGTCTGGCTCCGGCATTATTAAATTTAATTTCTGATCTATATCTTTAGCCTTCCACTTATTTTTAGTCTTTTTACTTGTAAGGATTAAAAACAAGATATTATTCTAAAAATGTAGTTACACTCTTTGTACTGTGTAAGTATACCTTAAAGACACGAGTAAGGTTGACGTGCTCTTTCTTTACGAATTTCGACACTGCCACCTGGTATTTCTGCCGCTCGCGCCGCCATATTGGAAAAATGGCGCATGTTTTGACATTATTTCCCTTTCGACTCATTTTACGATAAAAACAAAATGAAGCTAGAAAAAAAGGATTAGCGAAATCGGTCTAGCTGTTCACACGTGATGCCTTAACCAAAGAAAATAGGCATTCATTTTTATATATATAAATATATGTAAGTGTGTAGATCTTATATGAATATCGGTTTACGTGATTCTACATTGACAACGCATTCTACCTACATTTAAACTGCTTTGATTTCCTTTTATAGAGAGTTTAAGATTTAGAAATAGGTGCGACAATAGACTATCAGCGACGGGGTTTGAACCGGTTACACTACCAATTTCAGTTATTCCCTTTTACCACCGAGCTATTAAGTCTCCATTACTTTTTTATATGCATATAAGTCTGTATTATATGTTTATATGTTTATCTCACCGTTATATATGGACAATAAACATAAAAATGTGAATAAAATGACTTTTACAATTTTTGTATACTTTTTTACATACTCTTAGCAACAGTAAATTTTTATACGAAACCTAATTTGGTGGCTTTGAGCCGGTTGGCGACAGCCGCAATAATCCGATCCTCGCAAAATTCATATACATTTTGCTACGTAACTTAGTTAAGCTCGCACGTGGTACAATTTATATGCAAACTGGCTGTTATTTGTGTATGGAATTATTGGATACAATTATGAGTTAATGTATGTAGTTTAAGTTTTTTCCAAATAAACATAATTTTAGTAGAACTCGTCAGCTTTATATATTATGACTGGCCTGTTGGCGCAGTAGGCAGAGAACCTGCCTTCCGCTCCGGGGGTGGTGGGTTCGATTCCCGCCTCGAGTCTGGATGTATTATCTATATGTATGTATTTATATATTTCTAAAAAAAATATCTGTGTATAACAGGCGCCTGTTACCTATAACACAGGCATTAAATTGTCTACCTTAGAAACAGACGTCCGTGTGACATATAGTCCTGTATATATTTATTTAGTTACATTAGAAACAATATATTTAAATTCTAAAAATTGACCATGGATAATGAGAAATAATTATTGTATGTTTCTAAAATTCAACAATCGTGCGTTAATTTGTTTTGTCTTACAATTTAAAATACCTACTCGGAATTTTATTTTAATTATTCTCTTTCAACTCAGAAGTTTCTGTCGACGTTTCACTTTAATTTTATTTGTGTGTATTTTTTGGTAATCTAAGGAATAAATTTAGCTTTAAGATACTCACCACCGGCA
>JANCMC010016736.1:0-10018 GCA_024363005.1 Charaxes varanes
ACAACAATACCATCACTTGACGTGACAACATTGCCGCCACTTCACGCCGATCTTATGTGAGAAAGAGGTACTGGTACCCGAACGCGCCGGCCCAATTCGACTTCAAGCGTGGCGCTACCTCTAATTGAATGAAAATGTAATAAGTTTCAAATAATCGAGTTGTAAAAGATATAGAATTAAACATTGTTATGAGATACAGAGGTCCAATTTAATTTTTCAAGTTATAGAGGGAAAATCTGTACAAAAATGGCTTGGAGAGGCTCACAGATCATTTCGACTAATTAAGAAGGTTGAGATTTAGAACAACGGAGGTTATGGGGTTTGAACAGATGGGAGCACAACATTTTTTCGAGTTTGGTTGGTTTTCCACTTATCGAGGTTCGACTTAAAGATGTTCTACTGTATATAAAAGCCAAAAATCACGGAACACGAAATCTCTTAAAACCGCGGACGTACAAATATAAAATTGGGCAAGTAGATAGTTTATATAGCTAGGTAGTCATTCGCTAAAAGTGGAATTTTTTGATAGGGCCAAGTTAAGGAATTATAAGGGCAAATATAATTTTACGCAGATGAAATCGCGCGAAACCACGTACTGAATGTAAGTAAAACACATCGTATTTTAAACGAACTGCCTTTATAAATCACCTATTAGATTATAGTCTATATCCGCTGGTATATATTAAATTTAATAATTAAATTTCATTCAGCAGAAAAAGGTACATATGAAGAAACGTGTTCTTTTATTGTACTGCGTATAGATAAGGGTATGGCCAGGGTCCTACTTTCATAGAGGACGTGATAATATGTTTTACGTTTTACACACCCTTCATTAGTAGTATTGTAACTAAACACATTAGTAAATTTAGGTTCACCTATAGCTATATCCATTAGGTATCTCTATCGTCGAATATAGTAAATTTAGGTTCACCTATACCTATATCCATTAGGTATCTCTATCGTCGAATTATTAAAATAATTCTCCTGTCGTGTAGTAAGTGTGAATACGCCAGTCACATAAGTAGTAAAGCCCTTAAAAAGACAAAAATAAAGCAAGAAATCTTGCTGTTAAACAAAGATTTTATTTGTATTGCTTCAAGCGTAAATTTTATCATACTTTTGTTAATGGTTATAGAGTGAAATACAATGTTCAATAGATTCCAGCGTACATTTGTCTTCATGTCCTTCGGATCCGCGGACCCAGGGTCGATACTAACCTGAAAAGAGAACCATCTGTTATTTTCCGAAATCAAATTTTTTTTTTTTTTAATATTAGGAATACATTTCAAGCATATCTAATATTCTGGCCCGATTTTAAAAATGCTTTCAGTGTTAGATAGCCGATTTATCTTGGAAGGCTTTATGTCATCACGCTACACAAAACCTTTTTTTACGCGGGCGAAGCCGCGGGTAACAGCTAGTTTAACACTATACATTCAAATCGGTTTTTTTTACAGAATGTTAGGAATACTTTTTAGGTATGTCTAATATTCCCTTTTCCCCTCCTACTAAGCTTGAATTAAAAGCTTGTATTAGAAGTGGGTGCGACAATACCCCAACGGCTGTGGGGTTTGAACCGGGTACTTTGCGGATTTCAGTCCATACCTTATACCGGTGAGCTATTGAGGCTTTAAATTTAAATTTATATCTATACTAATACTAGCCGAATCCGGTGACTTCGTCCGCGTGGACTATACTTATCACTTAGAAGTATGAAAAATAAATAGGAAGTCAGTCTCTCAAACCTACTGAATATGCACTTTCCACAACCTGAGCAGTTTTGTCGTACATTTTACTGATAAACTACTACGCCTATTATTATACCGGCGCCAGGCATAGCTTTATTTGAATGATCATTACAATGATCATGTAGTGTAAAAGTGTACGAACACGTTGAGCAATGTCTGACGCTAGTATCACGCCTATTATTTGTGCTTTAACATAGTAATTTAACTTCATATCTAGATGTTATCTGTTGAAAAGATAATATAATGAAAAAAATAACATAAAAAAGTACGCAAATCCCAATAAAGCTCAGATTTTTGCTAGTTTTTATCTAAAAATACATATCATTCAATATTTTCAAGAGCTTATAATGTAAAAAAATTGTCTATTTTTTTAATCAATTATGATTTGTTTTACGAAGTTTTCTATTCAAATGCTTTTGAATGTAGAGTGACGTTGTTCAAAACAGACTGCAAAGAAAAAAGAAGGCTTAGCAATTTATTGAAGCTTTCAATGTTAAATAAAGTGCTACATTCGGCTTAGTACCGCGCACGCGACTACATTTTTTTACTGTTGATTGCCATTTAGAAAAAGTAAAAGCCACTTTCACTCTTCTCAACACATAAAAATATAAATTAGAATTCCTATTAAAAAATGATACGAGGGTGTCCTTAACCTTTATGAGATTCACCTCTGACCTTTATCGGTACCGTTTTGTGTCACTTTTTCGTTACTTGCATTATGTATGTCAAAGAGCAATGGAACCCCTCAAGATACCTCTTCGGGGCATCTCAGGTGTCCTCGTGTATTAACTGCCTCTCGAAAAAGGTCTGGAACGATTTTTTTAAACACGGCTTGACTACGACCTCACCTTGCATAAAGTAATGCGGTACACTTTAAGGAACAAAATCTTGTGTGCCTCGGAACCTCATCAAATGAAACCCATATAGTTCGGTTGCGATCCTCGCACAAGCTTTACATTTATATTTGAAATGGATTTTTTCTGTATATTATACAACATAAGATGTATAACGTAAAGAAAAAATTAGATAACACGATATTTACATTATAACATAAGATGTTTTTTTTTTTATGTTACAAGGGGGCAAACGAGCAGGCAGCAGGCACCGAAATGCCTACCGGCCCTTAATGACGAGTTTAGGCCACCGGGAAGTCTCACAAACCGAACGAAACGCGACAACAACACCATTCTAGAATTAAATTAAATGAGTGGGCCGCTTACAATATGCTTATTTGTATGCCGGTGTGTGTATGGGGTGTACATGCGCACGTGTGTGTGTGCGTGTGTCCGTGTGCGTGTGTCCGTGTGTGTGTGTAAGGTGTGTGTGATAATTTGTACTTTTCTGTTAGGGGTTTTTTTAACGGGTTTATTTGATACGGATAATTTTCGAAAATATTGAGAAAGGAAACGGGAACGGGAAAGGGAATGGGAACAGGAACGGGATTAATATTATAGGATAATACAATGTAATACTAAGTAACCCAACGTTGGGACAGAACGTCGGCCGAGCCCGCTAGTTTATTATAGTTTTTGCTGGTTCCAGGTGTACCAAGCAATGGCATATTGCGTTTCAAATTTTCTATCAGAGAGATTTTTGTATCAGAGATTTTTTTTGGGTTTGTACAAAATTTTCTGCTACATACTCGCGTCATATATTCAAAGTTAAGTGCAATGAAATATTCTCTCGAGGCCCCTAGCTCTGATTAATGTGCTTATGAGAAGCATTTGATACCAACTAGTGTAAGAGAAAAGTTGTCAAAGATTCAACACATAGTACAAAATTTAACAATTTAACAGCATTATATTATTAAAAAATCTTGGTTGAAGACATCTCAAACCATCCTCCGAGCCCGACCTCCGAGTAGCCGGATTACAGGAGACGCTACGCTCCCAGTCGAGAGTAGCGGTGAAAATACGGTACGTATGCGTCGTGAAAGTCCTGACTTCAAATCTTCACCTATTAATTTATATATTTTAATATTTTTTAATAAAAATTCTAAAATATTTTGTTATTAGTCCATTGAAATGTTTCATTTTTTGGGCCTACCTGTAAAAAATTATACGGCATAATTTTTTTTTTGTTTCATCGTGGAGAGCGGAGCTGTATGTTCCGCGGGCGTTCATTGGCGGTGGAGAAAATATACAACGTACAAAAAATAATAATTTTCTACAATCTTGGTTTTATAACTTTTTGTCATACAATAAAAAATAAAAAAAATATGTATCAAACACTGTGTCGAAAATTTCCAAAATTAAACACTTTAAATACAACTCATACGTCCGTTAACTGCAATACTGAAAAACACTGGAAGATAATGGCTGACAAGGCAGGCGGCGCAGGGTAAAAGAAGTAGTTCTTTGTTTTGTTTTAAAGATGTGTAACATTTTGGTGATTAAAAAACGATTTCGAGCTAAGTTTACAAGGGCTCCGACGCGCCTGGGGCGCTCCTTTAAACTATCAAGGTTGATTGTGAACAATACAGTCGACACCTGACAAAACGTTCAGTTTAACAGCAGCCTAAAGCTGACTTCACCAAAAATATGAATCAACTTCTTCATTTTGGACTGAGACGATGTCGAGATGTGAATCGTGAATTATGTTGATTTAGGCGTGAAAAAAGTAAACGGGTGAAAATATTGGAACGGTATATCAACTGTTGGTAATCCGTTGATATTGAGGCGTGTCGTTCGCGAGGAATGCGGCTCCCCTTATTGCTCCCATTGACTCGGGCTTAGATTGATATTTTTTGTCGTCTAACATTTTTCTTTGAACGCCTCATTCAATATGTCGGAACATTCCCTGTGTTATTAATGTTGGTCTTGACTCTTGAGCAAATATTTTCACCAATGTTTGTCCATTGTATAAATAACATTGATCTATAAATTTTTTATCAAATCAAAAGATGTTTTATTAGACATAGGGTAGACTTTTACAAACTCTTTTGAATCGTCAAGTATTTTAAAAGCTACCACTGATTCGGAAAAGTCGAGCCACGAGAAGGGTCAGCATGAAAGCCGGAGAGACTCAACTCCAAGCATACTAAATAAAATAAAAATATGTTGTTTTGTTGAATGAAATCTATAATAGTATACAAAGCTGAATAGTCTGTTTGTTTGTTTAGTTGAACGCGCTAATCTCAGGAACTACAGGTCCGAATTGAAAAATTCTTTCAGAATTAGGTAGTCCGTTTATCGAAGAAGACTATATAGTTTTCTTCGATCATTTTAGTGTGATGAGATATAGGCTATATATCATCACACTAAAATGATTCACCTAATTTTACACGGATGACGTCACTGGTAACAACTAGTATTAAATAAAAATGAGTCATATTCTATATGTTTAATAAAAATTTGTTTTTGTATTGCAATTGAATAGTGAAGTGACAGCGCAGCGCACACAATTGCGCTATTGGGGTATAGAGGCTCTAATTCCATGCAAACATTTTGACTCGATTCCAATTTGCTAGTTTCCTTACATTAGTGCGTATCGTCAGCCAATGCAATTTGACAATAGTTTCGCAAAACGAAGTTTGTCCGTGTCTGGCAGGGAGCGCTTGCAGCCAATTTACGCTGTCATTTATAGGGCATTGACTTCGGTAAGTTTGCCAGAAGTTGAATTCAAGTTAAATTATTATCTGGAAGACAATAATAACGAATAGTTTCTAAAGATCGAGGACGAAACTATGTTTATTACTAATTTGGGATAGATTTATCTTATGAGAAATTTTGCAAGTACGCTTATACGTAACTTAGAGTTGGGACTGTAGGTATGTTTATAAGAAGCAATCGCTGTTCGTTATTCTTGATAAAACTCGAAAATCAACCGGACCGTTGTAAAGTCTGTTTGTTTTGTTTCATTTTAATGTTCAGAAAAGAAAAGAGAAGAAAAGTCGAAAGATTCTTTAAAAATTAATCCTAAAAAATGCAGAATTAGTCGCTACTTCAAAACAAACCCTTGGCTGACATTTTACATAACATGCTTATTTCATAAAACATTCCGCCAGTGTCACGTTTTATGGAAATACGGAAAGGAGATTGATTAATTGGCTAATAGTAGATGAACCAAACATCGGGCAAGATGGCGTCTGTCGAGGCTGCTAGCTTAAGGTAAAAGTGCAGGCAATTTATTGTTAAACTTTCAGTTAAAAAAGGATATCAAAGAGTTTTTATGCTGAGTAATCATCATTTTAAGTTTGACTATAATATTGATGTTTTGATGATGACCTGATCAGTATTTGGTGTTGACGAAAACAATCCTTCAAAGTAATTTCCAACGCGTCCTCAATTTCTTGCTTACTACAGTACATTCTCACAATTTTCTCGTAATGCTCTTGAAGGGTCGCGGCCTGATCGTCAATTAAACCCATGTCGACACTATCATGATTTATGGTTCTGATTAAACGGGCAATTGTCCGATCGTAAGCAGTAATTATGGCTTCTTGCAGCACCTCAAACTGTGAGCTCATATGTAGGATGATAGACCCAATAAATGTGTCAATAGTCATAACGATGTGACCAGTCCAAAGCAATCCCACTGTTTCTAAGAGAAACGTCGATACAAAAGACCATTCGCTCTGGTAGTTCCAAGGGATGTAGATAGGCTGCGGTAGCGTTCTTGGAGGAATATCGTATGTGTTGTTCAGTTCACCCACCTCAGTTTTCCATAGTACATCCTGGACAATACCATATACGTTGGTATTTCCTATGGTTATCCATCCGAAAAATAGAAAGGACGCTGTAAGAATTCGCGTGACTCTTATGGTCCTGCGAGTCTTGTCAGAGTTTTGATAAAAGGCCTGTAGCTTGATCTCCAAAGTGTGCATAATATCCTGAATATCCTGGTTCTTGAAGAAGAATATGTATAACTAGATGAGGGTTAAGTCGTGTGTGATGACGAAAGAGAGGCTGAACATGAATCCGTCTATCTCTTTCTCGCCAATGAAGGGGTCGATCGTTTCTAACCCAACAAAGCATAATACCCAGACAAATTCAGTAAGTATCACATAGTATAGGTATAACCCTGGAAAATTACGTCGGTCGTTCTGATCTGGATGATGCCACCACCCCAGTCCGAGGAAGCGAAGCAAAATGCAGTGCACACTAAAATAACGTCTCGGTAAGTGCTCAGGCATGGTTTACACTGTTTTATAATAATATTGTCGATTTAAAATAGAAAAAATAACCAAAACAAATCGTCGTACAAATTATTTATCTCATATACAGGTTGCAGCATGGGAACTCTTTTTTTAAACAATGATAAAACCAAAGTATTACAGATATCGTTTATTTTATTTTTTTCTAAATATATAGCGTTATAAAGTTTTTTTTTTTTCATTATTTTAAGTAAGTCACATCTTGAAGATGACCGTTCTGCTCATTACACTGACACAGTCAAAAATAAGGGTTTTGATCCCTTTTAACTAGCTTTTCCGTATCGATATAACGATAGCGTGACAAATACTGTTCTTTAGTTTGTCCAAAGTTTTTGGACAATTAAAAATACTAATTGCATTTATCATCATTTAAAATAAGAAAGTTCCTCTGCCATGCCTAAATACATATATGGTTTAATTTTGTGAATAATATTTTTTTAAATTTAGTTACGCGATAAAAGGAATACGAGTCATAAATGCAAAGAGAAAAATAATCTCTACAATGCTTTTATAACGTTTACTGTTCAATAATCTTCAGTATAATAATAAGTATCGAATAAAATTCTATATATTTCTTTTTAAATGGCCACTTGAAACACCGCCTAAATCGAACGTCTTGATTGAATTAATCGGAACCGAAGGTGTTGCCCGTTATTGACTAGTACTCGAATAATATATGTGTTGAAGAGGTTTCATTGTTAGACTGAGCGATACAATTTTACCGACCATTTTCCAACGTTAGGCAGGTGCGAGCTAAAGGACGAAAGAATCTCATACAGTAATTCGCTATATTATGTCGAAAATGACAATGAAAAATGTTTAACAAAATTACTTAATTAAGTTATTTGTTTAAGCATTCTTTAAGTAAAATTTTGTTATTTGATCCTAATAAAAAAAATTTGAATTTTAACAAAAAAAAAGGTTATTTCGCAACCACTCCTGTTCTTGTTTTAATTTTGATTAGACGATAAATATGAAAAACACACCTAAACTATTTCAAATACTCGACGAATAGATTGTATATATCGCTTATGCGCTTTGTATGAACGCTACTTTATAACTTGTCACCTTCAAATTTTCAATTATAAATAATTAAAAAGGTATAATAACAGGATATTCCCAGGAGCTACGTAATAACCGACCTACAAAATAATGACTGGGTATTATCATATTAAATCTATGTAACCTTTATATCGGTACCTCTATAAATATATACGAAATGAAAATGCTATTTATGATTTATAAATACCTATTATGTATTTTAACTGCGCCTATTGGGTAGAAACTTGCCTTATAATTAGTAAAAACTAGGCTCATTTGACCAACTTACGCATATTGAATTCCAGCATATGAATGTTAAGTGTAAATTAACACTGAATAAAATAAAGGTTAAGACCACTTCTCGTCATTACATTTAACGTAATTTCTGGAGAAAAAAGAAAAAAAGAAGACTACGTTCACTGTGGATTAGCAATCTAAAATAATGATAATAAATGCGAAACATCTAAAAGCATACATAGATACACTATATTTAGACGCCCCCACCGTATGACATGGTAACCGAAAACCTCTAACTTTATAAGAAAAAAAATAACGTTTTTTTTTTTTAAATCATTAACAGGCACATCGGAAAGTCAGTGTAGTGCTGTGCTTAGGCAGGTGTGCGGTGGTCGTAGCTTTCGGGTTGCAGCATTGCACCGGTTTTCCCTCGTCTTTATTCGCGGGTTTAAGCAAAGTGGTTTAGGTTTTCATGCAGCCATGGATTTCTGCTATGTAACGCTTGATTCTATCAATTATAGGAATATTTGCCACTTCACTTTTAACTAAAGAAAAATTTTACAAAAGCGGAAGCTGAATTCACGCGGACAAAGTCGCGGGTTTCAGCTAGTGATAAATAAATTTTAATGTCATGCACAAAATGGTATAATTCTATTTACATGCGTTGAAGGAAGTATTATAGTATCGAAAAAGAGATGCTACTATCAACTTGTACGAAAACGAACTCTTACTAACTATCAACTTGTGGAAAAATTTGATATAAATGAGCTCAATAACTCAAATGTAAACAGGTTCGATAAATCCGAAACAATCCTATTCCTATCACAAACATACTTTATTTAAAAACTAGCGACCCGCCCCAGGTTTGCACAGGTATAATATTGACATATACATTTATAAACCTTCCTCTTGAATCACTCTAATTATTGAAAAAAACCGCATTATAATCATTTGCGTAGTTTAAAAGATCTCTGTGTACAAAAACGAGAAGTGACTTCTTTTTATATTGTGTTAAAATTGTAAAAGTATATCGATATTACGTATATAATGTTTTATTAGCATTGACACTCTCTCGTTTACGTTATTTATCAATTTATCTATAGTATTGATAAATAGAGTAGTACTAAGTAAGTGAATACTTTTATATCCTATTAAAGACTATCGATAGTCCAATGTCGATGCGCAACACTAATTAGCGATAGAAAGGTATGATTCAGTGGTGTAGGTGTACCTCTACTAGTTCAAACAATCTTAACTCGCCCCACAGCCATATCCTCTGCAATCTAAGCGGACCCTAGTACTTAACCGGGATAACGCTAGGAAGAAGAAGTTTAACATACTGAAAAAATTGTACTGAAAAATGTACAATTTTATTATTGTACAAAAAATACACTACGTAAAAAACTTTTATTTTTAAAAATCGCCCTTAATCCAACCTAATGCGAATTATCTGGAGTTACTTAAAGAGTCAGGGATAAAATCGGCATAGTGTAAAGGCCTTTTTATTGTAGCTTCATTTAAGTGGGCAGGAATGGGTGATTTTCCCTCTCAAGCGAAATCAAACATCCTGAAGGGGTCGCGAAGGTGTCAAGGGCTTCCGAGTATATTGGGGTGAGTAACAACGTGGGTGACTTCTATTGAACATTACAATTAGATTATATTTGCACTTTTCACATATCATTTTAATCGCGGGAGTTTATACTTGATATCATTTACATTCCAATAATTAACTTCATCCTAGCTTTATACCGGTCCAGTACCAGGGGGCGCTTAGATTGCGGAGGATGTGACTGTGGGGCGAGCCGTAAATATTTTCTTTGTAGTGCCCTAATTTAGT
>JANCMC010016771.1:7106-18526 GCA_024363005.1 Charaxes varanes
TTAAGGCCCTCTTCGATCTTCATTGCCAAACCCTGGTTCATTTAGGACTAAAAATCGCCGAGACAAATCGAATTAGACCAAATTAGATTGGATTGTGCCGTTTTATCACGGAGATCCTTTGGCCACCATACAGCCTCATCATGAATATCATCTAAAGATGAAGTACAAGACGAATCAATCGAACCCGAAATAGATCGTAATATATTGTTTTATTATGAGATCCTACTACAATCAACCAGCTCTATCATTAGACCAAGGATACCATCTTAAAACAAGGCATTCGACAAGACAAATCGAGCCCCAACTCGATGGGGTTGTATTGTTTTATAATGGAGTTCATTTGACTACCTTTCAGCTCTATCATCAACTCCATATTATCATAATATTGCACTGTCATCTGATATACATATGTGTACAAAATTTCAGCTAAATCGGTTTAATATACCTGCTCCAAAATTGAGTTGTAAGAGCAAGAGAGAGTCCCGCCCTTACAAACATACGTTGTAAGTCAAACAAAAAGCCAAGTCATCGGTCACGAAATCTCGGAAACCGCCGAACGTACAATATGAATATTGGTAGGGAGTTAGTTTTTAGTAAGCAGACGACCGTTATGATCGGATTTCTCGATAATACCGGATCAAGGAGATCTACGTGGACGAAGTTGCGGAAAACTGCTAGTATTTATATAACTGGAGTAGTAATTTTGCGAGTGGTGAAACTTACCTATTGTTCCTGGGAACCACGCGCAAAGGGGATTTCTCTGTAAATCGCTGCTACTGTTTCCCACTCTAATTTCCAGATCTTGCAGTGGTTGATGGCCTGAGGAAAAGATTTAAGAATTAATTGTTATGCATGAATATTTAACATTAAATGAAAATTACTGTATTTAGTACCTAATATAGAAAAGTGTCGACATATATTTCGCTTTTACAGGCTTTACAGGTATCTTTCTTCCACAGCAAATCTTTAATTTTTACGTCAGGCTTCCCGACGAGTGCCGAATCGATTTTAGACATAAGAAAATTTAAGAAAACATAATTAGGAGTTTTTTAAGTGTTAGGTTCTCGAAAACTTTCATGCTGAAATTTGTGTTACCAGCAAAATATTTAGCTACCAAAGCAGCTTTGCCAGCAAAATATTTAGCTAGCAAAGCTGTGACAATAATAATTTTACGTTTAATACAATTAGTAGGTGTGAGAAAGTAAGTGCTGCAAAAATAATAAATAAAATACCAGACTTAGCGAGAGAAAAGTTGTTATGTCAACATTTGTTATATGTAACAACAATTGTTATGTGTACCTGTGTCAACGCAGCTACAGATACAGTAACTATATACAGATATAGTAACGATTACCTTGTCACCTCGTGACTTTTTTTTAAACACAAGGAGCGTGCGCGTGCGAATAGCAAGCGCAGCATAAGTTGCGCTAATATGCGAATAAAGAGCAAACTTTCTTGTTCGCACCCACATGCTCCTTGTGTGTTGCTAGCAAAATATATTGCTGAGGAAAAGAAAGAAATAAGGCAATATTTACTAGCAACGCAAATGTGCAATTTATGAGCGCCTAATTTTTTAACTCAGTACCTAACTAGCACCTAAAAAGCATAACTTTGACATTTTTTGCGTCCTTAGCAAAATACAGCTTAAGTTTTAGCCTCCATAAGTTTCCCCACGCTCAGATGCTCTCCGTTTTTCGTTTCGTATGTACATACATATCTATAATTTGTTTTCTGTTGGCGGACATTCTTTTTGAGCAATGTACCCACATTGCTTTGCATTTGTTTTTCATAAGACCATGCTTTTATGGTATATAGTATTTATATAGTATACTCTACACTATATTTTGTCAGCTATCAGAAATATCGTATTAATGTTAAGCAAAAATGTTGAGGCATTTAGGTATGAAGGCGTTGCAATAAAATACATTCACCCTTAAATACTAGTCATTAGACTAAATTATTTTCGAGATGAAATTATTAATGCGCGATATAAAGTGTCCCGCAATGCTACTACGTATATATAATACGAGCGTGTTTCGTCGATGCATTGCGAAAATGTTCTACCGAGTGTGACGAATTACAAATGTACTCGTGAAAAATTAAGTGCATTTATGTGAAACGTTGTAATTGTTGTAACTGTGTACGTTCACTTTAACAATGTAATTTAAAACAATGACTGACGTATGTATGTGCGATAAATTTATAATGAGTTCCCGTTTGTAAACGAAACTTTTATTGATTCTTTTGCAGTTCAACCTTTGTATATGTATGTAGTAGTGAATGAAAGGCCATGTCTAATGAAGTCAATGTATCGCGAAATGTCCAAAAATTTATGATATTTTTCGATGTTTTATTTCGATGTTGCTATTATCATTTTGATGTCGTTTGATTGTGGTTTGGAGAAAATTATGTATACAACTATCTGTACAAGAATATATTAACAACACATTAAAATATAAGGTAAAACTGGACTATACACAAATATAACATAGAAAATTATATAAATTAAATTGAAAAAAATTTAGCACGGCAAAAAGCTGTTTCTATCACTGAGTCCCTTTTCGCAGTGAAAAATAATTCCACTTCAATGAATTTAGTCTTTGCTGCACCACCCCATATAGGTATGCAGTATGTTAGAATAGACTGCGCTAGAGCGATATAAATTTGCTGAAGTTGTCTGCTAGAGGTTACATGTCTCAAAATCTTAAATATCCAAATTAGCTTTCTCAGTCTACTGCTCATAACTTCGATGTGTGCATACCACGATAGTTTATAGTCTAGAATTATACCTAGGTATTTAATTGAGGTTACCTTATTTATAGTAATACATGTATTGCAATCGTTATTACTATTACAATGTATACCATGTAACTTTATATTGAAGTTAAAATCAGGTTGAGTCCTATTATTGATTGAAAAACATATGTAATTTGTTTTTAAAGTATTTAACGTTAGTAAATTAACATTCAGCCAAGAAGCAATTTGTGCTAACCCCTTTTCAGCTACAATTTTAACATCGTTCCACGAGTTATCAGAAAAAACTATAGCAGTATCGTCAGCATAAGAAAAAATTTTAGCGTTAAGTATTTTTAAATTACAAAGGTCATTTATGTAGATTAAAAACAAGGTAGGTCCTAAGACACTGCCTTGCGGGACACCATATGTGATGTCGGTGTTACAACTAATAAGTTGATCAATTTTAACTTTTTGATTTCGGTCACTCAAGTAGCTCTTGAAAAGAGCTAGCGATGTATGCCTAATCCCTAATCGTTCCATCTTCTTTTCAAGTATGGGCACAGAGACAGTGTCAAAGGCCTTTTTGAGGTCTAGGAACACAGCTAAGCATTTCTTGCCATTGTCAAGTTGATTGATGATAAAAGAGGTAAGGTCTGTGATGGCATCCTCTGTAGAAATACCGGGTCTAAAACCATATTGAACGTCAGATAGAAGGTGATATTTATTAAGATAGCTTAGAAGACGTGCGTTCATTATTTTTTCCATAATCTTTGAAATCGAAGGTAAGACAGAAATGGGCCTATAATTACTGATCTCTTCTGTGTCACCACCTTTATGAACGGGGGTTATAATAGATTGTTTAAAAAGAAGAGGAAACACTCCACTCTTGAAACAAAGATTAATTACATGACTAATAATAGGGGTTAGTTCATTCTTAGCATGTTTTAAGAAATATGAAGGGATGTTGTCCCAGCCAGGAGCACTGTCATTTTTTAGTTTCATGATTACGTCATGGACCTCTTGATTTGTTGTTTCTAGAAGCACAAAAGAATTTTGCTGCAAGTTGGGGTTTTCAATCAACTGGTTATTATTAACATATTTTCCGTTTAAGAGGATATCTTGGGCAAGTTTTCTCCCTACGTCGGCAAAATAGTAATTTACAGCGTTAACTGATTCGGAAGGCGAAGATCTTATATTTAATAGACGAGTGTTATCAGGTTTTGAGTTTATATTTACTATTGATTTAATATTACACCATAATTTTTTAGAATTACCATAAGATTTTTCAATCATATCTCTGTCATATTTCCGTTTAAGTTTTTTAATTATATTATTGCAGAAATTCCGATATCTTTTATAGGTAATTATTAAGACTTCATTACAGGGATCAGAACGTAATTTTTGCTGCATTTTATTCCTGTTTCGAATACATTTCAGAACACCAGCAGTAATCCAAGGTTTAATGATACGTTTATTATTAGGGATCTTGATATTTTTCGTGTTTTCTTGTATGGATTCCATTATTAGGCATATTAACTTATTAACTAAAATATTGGGATCATTCATAAGTAATAAATCTGTAAGATTTTTGTCTTTTAAGCTAGATAAAGATGCGTCGAAGTCAGTAATTTTTTTAATCTTCACTTTTCTATTAAATTTAATTTTTAACGGATTTATGCAAAGAAAGATCATAGCATGATCAGTAATGGTCGTGTTAAGTATTGCAATATGAGCAGAGAATTTTTGTTTGTCTAATTTTAACATAAAATGATCAAGGCAGCTATTTTCTCTGGTTGGTATTAAATGACCTGGCATTATACTATGCATTGATAACATATTTAGATAGCTAAATTTATTATTGCGTTCATAAGATTGTTCAACTTCTTTATTAATTATGTTTATGTTAATGTCTCCTGTTATTATTATGTTATGGTATGTTTTTAGGGTTTCTAAATGATTGTTTAGAGAATTTATGAATTGGTCTGCATTAGTGTTTGATGGAGAACGATATATACCCAAAATAACGCTATCACATGTAGCAATTTGGAGACAAGAAGCATGCTGTAAAATAATTTCTTTTATTGAGGCATAAGGCAGATTGTTTTGTAAGTATATTACTACCCCATCGTTCTGGTTGATATGATGCGTTGTAACATAGGAACTATAATTCATGATATTCGGAATAGGTTTGTTTGAATCGAGTCTGCATTCTGTAAGAATAATAATATCTGGTAAAAAATCGAGTAAGTCTAGAGTCACATTTATTTCATGTATATTACAATATATACTTCTGATATTCTGAACTACAATTTTTAGATTACATTCTTTAATTGATATATGCTTTGTTAGAACTTCAGGATCACAACGTAGAGATCGCCCCACCTCGAGCTTGTCTATGTCGTTTTGAGCATTGAGAGATCTATCCATATTGAAACCTTTTTAGAGAACTGCGAGTGCTTCTTAGATAACGATGATATTTAAAAGAAATTATTAACTTAATATTCATATTCTTTACAAAATAATAGGTAGTTTTTGTAGTCGTATTCTTGAAGTTATGACATGCGTAGGATATTAGATTTATTTGCGAGCAGCATATAGTTAGAATATGTGTATGAGTATGAGAGTGTGTAAGTGTCTGTTTTAGTGTATGTATATTTGTTTGTGTAAATGTTTCTGTTTTGAGCGAAATTATTTCTTTAAATGAGTATGTGTTACCAATAAGGAGACATAATGTAAATTTAGTTAGTAGTGTTAGATATAGTATATAAAACATTTGATGCAGGAAACTGATATTCAGCGGATATAGTCACATTGTTTGAAATAGTTTTTGCACTTGAACTTCCGATCTAATTGTTATAATTGGCGAGTTTTCGTCTTTTCGAATATAGACCTTACCATAAGCGGTCCAACAGAATTTTAAATTCTTGGATTTGCTTAAATCACGAGCCAAATAGTGTAAGCGTGATCCTTTGGCAGTTAGTTGTTCTGACACATAAATAGGAATATCTTCAGAAAACTTTAATCCCAGATGCACAACACGTAGTTTATTCTTATGTTTGACATTAAAAGACTTACATGATTTTAAAATATCAGTCTTCATGAGGGTGGAAGAAGTTTCAACAACAATAGGGGTATTCTGTGTGCTTTCTTTCTTAGGTCTTATCCTGTAGATATCTCTAATATCTGTCTTATTTATATTACAACCGACTGATTTCGATAGACACGTTACCATATCTATCAAGTCCTCCTTAGATTCACCATTCTTTCGTGGAACATTTTTTATTTCAAAATTTGCTTTTCGCGATGACATTTGTATATCTTCAATTTTTTCTTCTAATAACGCGATGTGTTTTTGGTCTTCCTTCCGTAGTTGTTCTAAGACTTCAATTCTCTTTTTAAATTCTTCGTTCTGCGATATTAAATGCGATATAGAAGATTGGATGCTATTGTTAGTTCCCTGAATTTCTTTTAGGATTTTTCTAAGTCCTTTATCTTGCTCCTGAATCATAGATTTTATTTCCACTTTGAAATTTTGTAGTTCCGCATAGTTCTCATCCTCTCTTTTCCTTTTATTACGCGGAAAAATAGATGTTCGTGGGGTACTGTCCAAACCGAGTTGATTAATTTCTGAGTCCGAGGCAGACTTATTTGCAATATTATCCATTTGTATATAATATTTTTGGACCAACGTCAAAAATTAACACGCTGACGCTTCCGCTTATAAATTGTGGCAGCCGATAATGTATGACGCGTCGAAGAATTTTGTTGAAACTACCCGTCACAATAGTTGGTATAATCCACTATGCAGTTATGAGCGCCTAGTACATTTCCGACACTTAGAAGGGGGAAGCGCTATGAAGATTCCTTTTGTAATAAATAAGTTTTATTTAAGGAACAGTCGCACTAGTCATTTCACAATTTTTATTTTTAAAAAGATTATTTCAAAAATGAGCACAGAGTACCATACTTTTATGGGCTCCTAGTATTTTCACGCCGCAGGGAAGAGAATTAACACTTTAACGAACTAGGTTCTTTTATTTAATTAAATTTAGGAAAGATTAAAAATAACTACATAAGTCTTACTTTTATTTTGCTCAAATCTAAATATATAAAAATGAATCCCAATTTCCCTTGGTCACGGCATGATGAGTGAATGGCAGCGCCGATTTCGCTAATTCCTTTTTTTATTGTGTATATTATTATCAGGAGAAGGTTCTCATGAACAAAAAAAAGCAAGAAAACTGCGCGGAAAATGACAAAATTTAAGAATACTTAGTCACCATGGTAAATTATTTCTAATGTAACCTTAGCATATTTGACAATTGCAATTGACGGAAAAGGGAATGGAACGGGAATAATAATATAGGATCATAGAATATAATAAACAGTAGGTAACACAACTTTCGGGCAGGGCAGCCTTTGCCAGGTCCACTAGTTATAACATATTTTTTTTAAATATATATAACAAGGGGCAAACGAGCAGGCGGTACTCTTAAGCGACTACCGACGCCCATGGACAACTGCAACACCAGGGGGATCGCAGATGCGTTGCCGGCCTTTGAGAAATGAGTATGCGTCCCGTGTATATATAGATATATATGATTTTTTTTTAATGTTACAAAGAGCAAACGAGCAGGCAGCAGGCACCTAAGGTTTCCACCACTTTGCAGTCCAGTAGGACATAAAATGGTGTTTCCGGTGCGACCATGCGTCCATGTCCATGCCCTGCAAAGTGGACTGTCGGTTATACCTAGCTTAAATATGTGTTTGTTTATTAGCCAGTGTCCGGTGATAGTATCTATCATCCTGCTCAGATCTGCTCTGGTCATGCGCTGAAAACTGCAAATCAGTCGAGAATTCAGGGTAGGCATTGCTACTCATTGCTATTCTCATAACTAATATCACTCAGTCACATTAATCGGGACCCCACTGTTTTACATGCCTTCCGAAACACGGGGGAGGCGGATATTAGAAAACCAGTATTAGAATGAGTCTTCTTACTCTGAAAGGTGAACCGTAAGGAACCACACAGGCTTTACTAATTATTTATGAGTCTCAATTTTCGCATTTCTTGGCTACCACTCAATTTTTTTTTTTAATGAGGTTATTACAGTTTCGTTCAAAATAATTTTCCTCGCGAGTTTTTAGCATGTTCTATCAACGGTACCCGGACGCACCGGCCCAATTCGGCTACAAGCATGGCGCTACCTCTTAACACTACTAGCTAATGAATACTAGCTGTGCCTAAAATTCGGTAAATAAATTGATTTAATTTTAGGATAATAAAATAGCCTGTTGCCTTGCTCGATGAATGGGCTATCGAACACTGAAAGAATTTTTTAAATCCAACCAATACTTTGATGACTGAGATTAGCGCTTTCAAGCAAACAAACAAACAAACAAAGTTTTCAGCTTTATATATTAGTAAGATATGGTTATATATATATATTATTGAAAAGTTTTTTCTTACGTCCTTCCTATCCGTATTCCCCTTGTCATATGTAAAAAAAAAAAACAGATACACTACATTTTCTTCTGATGAAGTTCAACGCTATAATGCTGTTCTTGATAAACTGGCCGATCATTATTTAGTCTGGCTTTCTTTTCTTGTTACGTGTCTGCAAATAATAAATGTCACATCTCAGACCAAAGAATTCTGTCCCCCTAAGGGGAGTCCCGGGACGGTTTTTTTTAAACGTTAATTAAATTCTGTTTGGCAGTGTTATATCTATCTCGTTTCATTTATCGTCTCACATGGCCCTGTAAGCTCTACAAGTACAACTCGCTTTAGTGTCTTTGAGTAATGGAATATGTTTGACCTGGATGACGAGACAACAACAACCTCTAGGGTTTTTGTAATCCTATTCCTATGAATTATCATCAGCAAATATCTGGTTGTACATATTGCCTCACTACAGATAGAACATAGCTAGTTTAATTTTTATTCAAGTAACTCTTCTAGAATTTACTTCATTGATGAAAAGATTAAAGTTTGTGTAGTTATATTTTATTCCTTTCGTTTAATCAGTCCTGATATATATGGTCCTTATTATTTTATTGTTGACTTAAATATATTTCCGTACTATTTATTCGTAGTAAAGGTCTGTATGTGAGTTGCTCTGTGTTCGAAATTGAGCTATTCGTAAACCAAATAGCGCGCGAGCGCTTGATGATTCAATCCGCTAAAAGCAGCTTTTGCCTTCAAGAATCTTGGAACTGTTAAAACTATAAAAGAGAAACGTCACTTATCAGGAAATCTGGAAAATTGCGGGACGTAAAAATATGAAATTTGCCAGGATGGCTTTAATTAGAGGTAGTGCCAGTTTTAATTAGAGGTGTATTTGAAAGGACTCGAGTATGGATTGCTAAAGGAAAACACGGTAAGTGACAGAAAGAAATATATGCTGTTTGTCAGGACTGTCGCAATTGCTTGAATGACAAGAGTAGTAAGTTAAGTTATCGAAACTTCATAATGTATAGAACGCCAGTTTAATTATTAAACTCGGTAACTACTTAAGGAATGATATTGCTGGTGTCTATAACGAGTAAATGGCAAACGAAATAGCAAAATTATGATAATGCCGGAGCCAGACATAGCTCAAAGTTTTTGTACATTTTTGTCCTTGTAGACTACAAAGGACTACAAAAATTTACGCAGTTACACAAAATCCCTGGCTACACTACATGATTATTCAAATGTAACTATGTCTGGCTCCGGCATAATACTCACATCGGTAACTAACGCAAAATTAGTTAATTTGTAAACTTAACTATTCAATAAATATTGGGTTAAGTAATTGAGCTGTGGACGCCCGCGATCCAGATTAGCAATGGTAATGGAAAATGTCTAAAACTGCTTATTTAATCGATGTCACAGTACCTAATACTCATAATATTTTAAAATCTATTACAGAAAAAATCAAAGAGACTTGAAATTTTCCATGTTGATAGAACATGCTAAAAATTCATTAAGAAAATTATTCTGAACGAAATCGGACAACAACTTTTGGAGTTATTTAACAAATACGCTTATACTGTATCAGATACGGAACCCTTCTATATTATGAGCGTGTCTTGACACGCCTTTCGCCACTTTATATATAAAGCCGAAGAGTTAGTTTAATTTCTAGATTGCGATAATCTCAGGAACTTCTGGTCCGATTTGAAGAATTCTTTCAGTGCTAGATAGCCCATTTATCAAGGAAGGCAATAGGCGGTGTATCATCACGCTTAAATTTGTTGCCTAATTTTACGCGGAGGAAGTCGGGGGTAAAAACTAGTTCATACAATAAAACAAAACGGATACACTTATAATGTCGTTTAAATGTATTCACTTTCCAGTCGTATTGCTAGTGCTACCCGGTTTAGTACAAGGGTCCTCTTTGATTGCAGAGGATGAGGCTGCGGAGCGAACTAAGATTACCGACTGCCGTCTGACGTCATCCCCGGAATCTCCAAAATTTCTGCAATCTCACGAATATCACTCAGTGACATTAATCGGTACTCACTGCTAGACGTGACAGCATTGCCGCCACTTCACGCCGATGTCATGTGAGAAAGAGGTACTGGTACCCGGACGCGCCGGCCAAATTCGGCTACAAGCGTGGCGCTACCTCTAATTCATCCAATCAATCAATCTACTTAATCAATCTCCCTTTATATCCTTTTATCTATCCCTTCCTTTACTCCTGTCTTTATCTAAGTAAAGATAGAGCCACGTTTGCAGTTCTTTTGGTCTGCTGTCGATTTGTGCCGGCGCATCCGAGTATCTGTAAATCTTTCTCACATAAGATTGGCGTGACGTGGCGCTAATACTGACACGTTATGTGATGGCATTGTTGTCATGTTTCGTTGGGTTTGTGAGAGTTCTCGGTGGCTCAAACCCATCCTTAAAGGCTGGCAACGCATCTGCGAGCCTCCCGGTAATTCACCTAAGAATGGTCCTCGGTAGTGAGTTAGATGAACCGCAAAACCAAAAAATCTCAACATTTAAATAAACGTTTATAAATGCTAATTAAAAAAAATCCCATTTTTTAAGACTGGGAGATTATTGAGAACAAACTAATGCATGATGTTGTTTTGTCATTTACAACTTGTATGAACACGGAGTGCTTAAAACGTGCTCTAGAAGGCAGGTGCATATTGCTAGCTTACTATTTGTTCTAAAAATGGTAAACCATCATACATATATGCCAAACTAGATAGGATGTGTGATAGGGATCAGTTCAGATGCACACCAAAACCCTTAGGAGTTCCACGACATTGTTCTGCGACTTTCAGGGGCAGTTTTATGTATGCCGCTACTCGTTGCTGGAACAATATTCCACCGCCAATTCGTGACTCTCGAAGCGTATATACTTTTAAGCATAAATTAATAATATTCTTCCTTTGTAAGCAAAGAGAACTTCAGGATTTTGTGGTAGAAATCATGTAGGGGAATGCAGTGGTTCACTGGTATACACATATATACAGATTTTTACTCAAATTCTCACATTATTACATTATATATACAAACAGTATACGCACATATAGGTATATACACATATATTCATTTATTTATTTACTATTTATTTAAAATGAACTTTTATAGCTAAACTGCTACACCTATTTGCTACTTTAACTTAATTTATAATGCAAAATTTAATATATATACTTCTTTTTATTGTTTACGCTGTGACGCCACC
>JANCMC010016778.1:0-10017 GCA_024363005.1 Charaxes varanes
ACCAGACCAGGTCCTGGTATAGTGTTAGGGCTTGCTCGGCTCGCCTTAATGAAGGAAATACGAGAGATATTATATAAACCTTAATGGAATTAGTGGAGTCACTTTCAGTTTCAACTTTTGTTTAACCTGTTGAATTGTATTTATTAAAAAATACTAGCGGACTCGGAAGACGTTGTCCTGCCTGAACCTTGATACACCTTAGGGCGTTCAAGAAAACTGCATATCCTTTTTTAAGGCTGGCAACGTCTATGCTAGGCTTCCTGTGGTATATGTCGGTAGCCACTCATATATATATTATAAAACAGAGTCGCGTCCCTTACTTGAATATATAAACGCATAGATCTTTTAAACTACGCAATGAATTTTAATGCGGTTCACTAAGAATTAGAGCAATTCAAGAGGAAGGTTTATTAATAATACAAGCACATGTGCGAAGACGGGGAAGGTCACAAAGACATTTATATCTTTAAAAAAAACTTTACTCCAAGAGCGCATTCAAGAAATCTGGAACATACAATGGCTACGTGCGTAACGACGGTCGCTATGAATCGACCATTGCTACGCAAGACCTAAACTGCAGTGCGTGCTTGAATATACAAAACTTTATATTGAATAGCGTACCGTTTTTAATTTTAAGTTTTTGTACCTAATTAAGTATTCGAAAGATGTACGTGCCTGTAAAAGTGTGTTAAATATTTTAAGGATTATGTAACGTGCAGTTATTATAATGTGTAAAATGCTTTTGGTACGTCAAAATAAATAAATGTTAATAAAATATCTACTATCACAAAACTATGACGATATACAGATACTATTTAATTGTATTATACAATAAAACAGACTAATATAATGAAATACAAACAACACACACTCCTATACATACATACACACTCATACAAAACATACACGTAGTTTAAATTTAATTAGAGGTAGCGCCATGCATGCATGCGCATGCAAGTGCTAAAATATAGGAAAATATTCATTTTAGTGTGTGGACGAGCCCTTATTCAAAATAATTAAATCTACAGCTCTTATTAAGTTCTTCTGACTCATTAATTTACAGTTTTGTTATAAATTATGAAAAAAAAAAAACTCAACTGCGACTTAATGGTGTAGAGCGGCACCTATTTGTTTTGGAACCGACTTCAACACATCAGTAGGTGTCAAGCACATCTCCGAGGATGACGTCAGATGGCAATCGGTTATCTTAACTCGCCCCACAGCCACATCCTCTACAATCTAAGTGGACCCGGCTATTTAATCGGGATAACGCTAGGCAAAAGAAGACGGATCACGAGGAGAGAGAAGTTGAATGGATAAATATCAACTATTTACAGGTGTATGAACACGATGCTAGTTTTATATTTTTTTTTCATATAGTACTAAAATTACTTTTATTGTATTGTGTTTATCTAAAACATCTATCACTATCGCATTAAATGGACAAATGGGTTAACGGGTCACGTAAATATATTAAAAACTGCTGACGTCCATGTACCACTGCTCTACCAGAAGAGTAGGAAATTATTTGTCATCTTTTAGGAATATTTTTTTTTCTAACGCATTATGTTTGTCCAAACAATTTATCATTATTGTATTAACGGACAGATGGACAAACAGGTCACCTAAATAAAATTAAAAACTGCTGACGTCCATAGACCACTGGTATACCAGGAGAGTAGCAAATTATTTGCCATCTTGATTATATTTCACTAGTTTTATATTTAGAAAATATACACAAATGACGAAACTATTTAATTTCGCGGTGTGAAGCAAAATCGCTTTTGAGCTGACAGAAAAATGTCCATGCATTTGAATGATCATGTATTGTGGCCGGGGATTTCACGTAGCTGCGCAAAGTTTTGTAGAACTTTGTATTCTTTAAGGAAAAAAATGTACGAACACTTTGAGGTATGTCTGGCGTCGGCATTATTGTTTTGTTGTTATTATTTTTTGGTTTAGTTTTAGTTAGTTTGCTTCTCGAACGAACAAACGTTGGAGTGCTAAAGGTGAAAAATAAATGATTAAAGAATTTCATTTTTGAATTGACTGCAGCATAATAATGTGACACGCTCGCTGAGGTCCACTAATAAGTTCTACGACGTGGGGATTTCATTGAGTCAGTGTGGGGGGACCAGATAAAAAATAATAAACCATTTTTGTGTACGCTTCCGCGTTTGTTGGCAGTACAGAGAGTTGCTTTTGGTACGTAGTGTTGTATTTATTAAAAATAAATACGTTGTTTTTTTTTTTTTTTAATTTTTTACCGGTTAAGATGTTCACTTACAAATGTGTTTGAAAAATCGTTTTACTCAATGTGTTACATAGTAAGAAATGAAGTCACCTTCTCACACCGTTCGTTATTTCGGGTGTGATCATAAATTCAGCGAAGCTGTGCGCCAGCTTCCTTCCGGCTATACTTTGGAGGGACATACACATTTTGCTGCAGTTACAGATTTTGGTTTTGTACTGGATATATGAATTTTTCGAAATATTCACCTTTACAATATTTCGATCTAGCCGATATGAATTTATTCATTCAAAGTCATGACATAGATTCAAGATATGATGGTCTGAGAGGTTTCCCTTTCAATGAATGAATCGTAAATATTTCTTTTTTTGTTTAGTCCTTAATATTAATGATGTCAGCTTCAAGGCTAACTTAACCAATGCTTTCCGCATTCTAGTAGGACGGGATCGAAAAAAAAAACCAGTTGTCCATAGGTGTTTTTAAATGTTATTGTGTGATATTTGAAAGGAAGAAAATCATGTAAATACCCTAATCAACGCTCTTTAGCACTAAGAAATAATTAAAACAGTTATGTTATGCACATTTACATAGAAAATCAGATAATAATTGAATGTACATTTCAGACTAACGATAGGTAATGTGCTTCGAACTAATAAATAAGTGGAATGAATATTTATATCGCCATTATCATATTTCAGTGTTTGTCAAAATGGAAATATTTACGTAAACAGCCAATAATCGTTTGTACAAGCAGGAAACTGCATGAATTTGAATATTTATTTTCATTACCAATTAGTTTCCAAAGCGACATTACTAATTTAATCGTACCAACATGGAATAACTAAAGGATCACAATCGATAACACAATGGTCACTTGATTATTTTTCAAGTAAGAAATAACACTAAAAGAAAAAGGTAGAAATTTACATTACCTGTTTGTCACACTTCATAAATATGGGTAACATATGGAGTGTTCAATATTTGTTGTCTCTAAAAATGAATTTGCATATCTTCTATGATACATGCTTTCTTGGATCAAAATGGCGATATTTACTATTTGAAAATTATACGAGGACGAAATTTATAAGTCCCAACTCTATAAACTGCCAAACTTTGAACTCATAGCGCTGTAAATTTCCCAAAGCTAAAAGAGTAAAAGTATATCAGTAAATTCCATCGATTCTGTAATGCAACTTTATTGCAGCGTTCGAGTTTTATACTTAAAGTCCATTAAAACTTGCAATTGACTTGACGTTCATCTGCAAACTTGGGATTAGTCTCGCACGCTAAATCATTAATTATTCAATAGCAGCTCGACGAGCTAGGTCTTCCTTGTTCGAAGATGTGGAATTAATTCCTCGAACTTCAACAAATCTGCGCCTTTAAATGTAGAACGATGTTGACTTACACAACTTTGTCCCCATTCGTTACCCGAGAATCAACTTCGTTTTGTATTCATTCCAAATTAATGTAGCGTTGATTGTGTTAACTTAATGCCTGTGTATCTTTGGTTTTCATTAAAAGGGGTTCCAATTAAATCGGCCCAAAATGCAACGCAACATTTGAAAATTTATGGCCTCTTTTAAAAAACCCTAAGTCGTAGTATTTTGGAAATACTAAACTGACAGCTGTTTACAAAATCCGAAATTACTTGCAAATTGCAAGGTTGTTGACGGGTGGCGATTGAGGTGGTATAGTTGGAAATGCAATTATAGATAAAATCCGAAGAAGAAATTTAGCTGCCGAAATAAAAATTACAAAACAAGGAGTAGGTAAGTAAGTTAATACAATTGTGTTTATCCCTGAAAATTTAGCTTAGAAATTGTATTTCGCCTGTGATGGGAAACAATTTGGTGAAGGAAGACTGTAATAAATCATCCGCGTGTTTTACGAATTTATACGGCGAAAGACCGCTCTGAAATTCATGCAACGGGAATATTACTCTGTGTTAGAATATACGATTTCGATGAAAAGTTGCTAGTGTTGTTTTGTATACGTTGTTTCTCCCAATTACTGTCTTTGTGAGTAACGTTACATTTTGCTGTACGTTTTTGCTGAAGTTTTTATTTTAGAAATCTGAAAGGGTCACTTTCAATATTGCTTCACTGATTATCTCACACTCCACGGCTCTGTGTCACTACCTAAGCTGGTAAATTGCGGCAATCAATCAGCATTTTGGAGCCAGGATTAAGTGATAAGCAAATCAGGCAATTGCTTTGGGCATCCCGTTATGGAGGTTACCAGAAACATCACCATTAGTTGTATGAGTTGCCTTCCTCAGAAGCAAATTTCAAAACCAACGAAACCGCTAATATCGTTCCCGCTTTCAGCATTACTTCTTCTAATGTATCCTCAAATCAAAAACTCAATATAGAATTTAAAAGTACCAGCAGCTCAACTAAGTCAAAGAATTGAAGTATTTATAATGTGTTTTGGGCCTTTCTGCGGAACCGCAAAATGTTTTACCTTTCTCGTATGAAATATTAATAAAAATGATAATTCTGTGTCGGAATATAAAGAATAATTTGCATTGTGAACGCTTCACGCGATTGCTATTTGTTGTCAAGTCCTTTGAGGTTTTCACCTTTTTTTACGTACTGTGAAAATTCATAATATATATGGCTTCTCAATTTATAAATTATAGGACTAATTTATAATGTATGCTTTTGATTGAATTTGACTCAGTTTTTCGAGACAAGAGCATATCTATTTGTAAAAAGTTACATATTTGCTCGAATGGACCCGTAAAGGTGGGCCAGTTTTGCAACTTCCTGAATGGCCACCAATGGCCGCCCACGACCAGGCAGGCCGAAGAAGATGCAGTGAAGTTATGGATTAGATTAGCGGAAAGAGGAAATTGGACGGAGAAGGCTTTTGCCTAGCGGTGGGACACAAAAGGCTAATTAAACAAATACATTTGCAAGCGTTCGGATTACAACGGTGTTTATCAATGTCCGAACTCCATATAGTCACTTCACGTGAACTACTTGCCCAAAATAACTGTTCGCGTAACAATAGCTGGACTGCAGAGGTGGACTATTATCAGAAGTTAATAAGGTATCCGGTATAAAACTAGTTACTACTAATATGAACTTTTAAGTTTAGTTGAGATACTTGACTTACACGTAGAAAGTTTTTTTTACATTACAAGGGACAATAGAGCAGGCACATAGACAATAGACCTAAGTAGTCACTTAGGTGAAGCGCCACCCATGCGCATTTGTACAACCAAAAGGCTTGCAGATGCGTTACGGGCATTTAACTCTCACAAACTGAACCAAACGCAATACGATCACTTGACGTGGCAGCATCGCCGCCACTTCACGCCGACTTATGTGAGAAAGAGGTATAGTACCCGTACTTGCCGGCTCAATTCAGCTGCAGACCAAAAGGGCTGCTAGCGTGGCGTTACCTCTGATTAGATCAAAAATAGGCGTAAAGGAAGGGATGGAGTAAAAGGATATAAAGGTAGCTGGAAAGGAGAAAGGGACGTAACCCTACGCTATCCTGATATTAAAATAAAAATTGAGTTATTTGGCATAACTAAAAAGTTAAATACTAAGAAAAACACAAAATTGAGTTTGTTTTAATTAAATAATTTGTGCAATTATTGTTTGTCAGTACGAATACAATATTCAACTCGTTATTAGTTAGAAACAAACAAAAACTTACAACACGAAACAACTTTTAATTAAAAATCGTAATTAAGACAATGAAGAAATTTGTCTGCGAGACATGGCTGTGGATTGCACTAATAAATTTTTATATTTGAAGAAAAACAGTTTTTATATATTTCGCAATGAAACTAGTTTAATCATTATGTGGATGATTTCTTTATGGAGAAAGAAATATCAACAAATTTTATACTTACTTAAAAAGTATTGTAAACATTTTAAAATTAAACTTTGAATTAATATTACACAGTTTTTTATTACAAACAAGTGAATATACCTTCCTATATTAATTTTACTTCAACATATATTTTCAAGAGTTAACAACTAGATTTCAATTTGAATTTTATTTTCTTTGACCGCCTGTATCAACGTTTTGTTCAGTGGGGGCGTTCAAGTGTGCTTTTCAAAACACCGCCAGTGTATTCTCTAGCGGAAATTAGAAATGTTCCGGAATTCAACGGTTCACTTGTTATTTTAGACACGAAATAGGTCTACTTTTATTTTGAAATGTTATTTTCATCGCTTTTAAAATACCAAAGACATTTTCAATTTACTGCATGTATACACGTATCATGATCATCTTATTAAACTATTAATTAAACTAATTTCACCTATTAAATTTAAAGAAGGAGGGAGCTGTGTATTCGATTCCTGCAACGATTTAAGATGTATTAACTATATATTTATGTTTATATATTTCTACAAAAAAAAATATTTGTCTTATAACAGACGTTTGTTAGCTATAGCACAGGCATTTAGTTGTCTACCTTAGAAATAAACGTCTGTGTGTCATATAGTCCCTGTATATTTATTGTTTATTTAAAATTTTAATATTGCGTACATGTTTACCTACTTAAATAGATAATTAGGCACATGTTTCCGTATAATTATAGTACAAGTGTGGCCCGACTACATCTAATTTCTTAAAAATGTGGCCCACCGCCATCTTATTTTCCAACGTTGTGGCCCTTGCCTGTCAAAAGGTTGGCGACCCCTGGTATAAACCATTTTATTTTTCAAACAATGATTTTCATAAGATTAATAATAATAATCATTATTATTATTATACACATGACGTTGATAGGTACTGTAAAGTCGATATAAATAAAACATTTTTGACTTTGACTTTTAAGATATAAAGAAAAACAGACGATATAGAATTGATTAAAAGCGTGACACGATAACGTGAACGAAAGTTGCCTCCTGTGGGCCTAGCACGAATATTTTCATCCTAAATGCAGTCGAATCTTCGAACGGTTCGCAATGTTTGCGCTAGAGCCTCAGATAATTAGACACTGATGCCAAAATAAATTTTCAGTTTTCGGATTCTCTCCTATATTTATGCTCTTATAGCATATAGAAGTAGGAACCCTTAAAACGCCGCAAGTTAAATCATATTGGCACAGTTTCTCTATGATAGAGCCTAGTAATCAATTTATGTATCACTTCCGTGAAATTATTTTCTATCTAATACTGGTAAAGTAAAGGACACGAAGATGCTATGTTTGCACTTAAGGGAAGAAGAATTGAATTATCAACAATAATTTTATACTCTTAAAAGTATAGTATAGCGTTGAGTGCAGACATAGCACGAATTGATTTTATGAGATACACACAGGTAAACCAACTTAGAACAACAAATATTATAATGATTCTATAGAGTGCAGTTGAAGCCTTAATACCTCAACGGTAGAAGGGATAAGCTGAAATCTGCAAGGAACCCGGCTCAAACCTGGGATATCCCCATCTCACGATATTAACAGTTGTACACTAATTACTATCTGGACCTTTCATTTGTAAGCGTTCAAATCTTTACGTTAATACTAGATAAATCCTGCGACTTGTCCTGTATAGCATTCGTATCGGTTCGTGGACACCAGAGGCCCTGGCACGAACATTTCGAACCGTTCAAATTCGAAGAGTCGACTGTATTTAGGATGAAAATATTCTTGCTAAGCCCACAGGAGGCAAGTCTTTATCGAGTCACGCTTTTAATCAATGGTAATGCAGCCCGCGTTGACGCTAAGGAGGGTCCGATGTGCGCGAAGCATGATTATTTTCAAAGTCGAATCTTCGATTCGAACGGTTCGAAATGTTCGTGCTAGGACCTTTGAGGTAGTAACTGATTCTACAGAGATGTTGTGCAAGGCAGGAAATTCATAGATAAATACGTTGATGCAAATTTTTGGTATTATTCTGGGCATTGCAGAGGGTAATAAAGAGTCGTTCTAAATTCAGAAAGCCCTCCCTGTATTAAAGCGCTTTGTATACATCCGTACGTACATATAGAGATACACATTTTTGTTTCTTTGTTGGAAACTGGAGCGCCGCCGAGGTGACAAAATATCCATAATTTTTTTAGTTTTGTCACAATAATTTACTGTCAACATTTGAAGTCTGAAAAGAGAGCCTATCCAAGGTCGGAAGACTACTGTTCCTTCAGGTTGCAAGCGATCGTAGTAGAGTCGTAGCTGGTTTGGATTTTTGAAGCCTTATAATACGAACTTCATCTATTTTAAGTATTCTGAAGTGAATTGCAGGTGGCAATTCACTTCAGAATACTTAAAATAGAGCTAGGAGCAAACGTGAAGGCTACGAGAAATGACTAGATAGTCCTATATTTATGAAGCGATATTTAAATACCTAATCAGTATGTTGGTTTCCACGATACTGGTTTCATAGTGAGGAAGCAGCTTATCATTCATTAAGACCGTAAACTTTGTCAATACGCAAATTCAAAATTATCAATTAAATTAAGTAATTACAAAATAAATCATATAATCAAACTACCCAATACCGCATCATAGTATTATAGAGCAACACAGGCGGAGTCACGGTAATCCGCTAGTTTATAAAACAACAGTACTTCGACACCGGGCTAGGTCTGAGTCAGCGCCACAGACAAACGGAAATACCTTTCATCCTCACCGTCACCCTCCTCTTCACTCTCCCCGCCATCACCATCAACATCACCACCGCCATCATCGCCACTATCACCGTCATCATTATCTTCATTATCACCGCCATCATAATGACCACCGTCATCATTGTCACCATCATCATCTTCACTATCACCGCTATCAAATCAAAATCATCATCGTCACCATCACCCTTATCATTATTATCATCGTCATCATCATCTTCACTATAACCGCCATTTATACGATAAATTATAATTATATAAGTTTATTATTAGAAAGGACATGTAAAGCCGCACTAGTAGGATCATACCAGATTTCTCTAGGCAGGGGAGGGAACACTGGCAGTGAAGGTGAGTGTTAGTGATCGCTATAAAGAGCGCGCTCTTAAACCTACACCTGGGTCACAAGCCCTAGGCAATGCTATGGTTCCTTCCTCTGAAACGCGATGGACCCGGCATCCACACGGTGAATCCGTGGAATGCTAAGATATTCGTCTCTGGTGTCCATTTTGTATTAAGCATTTGTTCATTAAACTTACGATTATTAGTTAGTAGTAGAATTAGGAAGTAGGATACTGGCCTAATGTGTGAGGACAGTTCAGCTCAGCATTATGCTAAATGCCCAATTGTTACCAGACGCCCCGTGTCGTCTCAGTTGTAAGGAAACGGCTATTTATAATGAAAATCAAAACTAAACAATGTATTTCCACACTGATATTTAAAAAGGCATTCAAATCTTTTAAAGATCGTCAACGTATCTGCAAGTCCTCTAGTAGTACCATTGTGAATGTGCGTCGATAGGTCATCTGGCCTTATATCATATGTTGATGGATTTTTTGTGGGGAGTTTCCAACCAATAACATTCAGCGGGTTCGATTTAAGTGGACTGTTTAATTAATAGGCTTCGTTTGGCCCAACATCTCCACTTAAAAGCACTTGCCTAGACTTGTGTAACTCAGGAGTGAGTGAGAAAAAAGATATGTTTCTTCAGCGATCGGCAAATGTTTCTTCAACTCACTAGATATCAAACTGTGTCAGTAACTCAGTAACTCCGCATATCTTTTAAAGCTTTAATTTTTTTTTTATGTTACAAGCGGGCAGACGAGCAGGCAGCAGGCACCGAAGTGCCTACCGGTGCCCATGGACATCTGCACGACCAGAAGGCCAACAGA
>JANCMC010016820.1:0-10007 GCA_024363005.1 Charaxes varanes
TATTGAAGAGAAAAATCGGGAACGCGTGCAAAAATTACAACAGATATCGAGACGCAATAGAATTACTGGATTAGCGATCGGTGCAGGAGTATTCAGTATATATATGTATTCTATTTTTGCTGTGAAACAGGAGACGTTTCTGGACGATTTTGACGAGCCAGCTAAAGTGCAGCAATAATGGCTACGGCCAGAGCTTTACAGTTTAGGTTGCCTCCGTTACCAAGTATTAAAGATGTTATTAGGTTGTACAAGCTTCGTGCTCTTCGAGAACTATCGCAGAATTTCCTTATGGAACAACGTTTGATTGATAAAATAGTGCGCGCTGCTGGACATATAGAGAATCATGTAGTATGCGAAATAGGCCCTGGTCCTGGCGGTATAACAAGATCAATAATTCAGCAATCGCCTCGAAAAATAATTTTAATTGAAAAAGATCCTCGTTTTATACCAACATTAGAGCTTTTAGCAGATGCTTGTAAGAACAAAGTGGATGTAGATATTATAACAGGAGACATTTTGAAAACTGATATTGCAAATTTTGTTCCACAAGATGTTAAAAGTGAATGGTCTGATCCACCGCCACCAATAAATCTTATAGGCAATTTACCTTTCAGTGTGTCCACAATACTTATTATTCGATGGTTAGAAATGATCTCTAAGCAGGAAGGAGCATGGTCGTTTGGTCGCACAAGAATGACTTTGACATTTCAGAAAGAAGTCGCAGAAAGAATGGCAGCCCGTATAATGGAGAAGCAGAGATGTAGATTATCTGTAATGTGCCAGAATTGGTGTAACATAAACTACAAATTCAACATACCTGGTTCAGCTTTCCTTCCTAAGCCCGATGTAGATGTGGGTGTTGTAACTTTGACTCCTTTGAAAAGGCCCATAATAAAACTTCCTTTCAAGTTAGTTGAAAAAGTCACACGTCAAATATTTTCTATGAGACAAAAGTATTCTATCAGAGGCGCTCAAACTTTATTCCCAGAAGATGTTCGAGAAGAAATGGCCCTTACAATGTACAAGATGGCAGAAGTCGACCCAGTAACTAGACCATTCCAAATTGCTAACGGGGAGTTTGGTAGGCTTTGTGAAGCATATGCAGAAATCATAAAAAAATATCCAGAATTTGAAAATTATGATTTAAGAGCACCCAGGAAAAATATCAATTCAGTTGAAGAGGCAACAGTTTAATTTTATGTAAATAGTAGTTAAATAACAGTTTTATTTAGATAAAGTATCTTTCATTTTATTCCTGAACAAAAGAAAACATTTTACAAAAGACGACTGAACACATAATATTTGGTAGAAGTATTATTTCCGAAATGGCTCATTTTTAATCCTTTGCTGTTTCTGTTGCTAACATTTTTTTCTCTTGCTGCATTGCCAATCTCTTCTTCCTCTTTAACACTCTCATGTGTTTGTGGGAGTTCAAATGTATTGAGAATTCTTTGTCACCTATAATAAGCCTTTCACAATCCTTGCAATAGTTACAAGAATGACCATCTAGGTCCTTTTTATCTTCAGAAAGTGTTGGTTTTAAGGGCTCGCATTGAGATGGCGTCTGTGCTATAAAATTATCAATGATGCCAATAGCTTTATTTTTAACTTCATCATCCCATTTCAAAAGATCTGTTGTGTTCAATTCATAAATCGGAGGAATCTGAAAAAAATTATAATAATATAAGCGACATCTAGTAACAATATTAACATCTTTATTTTAGTCTACTCATCAATAGATGGCGCTACACTCGTTTTATCCATCCACGTAATGTTAATCATAGCAAATAGATGGCGTTGTTACTGCAATTGTATACAAATCTGGACCTTCCCTTAAAAAAACTAAGCATTGTACCAAACTATTACTGCATTATTATTTATTAAGTATTAAATCAAATTTTAAGTAACCTTAAAAGTTTTTTGTGTTTAAACAATCTTAATTACCTCTCTAGTAGGATGTTCCAGAAATCTGCCTCTCACCATCTTGTTTTGTCTTCTGGCGTACCTCCTAGTTGCCATTTTCATGTTGTCTATGCTGTCTTGAAGAAGTTTTTTACCCTCGCCAGTATCTTTCTTCTCTGTTGTTAACATTAGGTATTCATGAAACTCCTTTAGGCCCAGCGTCTGAAATACTCCCTTTGTGTAGTCTGGTGGTCTGAAATGAAACAATTCAAATAGTAACAACACAAATTATAACATTTTTGTCTGTCTGTTTGTCCTTCTGTTTGTTCCGGATAATCTCTGGAGCGGATTTCGACGGGATTTTCACTACCAGATAGCTGGTGTTACAAGAAATGCCATAAATTAATTTAGTTTTAGACAAATAATTAGAGTTCCGCACAAAATTTAACACAATCACTAAATGCTCGCTGGTGAACTCGCGGGCAACAGTTAGAATATTATCTTGCTTAAGGTGGCGTTGTTTGTGTTAAAATAATATAATGATTTCTCTGTACATTTATAAATGAATTCCTATTTCCCGAGATGACGTCATAATTTGAGCACGGCTGGATTAGGACATGTGCTCTTTAAATGGTCTTCACGACACAGGTGTACCTAGTGTGCAGACCGTCAGCAAAATAATGGACTGTAATTTTATTTTATTGTTAATAAAGATTTTTCATTTTTTCATTTCATTTTATATTAATAAGTGAAGTGAAAAGACCATATTACGAAAATTGGGCGAACGGAGGAATAAGAAATTTGGCACTTTTATTTTTTATATAGAGGTGTGAGAATATTAATAGTTTTACAAAATACGCATAATTAATACATTAAATTATAAAATAAACTCTCACGCACACCAATGCAAAACGATTAATGCACACATGTATATAGTTTACTATAAGATTTATACCTATAATATGAAAGCGTAGTAGAGAGGATGGTTAAAATATGGATTGTCAGATTTTAAAGGGTATGTAAAAAGAATTGAATTGTGGCCGAAGTCAGACCACCAGACGATCTAAATCGATCGAACTAGTATTTTTAAATCGATTATAAAAAAGTGTACTGCATCGATTCCCGGAAAATCGATACGGAATTAATTACTCGGATAGATTTATGGCGCGTGGGCGTGCGCTGCCGGGTTTTTACTGCAAAAAGCCAAATTTAACGTAAACATCGGTAAATAAACATCAATATTTTCTAATTTAAATGGTAATCTCACCGTTGCTTGGGCGACCATTTTATGAAATTGGGAAGGTTGAAATTTGCAATTATTACTTGTTGATGGAAGGACGCATATTTCGGAAACTAATGAGAAACAGGGAAGGTTAAGTAATCGTGAAAAGGTATCAGTTTTAATATTATATTTCATAGATAACGTTCATCGACCATATTGCAGACAGACGCGGATCCACCGTTAATAAATGTTGGCGGGCACAGGCTATTTGGCTAATAAGGTGGCATTCCTAATTCTTCATCACTGATTTTGTTCAAATTTACAGGACATGTAGGTCTTGGCTACAAATTAAAGTAACGGTAAGAGCTAGGACGAGTGATTTGATGGTCATGGGTACAACTCCTCGTATGGAAGTTTTTATATCTATCCTATATCTTTATTTCTATCCTATATTTATTTGTACGTAAAAGGTATAAAAAGGTAAGAATTGGGATGAACTGAATCGCTCCAGCTTTGTACTCTGTAGTTAACATGCAAATATAATTAATCCATTTTTGTAAGAACTATTTTTAAAATAGTGGCTAACGAGTTTCTTCCTGATGTTTCACGTAGCCCGATTTTTCTTAATCAGTGGTAGCTTTTAAAGTATTTGAAGATTCAAAAGAACTTGTAAACTTGAATAAAACATCATTTGATTTCATTTGACTTTGAGCTTTATAACAAAGATTGTGAAAAAAAATATTAGGGTGTTGGGCATGCCCATCGTAAACACCACGGTGGATCCGCGCCTGGTAACAGAAGTTGAACGCTAGAAACTGCAATAAATCTAAATAAACATATTGGTCCAATAAATATAACTATTACTGTACTTTATCCCGGTTCAGTATAAGGGTCGGCTTAGATTGCAGAGGATGTGGCTGTGGGGCGAATTAAGATGACCGATTGCCACCTGACGTCATCCTCGGAACCCCCAAGATGTCTATCACCTCACGACTCATATCACTCAGTGACATTATTCTGGTCAGAGGACATGAAGAAGTGTAGAGTTTCCGAAGACATTGTCAAAGATAGGGCGAAGTGGCGGAAGAAAGTTTGGAAGGATGACCCCACCACCATGTGGAACAAACAGTAAAGGAGGAGAGAGAGAGAGAGATAAAGCTTGAACAGTTTGTTTGTTTGCTTATTTACTTGAACGCGCTAATCTCAGTAAATACTGGTCCGATTTCAAAAATTCTTTCAGGATTAGATAGCTCATTTACAGAGGAAGGCCATAGATTGTGTATCATTACGCTAACAATTTTCATCTTATTTTACGCGGACGAAATCGCGGGTAACAACTAGTGTATTAATATATTTAAATTATATTCATGTGTCAGGTGGATGTTACCTATAGTACAGGTATTAAGTTAGGACTGGAAGGGAGTATCTTTACAGTCCTATGTGTTTATGTATAAAGTTGTGTTACAGTAAGTTTCGTAATATCATGTAACTGAAGTATACGTGAGAAGAAAAAGAAAAAAAATAAAGCTAGGATTTTTTTTCATATACTAGCTCATCTATTTGAAACTAAAAATGCATCATCATTGGTTAATAAACAACTATTTGCCGTTAATATATAAAATAGAGTACTATGTGCATTCGGGTCTGTACAAGCGTACGTACGTACGAGAATATTCCTACAGCGTGTTTGCCTATAATGTGGAATAAGTCTACCGTGTTACAGGGGGGATTACAGTATGTTTCTTTAACATAATTCTAGATGCAATTTTAAATCTGTCTAATAATAAATATAACATTTTAAAAACAAACCTTATTCGTAATGTAAAATATTGTATAACAAAAAGATAAAACTGCTTTGAGTTGAGTCGCTCTAGCTGTGTACTTAACACTGAAATGCATTAAACATATTTTTGTAAGAACTAAAAGAGAGGTGGATTTTCTTGCATATTCTTCTCGTGGCTTGATTTTTCCGAATCAATTTACCAAATTACCTTTCAAAATATTTGACGATTCAAAAGAGCTTTTAAAAGTCTACTTCAATAAAGCAACTTTTGATTCGATTTGTTATAATGAAAAGACAATTTCTAATACTTGTACATAACTAATGAACTAATTTTTTTAGAAATGTATGTCTTAATACCAATGTTAATCGTTAGTGAATATTTAATTATCACCACAATACATACAGTATTGTACACATTGTTTCTTCACATTTGGCATTTTTACGATCCATATTGTTTATTCGCGCCTCCGACTGATTTATTGAGTATGCCCCGCATTTGCGTTGGTCTAAAGATAATTGCGTTTTGGAAGACATTAAAGTTTTTAACGTTCGCTTTGATTACGTAGATATTTAGAAGATTTTCTAGAATCTACCAATTTATGTGGTTATGTATTACTTCAACATTGTGCGGTCTAGAATTCACCGCTTTGAATGTCCTTTAAATAGTCTTCGTGTATTCATATTCTTCTTCTTCATATGCTTCTCCACTACTCAGTTATTTTACCTCTTCTTGTTCTTGGTTAATAGTTTGCTGTCTTTCTTTGTGTTTTTGCAACTTTTCAAGAATTCATGCGTCTTTTCGAACTCCTCTTTTATATTCCTAGTATTTCTTTAACAACGGTCCAACCATTTGATCTATACTATTAAGCATGTAAAAGATATCGAACCGGATACGCATCCCATGGGTTCAGTATATGATTCTAGACTCCTCAGTGGTGAAATTCTTCGTCGGCTTTTTCTTGAAATATACAACTTTTTAACATTTTTTTAACTGAATAGAAAATGTTAACTTGGTTGTTTTTATAATTTAAATTAAAAGGTAAAATTATTTCGATTCGATTTATTTTAAACAATGCAAATACAAACTCGAGAAATAAATAAATATTAATCACGATTCACAGCTGCTTGTTAACTAGCCAAATTGAGTAAACATCATTTAGAATTTATCTTTGATATAAGTTAAAGTAAATATTGCATTGGTGCTACCGACTTAATCGTAACAACATTTCTCTTTAATCACATTGAACTCTATATGGTTGTAATAAAGCTTATAATATATCTAATTATTTCCACTTTGAATCCGCCCTAGTGAAATTAGCATAATGCCCTTTTACTAAATTTCGTAATTATACTTATGTTACTTCGCAACAGAAGCGTATTTGGGGTTAAATAGTGGTTCCGTACGAACACGTCTCACATCCAGCTATTAGCATATGGAAGGTTGTATTAACATAAAACTCTACCACCAAAAATCGCATCCGTGTCCGTGTTTCGGGTCTACCATCAACCCCTTGCCTCGCATAATTATGTTTCATTGCTTTGTGAAATTTTGATGTCTTCACCAGGGCCATTCAAGTTGCTTTGTAATAGTGAAAATCATTATAGGTACAGTGTAAGCATTTATTTTACACTATATTTTCTACAAATAAACTATAATATAGCTTTATTATTTATTTAAAAAATTAACAATATATTTTTTACATTAAAAAAGAACCGTTAAACCACATAAGGTTTGTCTCGGCACTTCGGACATTCACAAACATGCATAATTAAGTTATAATTACTTAACTCGACTTAGTGTAAGCATATAGTGTGAAAATGTACTGTAATTATATATTTTCTACATTTTTTTTACAACAGGATAATCCAATGATATTATCATAACTTGTATTTTGTTTGTAGAAAACATAGTGTAAATATATGCTTACTCTATACCTTGAGCCAACAAAATAAGAGTTATAATAATGTCATTTAATTATCCTGTTATAAAAATATATAATAGTATGTTTACAAGCTCTGCGAATATGTAATATCAGGTTTTAATAGTCGGCTAAGTTTTTAGAAAAAGGTATGAGAATATAATTACACAAATAAATAAATAAATATATACAGGACCATATGACACACGGACGTCTGTTCCTAAGGTAGACAACTTAATGCCTGTGTTATACACTACATGATCATTCAAATGAAGTTATTTCTGACTCCGGCATTGGGAACGGCTGCGTAGCGTAGTCAAGGTTTGAACCAAGTACCTGGCGAATTTCAGCCTGTGCTTCTATTGTTACTTTACAGTAGATGAACTTCGTAATTATATTATACGAGCTGTTTCCCGCGGCTTCGCCAGTTTTAAATGAAACTTGCAAAACCTCTTAAGCGTTCTGAGTTTGATCCAATCGAAAAATCCGTTCTTAACGGAATGCCTACTAACTATAAACTACTTTCCTAACAAATTTTATTTTTATACATTCCGCTGTTTTCGAGATTTCGTGTCAGATGACCTTTCGTTTTTATGTAAATAAACTAGCCCGCTACGGCTTCGTACGAGTCAAATAAGCATTGATCAAAACTTCCACTCACATCATTGCTTACTGGTGAAAACCGCTTTAAAATCCGTTGCGTAGTTTAACATATATACACGTACAAGCATGGGAATAGACTTTTTTTCATCATCATGTCGTTATCACCACTGCCACCACCACCACCATCATCATCACCACCACCAACATTATTTTCATCATCATCCTATTCATCACAGTCACATTCTCTGCAATCTAAGTGGACCCTGGTAATTGACCGGTATAACGGTAGGAAGAAGAAGAATTTAGAGCTTCTTATTACCTAATGTATAATAAAAATTTATTATAGATATAAGGGTACAGAACCGAGCCTAAGTATACATACACAAATTTCGATGTGCTTAGGATCTTGAAAATAAACATAATTTGTTCGCACATTCGCAAATAGTTGATATACTTCTAGCGTTTGCTAGAAGCTATTCAACTATTATAATATGAAGTTATTTCAAAGGGGAACGTCTAATATATACTAATTTATAAAGCTGAAGACTATGTTTGTTTGTTTGCTTCTCAGGAACTACTGGTCCGATTTGAAAAATTCTTTCTGTGTTAGATAGCCCATTTATCAAGGAATACTATATATCATCAATATGTAAAATTTATCTTTTTTTTTACCTAATTGTACGCGGATGAAGTCGCGGGCGCAGCTAGTATTTATATATGAATAAATAGCACAGTACGTCTTCACAAGAGGGACTCTATTCAAATAGAAGCAAAAACCTCAAAGCATTTCTAAGAGAACCTATTAATTTTGGAGAAGAGAGCCCCTTGTCATATAAAAATATATATTCCAATAAATGGATAAGCTCTAACATGACGACTAGGACTACTTTTGTTGCGTCATCATAGAAGATAAGAAATACTCAAAAATGACATAGGTTGAGAGATATTACTGACAGACAGGTAATGTTATTCCCACCTATTAATGTAATATAAAAAATAAACTCAAACAGATGAACCAACTTTGATCTGTACTATTACCAAAAGATTTATCATTAAAACATCTTCCATTCCATTGTCCTATAAATTTTAAACGGACAACACTTATTCCTGTGGGATAAGAGGCCGATTTTGTCTTGGAAACACATTACTGCAGTGGGTGATTTATTCCAAAACTGTCGATTCCATCGCTCCCATCTTCCAATACATCATGGGCGAGATATACTCATTGTATTGTTAACCTCCTCCTTTGATACTCTAATCTGTTTGGGAAATTTTACGTTGCTCTTTCAGCTTCAACTAAATACATTCACCGGTTTGATAATTCCATTTTCCACTGTCTGTTCCACAAATACTCTACTTCTCCGCAACGCTGAAGATTCAGTTTACTTTCACGATAATGATATTTTGCAATATATCTTAGATAAATAAATAAAATTGTAAATGTAAAATATTTTTTTCTACCCTGTAATGACCCATTGCTGGGAAAAGGCCTTCCCTCTCATAGACCACTCTCCAAAAAATAATAAAAAAATATTAAATAAAGAAAAAATAAAATAATATTAATGAAATATTAATATTAAAATAATACTATTGTAGTTTGTAAATTGTTTTTCTCTGTTATGTATGTCGTTTTAGAATTAGGCTCTGTTTTTTCTTTTTGACAAAAAAATCTTTTTGATTTGAAGTATTTATAAATTGGGACTCCATTCCAAACGATTGTATAGTGTTTTCGCAACAATTTAACTGTACAGTTTTGTTGTAAAAATTTATCGCAAAGCGTGTAAGCGGAGTCAGAGATTTAACCTAAGTAACTTTTATTTCACCCATGAACTACTGCGGTTTAAAATTCAAAAACAAAACTTAATATTCTAACGCCCACAAAATCATGAAGCAAGGTACCTACGAACTTGTTTGCACTAGCACAGTCCTTCCGCCTTATTATTTGAGATTTGAGGTTCATTATTTTGAAGTCAATAGGGGCAAGAGGGCGGCAAATTAGGATAGGCGAACTTTGACGTTATTAATTTTTTATGCGTTTTTATTACGCTCCATGTTGGAAGTTTATTTCTGAGTGTGTGAGTGTGACTCTTAGTAAGATTCGATACTCTGAATCATTGTTTTTTACCCACAATGATTGACTGTCTTTAAATTTAATGCTATTTGTTATTTATTATAACTAATAAGAAAATTGCAAGCTAGCTTTAAAAATCATGCTTTGTCACGTATGATGTTATTAATTCTGTTGCATTAAATTTTTATTGTTGCTCTTATTATAGCTTTCAATTCTATGTTATTTACTATTTAATACTCATACGTTTTAAGGTTTCGTAGTTTATACAAATTTTAAATAATCTTATTCTAATCTCTTATATTATACTCCCATTTATATCTGTGAGTACCATATTTGTAGTTAATTCCTGTATGCTTTTATTTAATTTAATTACACTAATAATTTTGTCAATCATTCATTTGAATAGACGTGAATTGTTCTCTGGTTGCTTTTTTAATAAGAAAGAATAACATTTAAAGTTATTTATTTTCAACGCGCTGTCATCCTGTTATTCTATGTTATATTAAT
>JANCMC010016869.1:0-10005 GCA_024363005.1 Charaxes varanes
TGTCCGTCCGTCCGTAAGGTGCCCCCCCCCCTCTAGCGATTCCAAACTATAAGATCTAGAGACTTAAAATTTTCCATGTTGATAGAACATACTAAAAACTCACTATGAAAATTATTTTGAACGAAACCGGGCAACAAATTTTGAAGTTATTTAACAAATACTTTTATAGCGTATCAGATACGGAACCCTTCTATACAAGCGGGTCTTGACACGCTTTTGGCCATTTTTTATATTTAGTAAAGAAAAAATATACGAATACCTGTTACATAATCAATAAAATCAGTTACTTTGCGATTATCTATACATAGAGAAAACAAATAACTTTGCATACATTTAACATGCAAAAATTGGGAATAAAGCAACGAATTGTAATTAGCGGAATCAGTAATTGCATTCTAATAAAATGATAATACGTTTGCATGCAGCGAGACCGGAATTGTGGCTTGCAACCGAATTATTAGCGCGGATTTACTTACATGAATGTATTCGAAGCGATATAACGATAGTTATATTGTTATATCACTAGCTATATGTAGCTGGTTATATGGCTGGCTCCATTATATAATGCGTATTATATAATTTACTGACTGAGTCGTATTGTTTGTTTCGATAGTGTTACCATCTATATTGGTCTTCATAGGATTCGATCCAACAGAACCAAATTTTTCCTTTTATTTGATTTTATACTCAATTTTTTGAGTTATATTTAAATTTTTCGTGTATTATTGCTACGACTTGGAATAGTTCTCTAAAGTTTCCGGTTAGTTAGTAATTTAACTTTAATTATACAATTGTTATGGAACAGTCGTATAATTGAAGTTAATCCAATCCGTTCGAATAGGTTATTCAAAATTGGTTTGTAACAAATATATGATATTCATGTCAAATATCTGGACGCCCACTATGCTTTCAATTCGGATTATCAAATATTTAATAGAAATCAATCCAGTGCTTTGATTTTGCATATTGTTGCATTCTAAGTACAGCATAGTTGAATTGTTACGTTAAATCATAGAGATATGCAACGTAATTTATTGTTTCCTTGCCATTTATAGACCATGAATAGTCCACCATGCCATCATTTGAGGAGGTCGTGGCCTAATCAGTGGTCGGCATTTGAGTCGATCATTAGGATAAGTTACTCTTGCTGCGACCGGGTGATAGATGGGTGAATTTCAAATTTGGATGGCCTTTAAAATGTAAAAGCTTACAGGAATGGTATTATAAAATGAAGAAGCAAAGACAAAGTTTATTGTTTATTATTATATCGCATATTGTTAAAGTGTTTATTCTACGTTTTGATGATTACAGCCAATTATATTTAGTATCACGACTCCTTGTCAATAGAACTTTTAGGGCAGCAGATGCCAGCGTACCTAAGAAATAAAAAGATGATTTAATTTCACATACAAAAATACTAGACTTTCGTGAGCGGAATTCATACTGAATATAAAACAGCTTTTAAACGCGCGTATGTTATATAAAGACGCGAGAAGGACCCCGGACGGGTTCGAAACTAGTCTGGCAATCCCGATAAAACATACGTGTGAGTTTAAAAGCCGTTTTACAATAAGTACTAGCTGTGCTCGTGTCTTCTTCCACGTAAAATTGGGTAAAAATTTGGAGTAAATTTTAGCGTCACGACATATAGCCTATTTGGTTAGCATAAAAAGAGTTATAAGGAGCCAAGCTTAAGAGATAGAAATATGCTGTCCCGGACTTTTATTTAAAACTTTTAAATGGGAACAATTCTGTCATAATCTACATCTAATTAACTGAGCACTCGTCTAGACATAATTTGATACCTCCAAAGGGGCTTAGTTAACTTCTTTACGTGTTCAGCGAGATGGAACAGTCTGTGAGATTCCATTCCTTAACAGTTTCCTTTCGTTAGCTGAATTATTCAATTATCTTCTGGAATTATTCAATTATTTCACCGCTCCGTTCTGCTGTGCTGCATTCTATGCGATTTTAATGTAAAGGTCATTTTTGCAACAGCACATCGTCATCAAAACTTACAGTTTCTTTCGACTTACAATTTTCAAGCTTCCTTGGCAATATTATTCTTACTAGAGAGCGCCGGCTGGTCTTAATTCGCCCACAAACCTTTTTGCGTACAACGACATACATATATTATAATATTCATAGAAAATAAACTTTGACAACTAATATAACGTACGGTTGTCATGAATACTTGTGTAAATGGTATAAATTTTCTGGCATTGGTATGCGTGTGGTTTTATTTTAATATTATGAAAATCAATTGGTGTTCCTTAGTATCCCTTTGGAATTCTGTTTGTTTTGTTTCATTCCCTGTATTTTCGAGAAGGTATAAAAAAAAAGAGCACGAGACCAAATTTTCCAATCACCTACATCGAGCAAAGTGGAATATTTCACTTGCATGCATCGATTTAAAATGTCGGCTTGGACATTTGTTAGACACAACTAAACAGCTTGACTAATTTGACTTATTAAGTTGACATAAGAATAAATAGAGTAAGAATTGTAGAGTTTTTTTTTACAGACAAAAAGCTAAATAACTCTATAATTGTTGTTCATCCATTAAAGAAGTTTTAAGGGTAATTTAAAATGTATACAATATGAAATCTATATGAATAAAAATGAATGGCCGAAATGTAAGTACACGCATAACTTCCGAACGACTGCACCAAATCGGATAAATCTTTTTTGTTGTATTCGTCATTGCCAGGAGAAAGTTTTTATAATTCATATTTTTGACTATCCGTCTGTTTGCTACGGATTATTTTAACGAAAAAGCTGAATCGATTGTATCGACTTTCACTTGTAGGGTTTACAAGGAATAATATAATATAATATAGTGTGTTCTACACAAGAAAATTAAAACACTTAAGATATAATAAAAGCACTAAATTCGCCTGTCAAAAGTCGCGGCTATAAGCTAGTAATATTGCGGTGGTTGAGCACATCGACCTAGGTTCACATCTACTAATCCTTCGGTGAACACCTATTGGTGCCTTCAACACTGCTACTAGTGGTGGACCACGTTGACTTCGCTTTTCACGAACATTTTTTTTTTTGAGAAACTTTATAGTATCGAAGCTTAAATTTAAATTGCTTTGTTGAAATTTAAGCTTTTACTCTCCAGCCCTTATTACCATTTAAGACTTTACTCTCCCATTTAGGATTTATTTCACAGTGGTAAATAGGAGCGGACTTGACGATATCCACGATTTAAACAGAGTACCTTACGGTTTTGCGGTGAGCTATCCAGGCATTCTTTCACGTTTCTTGTTATTATTATGGCCAATTTATTTATTTCCATGATATAGGTGTTCAAGACTGTAAAAACTTAGAAAGATTTTATCACATAAAGCACCCCGTCATCGCTTCGACTCAACGTAAAAAAGTTAAAACTTCCTTTGGAAAATTTCGCTAAGAACTCGCGGATGACATGCAGAAGTTTCCCAAGTTATGTTATAAATCATACCAGCTCACCATAGCCGGTGAAATATTAGCCATATAAGAAGGAAAACTGGAACTGACAATAAATGTTAGATTGTGTAAATAATTTTTAAATGTCTCTACATATTTATAGTTTAAGTCAATACAATTAGGTACAATAAATATGAAGCTATTATTAATAACTTGTAGATGTATTATACTATAGTATAGTTAAAAACCTTTAAATATTTTGTATATAATTAATATGGTACCCGGAGTCTCCGGCCCAATTCGGCTACTCTTTCTCACATGAGATCGGCGTGAAGTGGCGGCAAAGCTGTCACGTCAAGTGATGGTATTGTTGTCGCGTTTCGTTCGGTATGAAACTTCCTGGTGGCCTAAACTCGTCATTAAAGGCCGGCAACGCATCTGCTAGCCTTCTTTCTGGTCGTGTAGATGTCCATGGGCGTTTGTAGACACTTAGGCGACTGCTGCCTGCTCGTTTGCCCCTTGCAACATTAAAAAAAACTGTTGAAGGTTTGTGAACTGAATATACTGCTTACAATTTAACAAAAAAATAGTAAAAAGGGAACGGTCACCGATCATGAAATTTCGAAATCAGCGGGAGGTACTAAGATGAAAATTGCCAGGTGATGAAATTTACATGTTAACGGTAACACATCTCATCTTCAGCGACACAATTTTATTTGCAATTATCAATTGAGATTTATGTTCTTTTTTTATTATTTGTTTCTTTATTGTAAAAACCATACAGTTATCATAAAATTAATTTGCCCTCACTTTTGAGATAGTTTTTTAAAAACTGTGTGTCAGAAGTCAGGTTGTTCCCTAGTATAAACTACTACATAGAGATGTAATCTATCCCGTAGTTTAATTTGGATCAAGCTGCACACCATGTGCAAATTTGATTAAAATCGGTTAAGTAGTTTAGGAGTCCATTGCGGACAAACAATGTGATGCGTAATTAAAATATACTAAGATTAGCAATAGTTGTGACAAAGCAAAGCAAACCTTGTATCAGGAGTGGATGGAACAATATCCTAGTTGCATCAGAGTTTGAACCAGGTACCTTGGAGATTTCAATTCATCCCTTCTAATGCTGAGCTATTGAGGCTCCTCTATTTCTTATGTTATTTAAAAAAAAACCTATACATCACCAAAATATCATTTAAATATGCATATTCTTTTTCGCATTATGAACAATAGATAAAGCTGAAACATTCAAGGATATACAAATAATTAACATGATGTTTACACAGTTAAAGGGTTACTAAATATACCCTATGCTGAGCTTCACGAACCATTTTATGCTTGGTAAGTGGAACTTATCGTATTCTAAGAGATTACTTAACAGACTAACAATTTCTACTAGCAGCAGAAACTATTAAAGAAATGGAAGTTCTCAAATAAAGTTTCAGCTAAACCATGTTCAACATGACGTATGGTTGTTAAATTCAGTTAATTAAAATTGCAAAATTTAATATTTGTGGTCCATAAATGTATTATTGTGTATGAATAATGTTTTTTTTATGACTACTACACAAAATCACTGTATTCTTCATGAAACTTTTATTCAGTTTTACACGAATTTATATCAATTATGTTAGAACCTGCGATGTTTTTGGCGTTGTTTTCTTCGAACTCCATAAAAACTTAACCCCTATTTCATGTCTTCCAAATATCATTTTCGCGACAAAAAGTTGTTAATATTCTACTCCAAAGTACCATCTGTCTCTATAAACACAATTCATCAAAATTGGTTCAATTTCAAAATAAAAAAAATGCAAGCCATCTTAATTATACTCGCTTAAATTACGCAGATGAGGTCCGAGCCGAATTGGGCCGGCGCGTCCGGGTACCAGTACCTCTTTCTCAAATGAGATCGGCGTGAAGTGGCGGCAATGCTGACACGTCTAATGATGATGTTGTTGTCGCGTTTCGTTCGGTTTGTGAGACTTCTCGGTGGCCTAAAACTCGTCATTAAAGGCCGGCAACGCATCTGCTGGCCTTCTGGTAGCGCAGATGTCCATGGGCGCCGGTAGGCACTTCGGTGCCTGTTTTCTGCTCGTCTGCCCCATTGTAACATAAAAAAAAAGGTCCTTAAGTCGTATCGGTTCGAAAACACCGAATCTAGTAACTTCTAGTATCTAGGAATCGAGTAACACCGAATCTTAGTTCCGCACAGAAATTGTAATTTACTTACCTTTATGGGACTTCTGCCCAATTACCCCTTTTCCGCAGAAAATAGTGTACGAAATTTGATTAGTCAATTCATATCCGTCACATGGGAATAAACTGACTAGCCAATAGAATATATTCCAATTAAAAAGTATATAATTAAAGAAGCCAGTAAATTATTATTTTTGGAAACACCAGGTAATTCGTTCGATTGGTCTACAACCTCGAAAGTCAGCTTCAATTCGATCGAGCATAATTGCCTCAGGAATAGCGACACCACAGGCCAGGGGCTCCAATATTAATGATATAGCGGCCTTAGACAAGCTGCTGACATCACTACTAGGTCTCCAGCACAAGAGAACTAGGTCGTTTAGATCGCATTTCGGAACTCCAAGAGCGAGCCGTCTGCCAACACTGAACGAGCTGGGAAGAAATAGACGTTCAGAATCCTGGACTGAGAGGATATATGAAGACTCTGTTGTCCGCAGCGTCTTAAACAACGTTAGAGCCAGCAAGAGAAATTCCGCAGCGGAAGAACCTTTTCTAACACCCGAGTAAAATTTGTACATTCCATGTTCAAAATATTCCATTGTTATATGTCACTGTAGTCACATAATAAGTGTCACTTTGACATAAAAGCCATAATTGAAAAAGTAATAAATGAATATAAATTATTTTGGTGTTTTAAATCAAGCTATTTCTATGTGTGTATGAATACTATTGTTAACAGCTATCCGACCTTGAAATTTAAAAAAATGATAAAATATTTTGATAATGTTAAAACTAATTTGATAAATAAAACTGTAAATCGATCAAATATCATTTAAAATCTGAAAAGTTCGACAGAGAGATGCCCTCAGACCCGTTAAGGCACCTCGCTGGCATTTTCTTAGACAAGTCCTCATTTGACTGGTATAAAAATTATTCTGCTTACTTCAAAATATTCTTTAAATTCTAAATCTTAAAACGAGACAATAAAATTCTTATCGTTTTATCTGTGTTGCATAATAGATTGTATATCAATTATTTTAGGAGAATGTAATAAAACCACTTTTATGTAACAAATTGTATAATAATTTATAATTATTACACATCAACAATAATTATCTAAAATAATAACCTCTTCATACAATTATCACAGCCTAACTTGATGGTGCTAGGTAATGTTTACACTGTATACTTACATAGAAAATAATTGACTTAGTGGAATCTTAATGTATATTATATTTGCATTGAGGGGATACCAACAAAATGGTTCAGTGAAATAGTTTTTCATCAACTACTTATAAATAAAAACTGATGTACATAGATAAAATGTCTAATGCTTAGTACTGTCTCATTCTTCAACTAACAAACAAAAACATTTATCAAATACATGTAAGGAATTGAACTTGTGGGGAAAGATCCCCTAGATGCATATCATATGGAAGGGATCTCTCCCATTTACAACATAGCCATGATTTCACATGATTAGAACTCTCCCTAAGCTATTAACTTCTGTGTCACCGCATCCTGAGCAACGCCCTTTAAGGACTTGTTATATTTCACCTGCGATGTATAAATATCATATCCCAAGGAAATTGTATTATCGTAAAGAACTCGAAATCTAGTTGGTAAGAAATAGAAATTTATAACTTGCGCTGGAGGCCATACAATCCACTCTGCCTTGTACAATGTACTAAACTTGTATCTAACCTCTTGTTTAAAGTTTGTTAATGGATCATCCTCAAAAACCGCTAAACTAGCAAAGAACATAGTTATCATGATTGGTGAAAATATAATTTGATCTAGAAGCAGTTTCTTCACTACCATGTCAAAAGATTTACCTATTATAAATTTATCTAAAATTTTATACCAATGGTGGCATAGAATGCCAACACCAATGCCAGAAAAGGCCATATGCATAGTCCGTTTGGGATCATATTTATCTATTTCTCTAGTGTACACTTCATATGATTGTTCCATAATATCACCTACCGACGACAGAGTCACTGATATGGTTACATTTGTATAAAATAAATATTTATCACTAAAAGCCACTTTGGTAACTTTCTTAACCCTTGACAAGGCACTAGAGGTATATACATTGCTTGCGAGTCTTCTCCACGTGACTCCAATTGTTTGCATTGTGTAGTCTGAAAAAAGAATTAAGTAAAAATGCAATCAGAGATAAAATCAATTTTATTCAGTTACAAGCAACTGTATCAAAACCATTAATGTTATACTATGAAAGTATATATTTTACTAGGTGTCCCCTTCCTCTTTTATTTTTTTAGTTTTACTATGTTTCACATGTGAGGTGTAAATGTCATAGCCCAAAGATATAATGTTATCATAAGTTACTCTGTATTTTGTAGGCAAGAAATAAAAATTTATAATTTGAGCCGGTGGCCATACGACCCATTCTGCTTTATATAATGTCCAAAACTTATCATAAACTTCCTCAGTAAAATTTTCGGCAGGATGATCTTCAAATATAGCAACAGTTGCAAAGAAAGACAAAATAATAAGGGGAGAGAAGAAGCACTGGTCCAAAAGTAATTTCTTTATTACATTATCTAAAGTACGTCCAGTTATTATTTTATCCAAGAATATATACCAGTGGTGACATATGACACCGGCAGCACTGCCAGAAAAGGCCATGTGACCAGTCCGTTTAAAATCAATCTTGGATATTTCTTTCTGATATAATTCATAACTTTGCTCTACTAAATCTCCTGTTGTAGATATACTCATTGATAACATTATGTTAGTGCAAAGCAGATATTTAGGACCAAAAGCTACATCTACTGTTTCTTTATAAATTTTATATGTTTTCCTTAAAAATCTTCTCAAACTCATGGACTATATGACCATAAATAGCCTAGAACAAATTATGATTGTTATAATTTAAATGTTTAATATAACAAATATTATAATTTTTTTACTATTCAAAAATCATTATACTATACTGTACTCTATTGCCTATCGTTTATGTACTGTTTATCCGTATCTTAAATCATAAGCTAATGTGAGTATAAAAAAATAAGACACTATTTCTTATCAATATAAAAATTACAAAAATGCGAGCGAAAAGGCGATCAAAAGTTACTTCAGTTACAAAATTCACTATTCATGAATAAAAAAAACATTTTTTTTAATTACAGATTTAAAGTAACCTAAGTGATTGCATAACCAGATAGAACGCATTTAAAATATTATTTTTAGATACTTACATTATTTAATATGTTGCACTTTTAGTCAATTCAAATTTCAATCGTACATTAGTAGATATATTGTATAAACTTATTTATGGAAAATAAATAAATTGAAAGTAATTTATTGTAATATATTTTAGTTTTTTAATAAATTAAAGCGTTTTATAATAAATAAATTATTTAAATTTAATCTAACGTAACCTAAAAATATGACATTTAATTTTGGAACAAGATAAGCCAATGCAATCAAATCAGAACTTCAGAAGTCACATTGTCTAGTTCGCGGCTAAAATATTATGTCAAGTGTGAAACAATTCGAAATATTATTCATAATAATTGTAGTTTTTAATTGTTCATTACTTTTGATTAGTTAAATTTTTTTGGTTTGATTATTCAAAAACTGAAAATAACATGGACTTTTTTACATAATATAACATATTCCTAAGCCATTCAATATTCATGCTGTTTTTTTAAGGAAATTACTGGTAGAAAGCCAGATATGTCTTAAGTGATTGTGGAACAGGTACATCACTAAATACTAACTTAGTTTATTTATTACTGTGGAGTGAAATATCTGTGGACTTGTGGAGTTTGGTTGTCTGGGAAGAAAAAGTAAATCACAAGTCTTTTTATATTTTCGGACTCTAAGTATTTGTGGTTTAAGTTAAGTGTCACCAGCAGAGCTGTCACAAATTTTATATTCTTAGTAACGAATACAAGTAGATTCTGTCAATTTTCTTGATTCGATATTGTATTTTGTTCGAGTAAATCTCGTGTTTTTGACGTCCTATATTTATCTGATTCTATTTTGATTATTCTTTGCATCGATCTGACGAGTTATTTTTGTAGTTTGTTATCTGGGCAAGTCGTTTAGAAAGATTGCTTCCAACGTTTTGCTCGGGAACTTATCAATCTGTTCCGGAATAGACATTTTAGGGATCTTTATAATATATTCGTGAACATTGAATTACACAAGAATTATATTTTTCTTTCAGAAAGTCCTAATTAATACAATTCGCGTGTCGTGCCCACACTTATTATGTTACTCAACAATATCAGAATTGCACATCGATTTAGAAGGTTCGTTTCTATAGAGAACCGGCCTAATAAGTGGTCGGCATTTGAGTCGATCGCTAAGTTAAGTTGCTCTGGCTGCGACCGGGTGACAGATGGGTGACCCATTCTA
>JANCMC010016883.1:0-10005 GCA_024363005.1 Charaxes varanes
AGTTTTCTAAGAAGGATGAAGTTAAGGTTGATGGTATTGTTGTCGCGTTTCGTACGGTTTGTGAAAGTTTCCGGTGTCCTTAACCCCTTTTTAAAGTCCGTCAACGTATCTGCGAGCCTTCTGGTTCAGATGTCTATGAGCGTAGTAACATAGGTGATGAACGGCCTGCTCGTTCGCCCCTTGTGATGTAAAAAAAATGTTTAGATAAGGTAGACAGATGAAAGACAAGAACAGAAGCTGGGTTATGAATTTTTGTTATTTATTGTTTCCTCAGACGCGTAGATGCTATATTTCCAGAGCGGGCGGGTATCACGCAGCCAGGGGAGTCGTAAACGGAGATTGGTCCAATTGACGCCGGCTTTATTGACTTATTAAATCGATCTCGACACGACTATTTACCCGCCGAGAAGAGGATTTTCTTCAGATTATTCTGTAGTAACAAAATATTTGTATAAGGATTCCTTTTCGCCATCTACAGAAGATTTCACAGCTTTTTTTATCATGCAGATCAAACATCAAGGAATATTTGAAATATTTATAAAAGAATCCGGTCCAGGAACTTTTCCGGCTACCCAGGGACAAAGAACCATTTATATGCTTATTTTAGGCTTAACTTATAAATTTATTTTAGAATATGCTTAGCGTTCAAGATTGTTACGACACTAGTAAGGTCACATGTAAGTGTCTAATCATTTCAATCTTATACGCCCCACTCGATTTTCTTAAGTCTCGATACATAGATATTATCACTTTTTCATCCTATCATAAGTTATCGATAGTCGATATTATTATAAGAAAAAGCCGAAGAAAAATTTCACCACTAGGCAGTCTAGAATCATGTACTGTACCCATGGGATGGGTATCCGGTACGATGTTTTTTACACACTGTATACATACTTCTCATCAGAAGAAACACTTCCGTTTTTTGTTGACATATATTCCTAAATATACACATTTTTCTGATAACCCTTAGAAAACATAAACTTGCCAGGTACATGTATATGTTATATATGTATAATAATAATTACTATATATATGTATATTAATATATAATTACTATAAACATATGACGTTCATAAGTACTGTAAAGTCTATAATATGAATAAAATATTTTTGAATTTGACTTTTGATATGAAACCTATGATTATTTTCCATTCTCGTTCCCACTCATTCGTCCACTGCTGAACGTAGGCTTCCTCCATCAATTTCCACGAATGGCGGTGTTGCGCCGCTTGTATCCAACGGCTTCTTGCGACCCGCGCCAAAACATCAGTCCACCGGATAGGAGGCCGTCCTGCCTTTCTTTTCCCAAGCGTGGTCGCCACTGTTTTTGATACCTATAATTAAATTATGCTCCCGAAAAAAAGTTAAAATTTGTGTGTTTTGGAACCGTCCATGACTATTTCCCACTGGAAAATACTTTTCATGTCAAAGTAGGCACACACGATTTAACCCCATATTAAAAAAATATCAAAAGTAATTTTGGCAAAAAATATTTATTTACTTGTAATATACATTGTTATATCTGACTTTTTAGTCTGTAGTAACAAAGTAACTTTGTTCTCGCATAAATCAAGATAGGGCGAGTCAAGCGCAAAGTTTTGTATAGTTTCGTACTGCACGACCATCTACTAACTTTGGATATTTGCTATTTGTAAAGTACAACATGCTAATACAATTGTGATAGTCTAGTCGCAATAGATCGACACTAGAAAGGCACCTAAAGTGAAGAGTTATTCGGCGAGGAATGAGTTGGAGATTAAAGTACTACCTCCTCAATTGTTGCTTATTTAACTGATAAATAAAAATAAAATAAATACGAGTATTTAACAATGAAAAATAGCTTAAAATCTTTGGCATGCATTAGACGAAAAGTTAGCTAGGCTTAGTGGAAATACAATTTCCACATTTCTGATTTCACGCCAATAGAGCGTGCACGTTTACCAGCTGTGATAAAAAAATATATTTTATGACACCCACATTGATTTGTAACACGAAATTATCTTATTCCCCTCTTGGAAGCAGACTCGTAACTCTCACATTGGCAAAGTTGGCCAATGTGAGCAGGATGACAATTTGGCTTCCCCGATGCCCATAAATTATTTTTACGAAAGAATAAATTACGCCTGTAACGATTCCGAATTTCTCGCCTGAAAGCACATTTGGTAATTTCACGATTTATTGGTATTATCTTTACATACGGTAGGTCTTTATTTAATATTAGGCATGTATGATTTTTCTAATAGCTGTCATTTGTAATTATCTAGTTTTTATGTTTGAAATATGGCAATCAGGCTCACGGTCTAAAGACACTTGTAAATATCATGGGTATAATTAATTCTATCATTGGAGATTCTGTCTATCTATCTATCTATCTATAGCAGCCTTTGTCTTTGAATGTAGGCCATTTTTCCATGCTGTCCTTTCCGGTGCTGTCTGCATCCATCTACTAACAGCTTGTCGGCAGATATCGTCTTTCCATCTTATGGGTGGTCTTCCCCTCCGACGGTTATTAGCACGGGGTCTCCATTCCAAAGTACGTCTCACCCAACGACTATATTCCAACCTGGCAATGTGCCCTGCCTATCTCCACTATTTTCTTTCTATTTCTTCCACCACGTCTCGTACCTTTGTTACATGTCGTATCCAGTCGTTCCTTTTTTTGTACATAATCGTTATGCCGAGCATTAACCTCTCCATTGCTCTTTGTGCGACACGTAGTTTTTACGCTGACTTTTCTGTTAAAGTAGTGGTTTCCATAAGTTAAGACGAGCATAACGCATTGGTTACAGACCTTGGACATTGGAAATTCTATAGGAGGAGATTTAGATTCTCAAATAGCATTGGTAAACCTCCCCCTAATGTATAGTCGACCAAGAAATTGGTTTGCCTCTCTAAGGTCGAATTTCGTTTGCACGTCAATTAGATAAAACGCTCATTTTTGCTTGCTATGCAGTACGTTAATTTCTAACAATAACCCTTAGCAAAATTTACTTTAAGTAGGAGTTGTTATCTAAAATGGTAAAGCACTTTGTTGGTCGACTAGACAAACAAATATAGCGCGAATAGAATTATTTGCCCGCGACTTTTCAGTAGAGTGTGTACTTCTCCAGTTGACCAACTGACTCTTAGATCAACTAGTCATTTGAAATTCGTTCTTTAATATTTTAGCTGTTCAATTACTCACAGCAGAATGGAATTAAAGTCCAATTCTTTTGTAAATGATAAAGCCATCAATGTCAAAGCCAAAGTCCTGTGCGATATTAGATATATATCCGCAGCAAAGTTAGAGCATCTCTCAAAGTTACTTAAGAAGTTTGGGAGTTGTATGGCGCGTTTGTGGAAAGTCCAATATTCAGCATCGCCGTACATGTTGTGTGAACACATTCATTCTCTCAAGTGTTCCAATTAGATTCCGAGTTCTGAACAACTCACTCACTAACTCACTAACACGCTTACATACGTAAGTATTGGCAAATATTATACGATACCATCGGAAAACGTAATTAGTGAGTTCGGGAGATCGGACGCTATAGTTTTAGAATACGGTGAACTTCGTCTCGGGCACTATTCGAATACCAATCAAGAGTCATCGGACATTGGCACGAAACTTGAAATCTCACTACATTATCATGTCATGCGAAAATTCACAACGCTGCTATTTCCTAATTTGAAACCAGCTATGCACTCAGTTTGGCATTACCCATTCTGTCTAGTAGCACTGAATGCGTACAATACGGTAATATCGTTAAATTAAACATTAAAAGGCATTACATATTTATATCCTTTTATGCTCACGATTTGTATAGTCGACGTAGAATGTGCTTTACCATTTTGGATGACAGTTCCTACTTAAAGAAAATGTTACTAAAGGTTATTTTTAGAAATAAACGTAATGCATAACAAGCAAAAATAAGGCTTTTTACTAATTGACGTGCAAACGACATTCGACCTTAGCGTGACAAACCAATTTCTTTGTCGACTATACAAAACAATTTGGACGTTTCACATCGACCAGGTGTCCCGCAATGTCTCAATTTTTAATGGCGTATTAAAGCACTTCTCAACAAGAGTATTTCAGATATGCGTCGATTCGTTCACTCCAATTTACACTAATTATCAAACTCTCTAAACGCTGACAGACCTTAGAAGTTAGCACAACTCCCTTCAATGAATGGTATCATGTTAAATCTTTGACGCGGCCAAGTTGCCCCAACTTTCTAACTAACTAACTAAGTTGCGAGTGTATGACTAGACGTTTGCGGGTTAGGGCTAATTTCCTACCTTTACTCAGGTTTCAGACGGTTACGGTCTTGTATATCATTAGTTAATGTTCCAGCGAAATACCCCAGATACGTGTCGAGACAATGAACAAAATGAATTTCGTAGTAATAATAAAATAGAGTACGAAGAGGTACTACTTTAATAAGTGGCCGGCATTTGAGTCGATCGTTAGGTTAAGTAGCTCTTACTGCGGCCGGATAAATCGTGCGGCCGTATCCAATTCTAACACTGGTTTCAAATATCCGACCTTCTCCGTGTTTCGGAAGGCATGTAAAACTGAAAGACCCCATTTTTGTCACTCACTGAGTGTCATGAATCGTGAGATTGTATCGTGGCGATTGGTATCCTTAATTCGCCCCAAAGCCACATTCTCTGCAATCTATGCATACCCTGGTACTAGACCGGGATAGCGCTAGGAAGAAGAAGAATAAATTAGTGCTTGTTAATAGCTACGATCCAACCTTCGTTATCTATGTTACCTTTTTCTTCTTCTTCTTGTTCCTAGTGTTATCCCGGTTAAATACCACGGTCCGCATAGATTGTAGAGGATGTGGCTCTGGGGCGAGTTAACATAACCGATTGCCATCTGACGTCATCCTCGGAACCCCCACGATTTCTACAACATTACGACTAATATCAAAGTGACATTAATCGGGTCCCACTATTTTACGTGCCTTCCGAAACATGAAGGATGTCGTATATCAAACATAAACCAGTGCTAGAATGGGTCTATCACCCGGTCGCAGCTAGAGCAACTTAACCAAGCGATCGACTCAAATGCCAACCACTAATTAGGCCTCGACCTCCTCATGTTAGCGTTTTATTTTATTTTATTATTAACATTAACAAGAAATACACTAACTTAGCCTCAAAGTGAGTGTATGTCATTAGTGTATGTCGTTAGTGTATGTTTCGGTCGGTTTGTGAGACTTCCCGGTGGCCTAAACTCGTTATTAAAGGCCGGCAACACATCTGCTTTGCAGCCTTCTGGTCGTGCAGATATCCATGGTCGTCGGTAGTCACTTAGGTGCCTGCTGCCTGCACGTTTGCCCCTTGTAACATTAAAAAAAAAGGTAAATCACACCGTTCCCCTGAAGTCTTCTCATCGCAATTTCTTATCACGTAAAGCAAAAATTACTTGCAAAAATATACTTAGATCATTCTGAACCTCCGCACCGGCCACCGTTATTCTTTATAATAAAGTTGGATTCCGCTAACATTTGTTGCATACGAAATGAGCGATTTCCTTAACTCGGACGTTATACGCATTTTACACGTTTTGCCACGTAGTAGGCACTCGTTGGATATGAGAAGTAACTGCGATGATGACCTTTGCAATGTGTTAAATTGTAAAATGTTTCAAACATATCTTAATATGTATACGGGCATCTGTTCCTAAGGTAAACAACTTAATGCTTGTGTTAAAGGTAACATCAGCCTGTTACACGCAATTTTTTTTGAAATATATATATATTCCCCCGGAGTGGAAGGCAGGGTCACTCATTGGGCCGACGGGCCAGTCTACAACAGTATAAGACATTATAAATTCATGAGAAACTAAACTACTTTGCTTTAATCCGCGAATGAATACGAGGGAAAATCGGTGTAATGCTGCAACCATCGGCTAGGAGTGTGGGACTCGCCATCTCCAAAAAATCCTCATCGATCAATCGTATATACGTTTTAAAGGTTATTCAACCATCCCTTCAAGTAATTAAACTAAGCTTAGTATCCTGTACACTAAACTTTAGGAGCAATTAACATGTTACTAGACTGGTAGTGCTGTTTGTGCCAACTATCCACTTCGTGAGTTAATACTCTGTAAAACACAACTTAATAATTGCTCCTTTATACGTATAATAAATCAATCATTCCAGTAGTCACAATTTCAAGTCCGTGCCCCTCAACTCAGCGTAAAAGAGCGCATTTCAGATATGCTACCAGGGAGAAGACGGATAATAATTAGTAGCAGAGAAAGTGTTGATTTATTTTTTACTTCAAAATAACATCAACTTTTAGACACGATAGAAGACGACGAATACGTTATATAGGAAAGTAATTGTACCTGAGACCGCGTAGAATTATTTTAAACAAAGGACTCAATTTTCTCTTGATGATATATATACTATTAGAGTAGCTTCCGGTCGCGCCTGCGCAGTACCGGATATGTCAACTGCGCATGAACAAGTTATAGCATAAAAGTCGTTTTTGGGTTTTGTTTATTACACTTCTATGGCCTATTTGTTTATTTATTTATTGCCATCGGACGTATGAAATTATAATACAATACATAGGTCCAGTGTATTACCATTATATAATAATTCACCAGATTATAATGTCAAAATTAAGCTGTAATTATACATGTCAAATTATAAGTTACAATTTAAGGTCATCTTATAAGTATATGATCAATTGTATAAACTTAATTAGTTAGTCCAGTAATAGTAGGTTTGACACTATACGTGCTATAGTAAAAACGTATGTACTATATTTTTTCAATTACTATTAGTGTATAGTATTTTGAGTTAATACAAATTTATTTATAGTGGAATCTGTATATTAAGACGTGAAGCGAAAACTTTCAATTGCGTTTTACGAAACTTGTGAAGAAGGAGGAGTATGTAATTTGGTACCATTATAGTTTATATGGAGGAGGCTGTGCGAATGCTAACATTTTTATAAAATATGCATTATGAATATATTAAATTAAAACCGACTTGACTGGCCCGTTGGCGCAGTGGGCAGTGACCCTGCCTTCTGCTCCGGGGTCGTGGGTTCGATTCCCGCCTCGACAAGATCATTGCATTGCAGCATTGCTTTGAATTCACGGGTCATTGCATGGAATCACATCTCAATTGTGAGCTTGGAATCGCCTAAGTAGAAACTCTCTTAAGACACTGTAATATGATTCTTTAATTAGTATACTTTATATTCTTCTGTAACCGTAACTAATATATAAGTAAACTCCTCTTTATATGGACACATATACGTAACAAAACCATACAAAATTTGACGAAGAAAAACTGTTAATAGAACTCGAATTAAATTTTAAATGAGTAACGTCGCGATCAAGTGCTGTATCGTGTTTGTGCTCTTTAACGGGGCTTCGTATGAATATTTCAGGTGATAGCTGACACTTTTTGAACAGTTTTATATTTAGCAAAGGGAAAAGCAGCGTGAAATTCAATTCATCTAGCTTATAGAATCAGATGTTTGTATTACAAAAAATGCAAGTGTAGGAAGATTAAGTGCAAAAAACAAGTAAAGTAGGAAAGAAGGAAAACTGCCTTATGTAAATGGACTTAAAATAAATAAATGTGTTTAAAATCAATCCTGTCGGAGGTCAACACAGTTTGGTTTCTGGCCCACTCCAGTAAAAAAAAAAATTATTAGCAATACTTTTATAGGCATGTTTAATATTCCCGTTTCCCCTCTTCTATGCTAATATATAAAGCTGAAGAGTTTGTTTGTTTGTTTGAACACTCTTATCTCCGGAACTACTGGTCCGATTTGAAAAATTCTTTCTGCGTTAGACAGCCCATTTATCGAGGAAGCGCGCGACTTCTGCGTGCATTCAATTTTTGGCGGAGTCTTAAAGTAACCTATAATTTTTCTTGTAACTAGTGCTATCTGTCAGCAAAAATCACGACGAAATCGGTTTAGTCGTTTAGACATTTTCAGTAGAAATAAACAGTCGTACAATAATGTTTTTGTTATAGGTGACGTATATAAGATCTTATTTATTTATAACCGACTTCAAAAAAAGGAGAACGTTGTTTGCAAGTGTATCTTTTTTTTGTTTGCATGTATGTTACGCGATTACTTCACGATGATGTCGTTGGAGCAGTGTGTTTAGTTGGCCTACCCATATCATATATAGGCAAAATACATCTACTTTCCACTAAAAGTTTTAGAATAAATCTGTTTTCTTTTTATTTGGAAATACGTAATGTGTAATAATATTCAAGTTACTGGAGAACATGTGCAGCACCAGACACATTATGTGGGTGTTACGAGTATTAAGTAAAACCACATATTATTTCCCTAAGAACTGAGTGCTTAATAAAGTGGCCAAGAGCGTAGTCACGACAGGCTTATCCGGTTCCGTATCGGTAGCGCGATAAAGGTATTTGTTAAGGTTCTTTAAAAAATTTTGTCCAATTTCGCCCTAAAGAATATTCTTAATGAGTTTCAGGATGTTCTATCGAAATGGAAAATGTCAAGACTCTACATCTAATAGTTTTTTTTATCCTAGGGGGGAATGAGTTCGTTCTTTTCTTAAGAATTCCTTCTTCTCTCTTACGCTTTCTTGATTTCTTCTTCTATGTGGTTTGATATAGTGCAATATGGCGTTCCTCCTTTCCTAGTCGAGTCTAGTAGATTCTAGTCGAGTCTAGTCAAGTCTAGTCGGGTCTAGTCAGGTCTAGTCGGATCTAGTCAGGTCTAGTCGGGTCTAGTCTTTCGAATCTTGACAATTCTAGTCGACTCTAGATGAGTCTAGTCAAGTTTAATCGAATCTAGTCGAGTCTAGTCGAGACTATTCGATTCTAAACTTACGATTAAACAATAAGATCTGGATGCCATGTAGTAGAGACAAGGGTGGAAAGAAGGCATTGATGTGAACATCAAATGCGTACCCCCACTCAACATCCCCGCCAGCACCATCCACTGATAGATATTTATTGCTCATATACCTGTTAAAGGAGAATAAATTAGAAATAAACTGGACAAGTGCGAGTTACTCTCACATACGAATGGTTCCGTACTAATATGTAATACTAGATTATTTTAAAATTTATCCTTTTTATAATGTTTATTTTAATTTGACACCAATTTGTTTTTCAAATTTACGGTTTTCGGATTTTGTCCTATATATGTACTTCAAGATATAGTTACTTACTAAATTTCATGATTCTAGGTTAATTCTAGGTAGGGAAGCTATGGGGTAAGGTTTTGGTTCTCTTTGCAAATAAATGGGAAATGTGACATAGGTCATATTTTTTGATTGCATTTATTTGAAGAGTTGACTTTTTCGAATGCCAGTGCCAGAAATAGCTCAGTGTTTGTACATTTTTGTCTTTGAAGACTACAAAGTTCTACAAAACTTTGCGCAGCTCCTCTAAATCCCTGGCCACATATTACCATTTAGATCCTATCATATATTGGCAATTGTACAATGCTCTTATTTATCTCACCGTCCTGTCTGATTCTTGCGGGATACAATCGTTTGTTGCGATTTACTGATAGCCTGTATTGCAGATTACAAAGATAAACAATGTACTTAAGTGTTCGCAAACGGTAGTATTTCCTGTACAGTGTCTTGTATACCACAGTATACTACTGTATACTATTTACTACTGTCTCCAATAACAGATATACCGATATCCATGTATGATGTACCCTATTCTATAAACAGACTGTAAAGGTTGCAAGATTTCTATATATCTTTTATCTTTACTTCTTCCTAGTGTTATCCCGGTTAAATACCAGGGTCCGCTTAGATTGTAGAGGGTGTGGCTGTGGGGCGAGTAAAGATAACCGATTGCCATCTAACGTCATTCTCGGAACCCCCATGATTTCTACAACCTTACGACTAATATCACAAAGTGACATTAATCGGGTCCCACTGTTTGACGTGCCTTCAGAAACACGGAGGAGGTCGGATATCAAATATAAACCAGTGCTAGAATGGGTCACCTATCTATCACCCGGTCGCAGCCA
>JANCMC010016904.1:0-77475 GCA_024363005.1 Charaxes varanes
GGTGACTCTAACCCTAGTCTTCAAATATTCGATCTCCTCCGTATTTTGGAAGGCACGCAAAACAGTGGGCCCTGATTAATGTTACCACGTGTGGGGGTTCTGGGAATGACGTTAGACGGCAGCCATCTTAGCTCGCCCACTGTCATATTTTCTGCAATTTAAGAGAACCCCTGGCACTAGAGTTGGATATCGCTAGGTAGAAGAAGATACAGTTTTAAAACCTCGTCTGTAAAACTATGTAACATAACGTTTATAAGTGACCACCGAAGCCCAGGGAATCAAATCAAAAAGCTCATGGTCCTTAAACATGAGATTGACTAAAACTTTCGTGTCACACAGAACGTCTCTGATGAATCCAGTGTCAGCATATCCAATTTTTAAAGACCGGCAACGCATCTACGAGATGCGTTGCCGGTCAGATTTTGTAGCTCAATTATTCATGAGCTATTTCAGTCATTCAGGTAAAATAAGTGGCCATTTTATAATAATATAAGTGCCCTATAGTCGCCTTTTTTATAAGGTTTAGGAATTATAGTACAGTTGGCCGTGGGCTTCGGTGACGCTCAGGCGAACCCTTGTCCTTTTGCCGGGGCAGGTGGTCGTGGACGCACTGCGCGATATAACTGCCCTCGAGCTAAAGACGCGCACGTTCGGAAAGCCCGCGGAGGAGCCGCTTTTGGGCCGACACCTTGTCCTTCCGCGCCGCCCCGACCCGCAGCGCCAGCCCCAGCTGGACGACTCTCTGCCCACGGTGAGTACCTATACGCCAAAGAAGCAGCGCTTCTTTTCGCTTCTACAAGAGAGAAGCGTCACTTCTTTTCGCTTCTACAAGACAGAAGCGACGCTTCTTTTCACATTTGCAAGATAGAGGTCTCGTTTAATTTCGTTTCTATGACATAGAAGCGTCGCTTTTTTTCGCTCCTACCAGATAGAAGCGTATATACAAATAAAAATGAACCATCGAGATCACGCTAAAATTCCGAACGAATGCACCAAATTGAATAAATCAAAAGAAAATGTTTCATTCAGAGGGACTTCTACAAGCTGAATCTTCTCTATTCTCCAAGATTTTTTTTGTCGCATTCGTTACAGTCAGGTCAAGGTTAGAATAATTAAAACATTTGTGTCTGTTTCTTCGTTACGGATCATTTACGAAACAATGTTGCGGGAATATGGAATCATTTAACTAATCCTGTAACTAAAGTTATTACATGTGTCAAGACGTGTAGTTTTTTCCATTGAGCGCCTGGTGGTTCAGACCAAAGTAGTAGGCACTAGACCGCGTGGAAGGTCCCCCTTGAGGTGGTCTGACCAAATTAAATCTGCCACAAACTGTCCTCTGCACGAGAGTACCAGACGTGCGGCTGTGAGAGAGGATTGGCGCCGCGTTGTTAAGCTTGCCACACAAGAAATGATAGCCACGACCACTCTGCCAAGAGTGTAGCGAACAAGAAGAAGAAGACATCCTGTACGACCCGATTTTTCGATAGGACCAGAAGAAAGACCAAGGGCTCTTCTAAGTTTGCAATTATCGGAGATTAATAGAATATATTGTAATAGTGCCTCAATAGCTCAACGGTACAAAGTATGGACTGGAATCTGCAAGGTACCCGGTTCAATCCCCACCACCGTCGGGTACTGTCGCACCTGTTTCTAATACAAGCTTTTAATTTAAGCTTAGTAGGGTGAAATGCCCGAATTTCAACTAGGAGACAAATTGGCTAGATGGAATTGAAGTACCGATCGATTTAGTGTACTATATAAAATTTCATAAAAATCGGTCAAGCCGTTTCGGAGAAGTACGGTAACTAACATTGTGACACGAGAATTTTATATATAAGATTTACAAAAATGCAATTGATGGGTGGTTCAGGTATTATATAATTAGACTCCCTGGTGTAGTGCCATCCCAGATATAAATCTCAACTCTTTATTGATTAATCAACAGAGAGCGGGTAACGTGATGATTGCAGCACATCGTCTGCGCAATGCTGGAAGCCAGCGGAACATCTTACAAGATCACGGAGTATCGCCTCGAGTTACTTAGATATTGGCCATAATATTTCTTACCAACGGTTAAAGTCTTACGTAAGTAATAACTTATCAACGGTCCAGTCTGCAGATAATATTCAGATACACTGCGGTTTTATAGGTATACATATATATTTTATTTATTTTTCTATAAATAGAATATTCATATCTCATGTTAGAAGTGGGTGCAATAATACCTTAGTGGCGAGATCTGAACCAGGTACCTTGCGGATTTCCTTCCATCCGTCGAGATATTGAATATCTTGAGGCTAATTTAAATTATTTATTCCTTCAAAAATCGGTCTTGTTTGGAAGATATGATATTTGAAAATCATAATTTTTATTATTAGCCTGTTGTGTCCCACTGCTGAGCCAAAGGCCTCCCCCTTCTTAATCCACCGTCCTCTGTCCTGGGCCATCCCTATAACTTCCCCGGCCGCTTCCTCGGCCTGCCGGGTCGTCGGCATAATTATATATGAAAAAAAAGAAAAATGACATTAAATATAAATATCAATTAACTACTACGTGAGATTACGGTAAAGTAAGAATAAGAATAAGAATAAGAAAATATTTATTCGCAACATCATCACACCGCATACAGATACAATAAAGTTATCTAAATATGTACGTAAAGCACGGACATAGAGTGAGGTCACTGTCACACGCGAGGTTTGCAACAGGCAGAGGCGCGCCGGAGGCGGGGGGTGCTTCCTTGTGAGTACAAGCCGTAAGGGAACGTAAGCGCACACTCCATCCATGTAATTTTAATGACATTTGATCAAAAATTAAATACCTACTTTTATTACATAATTATACTCCCAGGAGTGGATCTTCCTTTATCTGCCCGATAACATAGCTATAGCTTTAATGAAAAGAGTTTACGAATACCTCTATTTTTAGTTCCCAATTTATTACGTTGCCATATACCGATCGGGTATATATAATCTTTTTTTGGTATATTGAATATAACGGTATTCAGAGGAGCTAACCATTTTTTTTTTCATTTCACATGTCTAATATGTAAAAGCCATTGAGAGTATTGAATAATTACAATTGTACAAAATTATGGTATATATATCATTTTGTATTAGTTACCTTATAGAATACTCCGTTAACATAGCGGATCTTTTTCTTAGATCGCCTCTTTTTTGGAATTTATTATTAGTTATGGTTCGATTTCTTTGATTCGATCGATTCATATTTATGGTTTGAAAGAATACGACGCGGGCTTTTGGAAGATGAGTAATCTAAATTTTGATGATTGGTAAGATAAAATTTTAATAAGAGGTACCGCTACGCTTGTAGTCTTTTTGGTCTGCAGCCGAATTTGTGGGTAGGTACCAGTACCTACCTCTTCATAAAATAAGATCGGCTTGAAGTCGTGGCAATGCTGTCACGTAAAGTGATGACTTTGTTTTCGAGTTTCATTCAGTTTGTGAATGTTCCCGGTAGCCCAAGCCCCTGCTTAAAGGCCTGCAATTCATCCCTAACGATCGGCTCAGATGCCGACCACTGTTTAGGTTACAGCCTCCTCTTTATACAGTATAAATAAATAATCATTATTTTTAGACTATATGGGCACCTATCTAAGGCAGAGAGCTTAATGCCTGTGTTATAGGTAATAGACGCCTGCTATACACAATTTTTTGAGAAATATATAAACAAATACATATACATAATACACCCAGACTCGAGGCGGGAATCGAACCTACGACCCTCGGAGGGGAAGGCAGGGTCACTGCCCACTGCGCCATTGGACCAGTCTTTAAACTTTACAATACTGTAGGTCAAACAGAAGTTTATATGTTAATTCGGCAGGTCGGGGGACGGTCGGGTGGGGCAATACCGGAACCCTTCCCTCCCCTGGCGACATCTTGGACAACTTGCAAACTTGATTATTGGGTCGGCCGAATCCTACCGCGTCAGTTGCCGTCTTGGAATCATAGACAATTTGTGTAAAGTTTCTACTGATATATATCTATATGTATAAATATATTTACATGTAATGTACAATCGTAGAACCGTAGAGCCTCAATAGCTCAACGGTATAAGGTATGGCCTGAAATCCGCGGCTTAGATTGCAGAGGATGCAGCTGTAGGGCGAGTTAAGATGACCGATTGCCATCTGACGTCATCCTCGGACCCCCCCACGATCTCTGCAACCTCACGAGTAATATCACTCAGTGACATTAATCGAGTTCCAATGTTTTACGTGCCTTCCGAAACACGGATGAGGTCGGATATCAAATATAAACCAGTATTAGAATGGGTCACCCATCTACCACCGGGTCGCAGGAAGAGCTACTTAACCTAGCGATCAACTCAAAAGCCGACCACTGATTAGGCCACGACCTCCTCTAAGTATTTCATTGTTTACCAAAATTAAGTACTTATTTCGATCAGCTTGTATAACTGTGGGATTGACTGGCCCGTTGGCGCAGTGGGCAGTGACCTTGCCCTCCGCTCCGGGGGTCGTGGGTTCGAGTCACGCCTCGAGTTTGGTTGTATTATCTATATGTATATATTTTATGTATTTCTACAAAAAAATATTTGTGTATAACAGGCATCTGTTACCTATAACACAGGCATTAACTTAGAAACAGACGTCCGTGTGTCATATAGTCTGCGCATATTTATTTAAAACTTACATCAACAATTATTTTTGCTTCATAATACACAAGAGATCATGACCCTAACTTCACAAATGTATAATTTTATGTAAGCATTTATTTGTGATACTTCAAACATTCTGTCGTTCTTATCATAGCTTTATTCACTGCTTGCACAGAGCTAATGTGTCAATATATTGCACATAAAAAAAGTTATAAAGAAGCAACATAAGTTAAGTCGCAGATCTTAGCTTGTGTAAAAAAATTACTGTACCAACCCAACCGACCAAAATTCACAGTACCAACCGTGCAGGCTTCATTCTGTATCGGCACAATAGCACGATCACAAAGGCTCCATTCATACGACGCATACAATGACATAGCTCATCATCTCTCCCCAACCACTTCCTCCCGTTAACCCTTATAAATCTAAAGTAAATTGCTTATTGTTCATTACACCGGTAAATATGTTATCTTATAACATTAGAAAACTAGCCGATTCCCGAGATTTTGTCTATTTGGTTTGATACACTTTTTATTTTGATGTTTCTACCAAACCATACAAATGTTGAAAATTTAGATTGTTTCAAACAATCATTCTTTAATCGCCCACTGTTGGGCCCCTTTGTTTCTACCATTCTCCCCTATCTCTCGCTCCCGCATCCAACCTATTGCCGCCACTCTCCTAATGTCGTCAACCGTTGCGCAATGGGTCGACCCGGATATCTCGGTTGATTGCTTGGTTAAACCAAAATAAAAGGATTTATTAAATAAGGCATTATTTCTGGATATGTATACCTAGTATGGATATAATTAGGTTTGGGAGCGAAACGTTTCCGTTAGGTTAGTACTAGTCAAATTGAATTAAGAAAAAGAAAGCAGTTGACAAAGCTAGGTTAATCCCGGCTTAGGGGAACAGTGTAACTTACACACACGTACATAGGCGATACGAGTATCACTTAATAGTTTTTTCCTTCAGTGTAGATCTTTTTCTGTCGTAAGGGATTATACATAAATTACGTCACACGTTTTAGGCCATTACCAAAATCTGCCATTGTGTGAGAACGGGAAGGTCGAAAGCTTTGTGACGTGACATGTCAAAATTAAAAAAAACAATGTGTGTCAACTCCGATGTACGAATAGAGTTTACTCCTTACATCTTTGCCTACCTTAGCCCACCTACGCCCACCTTCTAAAATTTTATAAATCAGAAAAAGATTTCATGAAAAACCGCATGTTGTAACACTTCGATATGCCCTTTTCTAATACATTTGAAAGTCAAAAAAAAAGTAAAATTTCCCTTAAGTAATAATCTTTAAAGATAAAAAAAAATTACCAATCTATCTCATTGCACAAATATCAATTCTATGGTTGTATCTTTAAATACCATTTTAGTTCCGTACCACACGAAAGTTCTCAAAAATCCTTATATATTCAGATCAAATAAATAAAACATGTAAATATACAATGTGACTCTAAAGGTAGTGGAATGGACTCTTTATAACGAAACCTAAGGAAAACGGTCCCGAATATATGAATTTATTTTCTTTACCTTTGAAAAAAGAGGTCACACTGAGGTCCCTGCGTGGGTAATATGGAATACCCGCTAGAATCTTTGCTCTATACATTGAATACGGCAAAAATGTTTCGAATCCTTCGAAGCATAATTTAAGCTCATAATAATAAACTCAGAGATTAAAATTAAGAAATTACTGACTAGGCCTATGGTATTTTCAGAAAATGTGGGGAATATTCCATTCAGGTGAATATTATGTAATAAACAAAGTTATTTAACAAACCGTAAACGGTCGAAATTACTCAATTTTAAGGAAGCGGGGTTTCATTTCCATTCGATCATTAATCATAATTGCGTTCCCATCAAAAACAAGCGCGTTGGACCGATTTCAAATTTATTGTCACCGAAGTGAAATGTTAATTTCTTCCTGTGTAGGATTTTGAAAAAAAAAGAATTTTTTTTCTCATCGATGATAGATTTTTTAAATTAAATTATTTGTGTATAAAATTGTATAACACAAATTAATTTATTAAATTAATTGTAATTATTCTGCTTAAAATTTTGAGGTTGCTGACATTGACTCCATTGTCAAATAAACAATAGATAGAATTGTAAGAAACTATTTTGAGCATACAATTATAGATTCGAATTTTAATAAGGCAAGGCTGATTTACTTAAAGCAATAAGTACCAAGGATGTTATTATTCTAAACGTGTGTATATGCGTTTTATAAACTTTTATACGTATGTATATAATAATAATTAGGTAAAAATTTTAAATGTCTTTATACATAAAGTTACTCAAAATTTCTAAAGAAAGGTTAATCGGGCAAATTCAGCGTAGTCTTGTAAGTCGTAAGTCTTAAAGATCTTTCTAATTACCATTTGTATTCTAAAGGCTCTACAAATTAACGCAATATCTTCATAGCTACCGAATATGATGATTTATTAACACTCATGGCGAAACACTCGTTATACTTTAAAGAAATTTGATATTTTTACAAAAATTAATCGTACAGCAATCGGAACATTCTTATAACCCTAAATAGGGATGACATATAAATACTTTATAGTGGCGAGCACGCAACTTAATGCGTTTCTACCACATTAAAAAATAACACCTATCTACAAATGTAGATAGATTTAATTGGGGGTAACGGTAGCTACTTGGTTAACTTCATTGAAACTCGCTCGGCCTTATATTCTGGAAAATGAACAAAGTTATAGCGCGAGTTAAAATTGTTCGGCGACATCTATCGTCCTAGTTCAGTTATAAAAAGCCATGGAGAGAATCCACCTCACTCGATCGCGTACACCTGTCTCCCTTCACGAGATGAAATGAACGAGCTGTTTAATTAGATGAGAGAAGAATTTTGTTTAATTAGATACCTTACAATAGATGTACATTGAATACACCGGCAGGTTGAAGTGACATAGGACGTTATTGACTTATGTTGAACTAACTCAGTAGTTTATTGTATATTTAAAATTGAATTTTGTTAATTTTTCGGCTAAATTGGATAATAATGTTCTTAGTAATTACAATAAACTAGAGACTGCCGGCTGGTCGAAATTCGCCCATAAATGTTTTTGCGTACAACGACTTATATTGTTATGTTCACAGATAAATAAAATTTGACAATTAATATAACATACGGTTAACTACAATTGTGCCAAATTTCATACTCCTTCGTCAGCGCAATTTTCATAAAATGGTACCTAAAGTTTTCGCTTCACGTATTAATATATAAAAATAATTCTATTTTTAAATCGAATCTTAGCTTGAAATTTTCCCACTTTTCCCCATTTCCCCCTATAAAAATACGTAACTTGCAATCTACGTTTATCTGGTAGGAAATGTCGTCACTTACCTTAGCATGGAATGTAATTCCATACTCGAAAGCCTCGTCCGGATGTAAGGGGATTCTAGTGTCGTACTCGTCATTTGGCACCAAATTATACTGCTTAGTGGATGGCATTTTTCTGCTCCACTTGAGCAGTTTCATCGGAACTCTCTTCCACGCCCCCGCCTTCAGGATCACGCGGATATAGCGTGTCTTATGTCCCCTTCTAAACATTGGCACACATGCTAACTCATAGATCATTTACATAGATGCTATTTACATGCCGGTCCCCAACTACTTCATTACCTAGTTAGAAGACAGTACTGGATTCCAACTTCCAGAAAAGTTATACGGTCAAGAATACATCAGTGCGTTACTTGCCACCGACTGCGCGTAACAAATTTTATGCCCTTTATGGGTGTATTACCAGCTTCTCGTTTTGAGCAAGGCCGTGCGTTCCTCAATGTAGGAGTAGACTTTGCCGGACCTTTTCTCATTAAGGAATCCAAGAGAAAGAAGGCACATACAACTAAAGCCTATGTATGCGTGTACATTTGCATGAGTACTAAAGCGGTCCACCTTGAATTGGTATCTCAGCTTACTACCGATGCCTTCATCGCATGTCTTGACCGATTTGTAGCCCGAAGAGGAGTACCTGCTTGTACTTTCTCTGATAACGCTACAAACTTCGTGGGGGCAGATAGAAGACTGAAGGAGTTATGGAAGCATTTTCGAAATCCAGGGACTCAAGAGCAAATAACACAGCATTGCAACATGAGGCAGATCGAATGGAAATTCATTCCTCCATCCACCCCTCACTTTGGAGGTCTGTGCCAGGGACACCGATTCGAAATATAATCGTATTTGGCAAGTCAAATTCTATTTGTCATTCAGTTATCATTGGTTATAATGTTGTTGACATGACAGAATTATTTTTTCCTTTCCTCTTATCTGGATAATATAAGGTGAAATAGTAAATTTCCATGTATCTACTACCCACGAAGATGATTATGTGCATTCTTATATCTATGGGTTAGGCGAATTTTAAGCGATAATAGAAGAAAATCTGACGGTATACGCGTGCTTTTGACAGAGGAAAATTTCGGATAAAATTGTCGATCATATGGACATATTTATGGCGAAGAAATGTGTGTTTATGTAGTTGGAAAGATATTTAAATCGTTAATAATATGTAATACGACTGTTACTTAGACGAAATAGTAGGACAAATAAATTATTTCGACGGCACACCTACCGGAATTATCTAATGACGTTTGACGTACGTACGTAAATAGAGATTTTTAACGGATAATTTGTAAATATATATTATTATTTACCTTTATTATGGTTAACTTAATAGTGGAAATCTTTTTTTGTGTGTTGCGGTGTTAAGAAAAAGAATTTGACCGAATACGTATCGAATCCGGGACGCCGTAAAAATTTCTAATAGACATAAACAGATATCTTTTATCAAGTTGAATGATATGTAAATAAATGCTTATTGTACTCTATGAATGCATTTGTTTACGAAGCACTATGAATTGCACACAATGTGGTCTTTTCACAAATATTCTATTTATAACAAGGTCACACATTTACCAGAGATTTTATTCATTTCGACCTTGTTTTTTTTCGTAGGAATCAGATTTTTTGTTTTTTTCATTACAGAAACTTTCAATATTAAAGTACAACGACATATTATTACCTAATGATCTGGTAATTAATAATTTACTATTTGAGATCGCGTTCGTAATTAATAGTTGTAGTGGTAGTCTTGAAGAGGACTGCTTGATGAGAAACAGGACAAAAACTTAGGTAGTAACGCCCACAATTAATACCACGAGCTCTGGAAGCACACTTCTGTGCGACGGCAAAACTTATCATAAGCTGGGCCGCTGTGACAACACTGTCTCGAAGAACCTCGACGTCTAAAATTTCCGGTCAACGATCATAAACAAAGTTTTTCATGTATACTCACAGGAAAAAGTCCAACAGATTCAAATCGATTTTTCTTTAAATGTAAGGCAGAGCCGTCACATCCAACCCCCTAAATTCTATGGAATTTACTGTAATAGAATTTACAAATAATAAGATCAAACTCTAGAAAAATATTTTCTCCTAAAATTGCTTTTAGATTATATACTCAAGAAAGGCCTTGATCAAAATATTATAAGTACTTATTCAACAAATTGGATACATATTTCTTTTGGAATCAATACTTAAATACTCTTTTTATAATGCCTTTTATGTTTAGCTAAAAGATCCGCTGCTGCTGCAAATCTACAAGCATGTTAATTTTATGTCCATTTCTTATTGAACAAAGTAAAAGATTGCAAAATAAAATATCCTTCTCGAATAACCACATTTCTTTTACAACTTTATGGTTAAAAATCTTTGAGTCTTACTTCCTTTCAGCCTTAAATTCTATTTTGTTATATAAATGTTACAATTATATTATTATGATGTCTTGCCTTACCAAATTTTCTGAAACCTTTCTATGACATATTGTTTATAAGTATGCTATTTATTTATTTTCCAAAAAGCAAATAAATCAGAATCTACACAACCTCAAACTCCGAGCAGCGAATAGTAATTTTCTAGTTTATATGTCATACTAAAGATTTTTTGTTTTTGTATCATTGCACGCTACCGAATAAAACATTTTTTTTTTTATTTTATATATAGCCTATAGTTTTCCTCGATAAATAGGCTATCTAACACTGAAAGAATTTTTCAATTCGTACTAGTGGATCCTGAAATTATCGCGTTCAAGAAATCAAGCACCTCAGCTTTATATATTAAATAATAATATAATATAGACAAAAGTAAGTTCAACTGAATATAAAGGCGCCTTAATCCTCGACCCGATCGCTTCTCGCAAACACTAACAATTGACGTCATTGCCTTTTTTCGTACCTTGCACAAGGGATGGAATTTGATTTTATTTTCAACCTTGTATTTTTAACGTACTTCTATCAACCGTACAGAAAAAGGAGGAAATTTAGATATTTAACCGCTTTCTATGTGTAAGGTGTTAGTCGATGTTTCCTTTGTTGTCTTAACGTGTTAGTTGACATATGTTAGAATTCCTTGTTGCCTTTTAACCACAATGAGAGCAACTGAACATACATATAAATGACACTATTTAAGTTAAAAGAGTTTGTCATATTGACTTAAAATAATTATATAAACTTCCTTCGCAGATTGAGGAGTAAAAGTGGCTGAGCAAAAACCAAAAAAAATTTCAAAAAAACCGTGCTAATAAATCCAAAAAACAAAGCGTTACGAAACGGTGTGATAGACTATTTATTTGTGTTGTGTGGACGATGTGGTGACGTTGAGAACAACTGAAATAAATAAAATGATAGATATATAAGATTTATTGAACGCAACATTCCAAAAGTATTAGCTAATTAATTTATGCAATTCGAAATTACTCTTAAAATGATTCACAATTTTCAAGAGCAATTTTGAATGAAAAGTCAATAATTATAAGTTATTTATTTATTTTCAAAATGCGGCTCACGAATTAGCAAAAAAAAAAATAGTATTAAAAGTGCCAAAATAATGGAGTGGGTGGATATTTCTTGGTTATATGAGATTATATTTGACAGATTTAATGTAATGTATATTGACGATTAAATCATAAATTTTGGTCCTGTTGCGTAATGTACAGTTAAAGTGTCAGTTATGCCGATTAGAATAATTAAAAAGAAGTTTATAATAAGTAAGTACAATTCTGATAACAACTCATTTTGTTTTATATTAAAAGAAGAATACTAAAATATTTAACCCAAAAAACACAAACAAACAGACAAACACCGGAATAATCTCCGAAACTGGACCGATTTCGACTGGACTTTTGCTGTCAAGTAGCTTATGTTACAGATGAGACACAAAACGTCCGCTTAAAAAATTCAAACTAAATTTAGTCAATGGAAAGTTTTTAAATATTAAAAACTTAAACACAGAATTTGCGAAAGCATTATTTAAAACCGAATCGATTAAAAAACGCGAAGTAAGACAATATCGTGTTGAGGGGTCGTGGGTTCGATTATCATCACGAGAGCAATCCGTTTGTTATCAGATGCGACACGATCCATCGATTACCTTAATAATATGTCGACCATCACTTAAAAGGCAGCGCTTCTCAAAGTTACGTTCCTTTTTTAATTTATTTTATTTCACTCTGTTCGTCCGTCCGTCCGTTCGTTCGTCTATCTGCCCGTAAGTTGGTCCCCCCATAGCATTTCCAAACTATTAGACGTAGAGACTTGAAATTTTCCATGTTGATAGAACATGCTAAGAACTCATTAGGAAAATTATTCTGAACGAAATCGGACAATTGAGACAAAATGGTGATCTTAAGGCCTAAATTAGTGTTATAAAAACATTACCATTATCGGGAGGGACTCCAGAGAACAGTTGGATCAAAGTTTACTTTATCTTAATTGTTTAAACCACAAATCACTATTTGATTATAAAATGACCCCAAAAACTGGGAATACTATAATATAAGGTAACATATTTTGCTTGAACTGAAATGTTTATAATAGATTAGCTTCAACCCGCGACTTTGTCCACGTTTTCTTCGACTTTCATACAAAGTTTCGGCCCCCATTTTAACTCTTTGAAATTTCGTTTTCGCAAAAAAGTAGCCCAAGTTCTTCTTCGAAGTCCTGTCTATCTCATAGCTAAAATTCTTCAAAATTAGTTAAGTGGTTTAGACGTATAAAAGTAACAGACAGAGTTAGTTTCACATTTATAATAATATGAAGGATAACATAGCTTGCTCCACTAAAGTATTAAATTATATTTGCTCTTGATAATAAAGTCGCGTATTCAGTCGTTATTTCATAAATTATGCCAAATAAAGATAGATACTTTAGAAATAGCACAAACCACTCACAGGAACCTGAACTTAGAATCATTTCTAAGTATTTTATTATTTATAAAATAATACAGTGATTGGTCCAAATGTTGTTTAATAGCATTAATTGAACACTACAAAAGTTTTTGTGTTACTTTGTCTATCACATCGAAAATAATACAGTACAAACTATTTGTCATAGGTGAAGCTTATTAATGAGTTTTATCCAAGATATGTTATTGCAAATATTAACACAATTAAACACAATGCCAAAGTATAAATAAGTATATTAAGACAATCTTGTTTAATTTAAAATTATCCTTCACTTGGTGTAAGATAATATTGTTTAAACCAAGTGTAGGATAATTTTAAATTACAGTAAAAAAAAATTATCAGCAGTATGTATCTAAATTGAAAAGTGGTGTACATTAATTTAACACTGATTTCGAAGCTGCTTGTTTGCCTCATAATTGTTTCCTTTATTTAATTCCTATTTAAAATATGGCTGTCATTTATTTAGCACTAGATGTGACATGTCACTTTGTTATCTTTCAATGTTTTTTTAGTTTGAAGGTTCTAATATTATTATAAATAATCTTACTAATTCTGCTAAATTTAAAGTTACTACCTTATGCTATTCTTTGTGCCTTTAGCAAATGAATACGGGATTGTTGCAATGGGATTGGATACTAGTTTGCTGAAAGTACTCTGTGCAGTCAGCGGGAACGTGGAAACATTTCTGGAAACATCCTAAATGTTTATTTTCCTTTTCCTGGTATTTTGGAGCTGGAAAATTTTGTATATCAACATGTACATAAAATTGAAGAGTATCTTTGTAGTTCGGAAATATTTTGTATATTGAATATACACATAATTTTATTTTCAAATTTTTTATGTACCTAAAATTACATACTGAAAAATACACAATATAGAGAGGAAGTAATCAATGGAAAAACTTATCTCTAAAACAGATCCCTTTCAGCTTTCCTTGGAGTGTAGGAGAAATAGTTATAAATATAAATATTAATAATATTCTCGCAGATTCGATCCTATTTCAATTAAAAAAATAAATAACCAGCTACAAAATAACGTTAAATACAACGTTCTCACAATAATTTAACCAAAAAGAAATTAATTCAACAACGCGGTTAGGAAAATGTCACAAACACAAACTAATTATCTCGTCAGCGACTAGTGACGATTTATCACAAAATGATCTCTAAGAATGATGAGATTTTTCCTAAATATGCTTTATATAATTTATATTTCAGTCACCGATTTTTACGTAGTATCTTAGTAATTCTTTGCTTGGTAACATTTCCGCCAAATAACGCTTGATAGTTAAGATAATTCATATCATTTTATTTAAAGTGATTTATTTATACTTATTTACACTTACTATTACGTATTTACACTTACGTTCCGATTGACAGGTTGATTATTACATTCCATTAATTTTTTTTATTAGTCTATGCTATATTTCATAATCATTAAATAGACTCTCATAGAGATTTTTTAACATACTAAGAGCTTTTCACTCACTCAAAGTTATTAGTCTAAAGGGTGTCTAAAATTTTACTTGCAATAAATCTTTGATAATAAAAATTTGTAATGTATTAATTAACTAGTAATAATTTCTTTGTAATAAAAGTATTTTATTGTAAAAATAAATCATTCCCGAAAGAGCGGAAGTTTGCCCAGTAAACCGGGGCAGCATTTCCTCTCTAACTAACTTAATTGTAAATACCTAGGGCATAAAAATGTTTATACTTGATAATAGGGATTTCTAAGGTTATTGTATTATATTATTATATAATTTTCTTTAACTAGGAGCTTTCATCCAAAATGGTAAAGTATTTACTTGTTTATGCTTTTAATAAACATATTAAAAGCTTTTAATAAACATATAGTACGCAAATCCAAAGATTTGTGGGCGATCTTCGACCAGCCAGCGATCTCTGGTATTTAAAGATATATAAACACAAATGGACAAGGAAAACAAACTATATCCCAAGACAATGTAATATCTCTTCCACGTAGAAATAATGGTAAGTAATAACACGTTGCTGGTTAGATAAGTAAATACCAGAATTCTGGTTGTTTCGAATCAACAATTCGCGCAACACACATCAAAAGTCCTTGTGCTAAAAATCTTGTGAATGATACAGACCAAAGTATAGGTTTTGTAGTGTTGTTTCAAACAATGGGATTGTTGTTTGTGAATATTTGATTTTTCATTTAATAAATGATATATGTGCATTGATATGTATGTGTATCCTTTCAATACATTTGTATAATAAATGTTAAGTATGTATAACGCCGGAGCCAGACATAGCTTCATTTGAATGATCATTTGTAGTGTGGCCGGGGACTTTGTGTAGCTTCACAAAGTTTTGTAGTCTTCATTTGAATGATCATTTCAATAATCATATAGTGAGGCCGGGGACTTGTAGCAGCGCAAAGTTTTGTAGTACTTTGTAGTATTCAAGGACAAAAATGTACAAACACTTTGAGGTATGTCTGGCTCCGGTATTACCATATGAAAGTAGTACCATTTGAAAACATTTTAGTAATTTATAAGAAGCTTATTTAATAATAATGATTCAAAGATATGATGTCAAGGTAATAAAAGGAGTATAAAAAACGAATTGTTCAAAGTCGCAACCATATCAAAGAGTACCCCTGTACTTGTGACGTCATATTGTAGGGGTCTCATTTGGGTATAAGCGGAGTTATTTATAGCCTTTCAGCGATTGTTTAAACAACAAATGAAAACGGGTTATTTATTTTGGGATATGCGTACGAGGTTTGCTTGTATCGCAGCTATTGTCACCAGAGTACCATCTAAAATATTTGTATTAATTTTTTAATACTTTAAATGTTTTTAATATCAAAAAATATATTTTAAAGTTTTATTAATAAAATAAAAGAAATGTTTTTTTCTTATTATTAACAAGACATTAAGGTAAAAGTATTAAATAATAAACCCATTTATCGAGAAAGGCCTTAAATTGAATCTTATTTCTTTACCTAATTTTACAAGGTCTTGTCTTTTTTCTTTCTTTCTAGTCTTGGGCATAGCTAGTTGATTTATATTTACAAAATATCAAATAATCTACGATAAATTATTATTTTCACTTGAATTATGTAACATTTAAGCCTCTGTCAACTATCCAGAATAAAAAAATTTTAGGATCTATTTTAGTGGAAACTATCACACAGTTACTATATTTAAAGGAAACGATTTTAGTTTTCGATTTAGGGCAGTATTTCCCAACCCTATTATATTCTACCTTAATTAGAAACATCACTTAGAACTATAAATTACCAACCAAACAACTGAATAAAACTAAAATGTATAAAATGATTTTATTTACGATACTGATACTCAAAAACTTTTTCGGGAAATTGCGATATGATAAGGGATAAAAGAATGACGTCACGTCCGCTTGACATTGCAGGTGCAGCAACTGGGGACTTTTAAATCCATTTCTTTCCCTTCTAGTGTTATCATCCCTCTCAGTATATGCTTCTGCGCGCAGAAGGACTCATATCCATGTTGGAAGTACGGTTTGACAACACAAACAACAAACCAAAAAGAAACGTATAAACTTAAAACTTTTTTGATTAATCTTTTATGTGGTGATGGTTTTGCTTCTAGACTAAAATATTTGTACTATAATGTGACGCACTTAAATATGATAATTAAATTTAAAATGAAATTACTGGCTTTCCGATATATTGATCACTAGACGTGCTGCGACTTTATCCGCGTAAAATTAGGTAAAAAAAATTAGATTCGATTTTAGCGTGATGATAAATAGCCTATAGCCTTCCTCGATAAATGGGCTATCAAGTACTAAAATAATTTTTCAAATTGGCTCGGTAGTTCCTGAAATCAGCGCGTTCGAGCAAACAAAGAAACAAACTCTTCAGCTTTACAGATTAGTATAGATAAACTGTCACTGTTTTACTTATAGTCAGAAATATTTGTACTTAAATGTGATGATCAAAATTCAAATGACATTTTGTTCAAGCAGACTTTTACAAGCTCTTTTGACTTTTTAAATCACTTTCCGATAAATTAAACATTATCATGGTTTCTAAAATACACTTCATCCAAAACATAATATTAGACGCGTGGTGAAAGATAATTTGACATCGGTTGCCATGCTTTAATTTTCTTTTAATCTCAAACGCCTCGACCATCGAGCGGCCAATTTAGTTTGAATGCCAATAAAAGCAAATGTGTGCGCCAAAAACTGTTGCAATTTCAATCACGAAGATCGGTATCTCAAATCGGACACGCCAAACATTGATTCCAAAACTTGGATACAGGATTTTCAGGCCTCAATAGTGGGACCTGAATGATTACTTCCGATAATAAATAAATACGAAAATAATAGTCTTATGATTTTGTCTAGAACTAATTATGCAGCTAATAGCTATATTAACAGATGTTGTACTCAAAATAATAAACAGTTCTCGGGCTTAGATAATTATTATATTTCATCTTTCTCTTATTAGCTATAAGAATAAAATTAAGAATGTCTTAAAGGAAACTTAATGTTATTTTTAAGTTAAGTTACTTTTTTGTAATTATTAATTTTGTAACTTTTTATCAATTCATCTTATTTAAAAAACTAAGGAGGAGGTTTTGGAGGAGTTGATCGCTAAGTTAAGTTGATCTGGCTGCGACCGGGTGATAGATGGGTGACCCATTCTAGCACTGGTTTATATCGCTAAAAAATTTCAACAAAGTTTATCGGACAAAGTGGCGGGCAACAGTTATTAATAATTTTGGTTAACACAAAAACAATTTTTTACCACGTGGATGTTTTTCTTTTATCCTCAGTAATAACCTCCTTGACGGGAATTAAGATTTAATTATATTTTACTATGAATTAATCTGGCTATAACCACTTATATATTGACATCCAAACGATTTTTTGATCAATCGAATATTTTATAAAAGGATAATATTATCCTAATTACTTACCACCTAGGGCTTAAAATGTACCAACTATTGGTTCAAACAATATATTTCTGACACAATGAGTGTCAGAATTTACTTGTATGGTTTGAATTAAAATTGAAAATAATAAGGCTGCTCCACATACAGATTATTAATGCAAAAATTATTGATATCTATACTCTATAATGTATAAACCTGAAGAGTATGTTTTTTTGCGTGAACGCGCTAATCATCTAGTTTATACTAATATATAAAGCTGACGAGTTCGTTCGTTCGTCTGTTTGCTTCAACGCGCTAATCTCAGGAACTACTGGTCTGATATGAAAAATTCTTTAAGTATTAGATAGCCCATTGTCTATCTGAATGCCGTTTAGATAAGCTTCGAATGCAGCAATTTTATTAAAGTCAACGCTGGAACAATCTATTGAAATGGGCTATCTTTTGCAGAACATTGTACTGTTTCTTAACATATCTTTATATAATCATAATATATATTCATATACATAAGGAATGTCGTATTATCTTTGGGGTAAAACAACCACTCTTTATTTCTTGATCGAAAACTATCTCATGCTATACCAAGAGAGGAATGGTATAGATTTATATAACAAGGAGTTGTATTCTAAAGCCGAAGACAGAGACAGATGGAAAGAGAATGAGAAGAAAAGTCTTTCTCTACAGTGGGAAAGAGAAGGCAGTCAATAAATACCAATAATAATAATACTTTTGTAAGTGTATATGCCAATAAAGCACTTTCGCAGCGTACTGACCGAATATGATAAAAGGTTGTGCATATGTTGATTGGATCTCTGGATGCCTTGAAATTATACCCAAGTAGGTTCCAAGATTTCTCGATACCATTAGAATTTTTAAAACTCCTTTATTTTTATTTGTGTTTTATTCTCAGTGCTTTGGAGTTCAATTTCAAATATCATCGGATCTGTTTACCAACTTTAGCAGTGAATTTACCCCAAAATACTATTGAAATGTCGTCTAATTTGATGGTAATAACTACCATGGACTTACTTGTAATGCTAACGAAGTATTTAATTCAACTGATTTTCTCATTAAATACAACAAAGGATTAAATAAAAATATCCATGTATACTAGCTTTTTAGAGTATAAAACGAAATATATTAACAACAAAACCATTTATTCAATTTACTTAACCTAACTCCAATATTGGATTATAAGAATAAAACTATAAATACTATATTCGACTATAATTTAAAATAAAAAGAAGAAACGAAATATATGAGAAACCATATAATGAAATAAATAGACCAGTAAAATGAAATTAAAATATTTTGTTAATTAAAGCCTATAATCCATTAAAATGCAATTATGAAGTAATATTGAAAGCTAAAATTATATTACTAGTAATAGAATATTTGAGTTAAAACCTTTTAAGGGGGTTCCCCACGCCGAATATGTATAAATAGATAGATAAAGCCTTTATAATTCCTGTCAATACATATAGAAATGTCTATATATTAACAGGCGATATGTAATTTAATGTCTAAAGTTCTTACATGCGCCAACAAAGTTTCCACTTAAAGTTATTAACAATTGGAAGGGAATTTAAGTAAATTATGACATAAAAGGTTTTACATTGTCAAAGATTGAATAGATGTCTAATGACAAAATTAAATAAGCCTGATTGCAGAGATAAATTTACGAGGATTATGTTGAAAAATGTCTACGTCAATGTATTTTACATTGTAAATTATTTACATATCACTATATATAAGTAATATTGTTTAAGTAAATACAATTTATTTTATACGGTAGTCAAGTAATGTTTCTAGAACTTTTCCTTATCTAGTGGTAGCGTTTAAAATATTTGACGATTTAATCTTTTAAATTGATTGCAAAATAAAAGTCTGTTTGAATAAAACATCTCTTGAATTTGAATTAAAAGTGCAGTACTTTTTCAAGATCATTTTCAGCTCATTCGTTAATTCTAGTCGATAGTAAACCGGCTGTTGCGGTTGGAAAAGTTTCTTAGTTACCCGTTCAACTTAACGGTTTACATCGCGCAAAGAAGTAACATTAACACATTAAAATTCCTTTAAGTCGCTCGCTTTCAACATATTTTCTAGAAAAATAAATGTAAGCGCTTTAAAATAAAACCAATTTTATAACAAGTAGACAATATATTGTAACTGGAAACATGCTTCGTGAAAATTAAAAGCGCTTTTCATACGAACATTGTAATCGGAAATGAATTCTGTTCACACAATCAAGTAATAGCCTCATTTTCAAAATGATGTATACTTCATTATTTTAAAGGACCTGCCTTTGTTTGCTGAAAATTGATAGTTGTTTTACTGAACATTGTTAAAGCCTTTAATCTCCTTAATGTTACTATCCTATCAATAATAAAGCAACGTAGTAGTATAAAGGAAAATGAGAGCTTAACTTTTCCCAAATTCTTCTAAAATCTGCATATAAAGGGTTTTGTTGTGGGTGATGTTATTTTGTTAATGTTATTCAAATTATTTTTGTATCATGACCAAGTGAGTATTATTTCCTGTTTTGGTATCATGATGAGTGTTATGACTAAGTGTATATAAGACAGTTGTGTCATGTCAACAGGGCAGAAGCTGTACAGCCTTTGGCCGCGGCACACCGGTGCTCTGAACTGTCCATTTTAGGTTAATCGTATTCTTATTATTTTATGCTTAATTCTGTCTGTCGGTCGGTTTGTCTGTCTGTTGGTAATCTCTGAAACGGCTGGACCGATTTCGACAGGACTTTAACTGATAGATAGCTAATGCTGCAAGGAGTAACATAGGCTACTACAGTTTTAGAAAAATAATTAGAGTTCCGCACAAATAATCAGAAGCCCAAAAATTTTACAAAATCACTGATATCATGCGGACGAAGTCGTGAGGTACAGTTAGTCGCAGATAAATTTCCAAAATATTTAGGGAAAATATTTTAAATTCCAAAGTACACTCAGATGCAATAAAATCGCACATGAGAACATATTTTTTTTGTAAAAACTTTTTATTTATTTTTAATTTAAAATATACATTTTTTTAAAATATGAGATTAAAGATCGTTTCATGGATAGGTATTGAAATGGCCTTTAATCCGTTATTAAAAATATGTGTATTTTTTTAAATAAAAAAATTATATTAGCTGAAGTCATCTTTGACCTCATAAAAAAAGCTGAATAGGCATCCTTTTTGGAATTGTTACATGACTACCTTAGTAATAATATGTATTATTTATCTATTTTTTAAGATTTTATTATTTTAGTATAAGCAGTGCTGCTTATCGAACGAGAAATAGTTGAGAGTAAGCGGAAAGTTACGGTTTGTCGGCAAATACGCGTTATTCCAACCGATGCATCATAAGAGCTTGGTTTATCGACGGCAAATGAAAAAATGGGGCCCGATTGTTGACTGCATCGATAGGAGATATTCGTATGTTATCGTATGCGATATCATCATCATCAACAGCCGCTTTCATCCATTACTGGATTGCCTTTTCATCTTTGAACCATTAAGGCTGTTTTTAGGGTTCCGTAGTACTACAAGAAACTCACTTTAACATTATTAGAATAAACGAATAAACTTTACTTAAATTATATTATTTGTTTAACTTATTAGAATAAACGTATAAACTTTACGAATATATTGACTCAAAAGCAAAGAGATTGCAATTAACTACGTAAATTATATAGGGAAAACACGCTTTTGATCTAGGAAGATTTAAAGTTGTCAGTGCAAAATATAAAATGTGTAAATTTATTCTAGTCCTCTAGGATGTCGCGTTTATCCGTAAACATTCCTAGAAAAATCCGAGGAGGGAATTTCTCCTTAAACGCTATCGCGCGGGACATATTTCTCCGTCTTTTCCAGCACCTGTTGGACCGGTCGTCCCAAGTCACTGCAATACTCGGCCACGAACCGCTTTAACTGGAAGATTTAGAAAATTTCTTTAATAACGCCATGAGATTATTACTAATCATTTGTCAAAATCGGTTACGTGTAGAACAAGCAAGCAATAGACAAGGCTAAGGAACCGAGTTATCTAGTCCCCCGTTTGTTAAATCAATTAACGTCCGATGTCAAAAACAAAATAAATAGTAAGAAAGTAAAAAATGTCTTAAAATCACATATTTTTTAATCATTTAAATTAGTTTTTATTTTTATTTTAGCACCTTGCCCAATTCCAAGTGGTATCTTACTTTTAACGGTTAATTTAATAACTTCTTGTACGTATTCACAGCAAATTTTCTATTTATAATTTAAGCTAAACACAATCCACTTGCATTAAGGACAAACTTTCGCAGCTTTTTATAATGCCTTTATTTATTGTTTAAATATAAATAAAAAAGAGAGATAAATATATAGTTTAGGCTCGTCTCGAATATTCATAATGTGAATAAAAGAAATGTGACATATCAAAAGCAAGTACCTCTTCATATTCGTAATTCGAATATAAAAAATTAACCATTGCCTGTTGTTCTCGTGAAGCAATTCTTTATAGTACGTCATGACACCATTGTGATGTTACCAAGTTATTCTCTGCTTGTCATGGTTCTTCACAAAGTAACTTTACAATTTTAAAGATATCGCACGCCTAGTCATAAAATGACCTAACTCAAAAAAGCAGATTTTTGGGAAATCGCAAAAAACATCTTGTCATGTACGACTTATTCCGCTTAAAATTCAAGGAAAACGGCATTAAAGTAGCAAATAATCTATTTTAATTATAGTTAATTTAGTGATTAATGATATTAAAATGTTATTTTAATAATATTTAATTATTTGTTTGTCGTATTTACTAAAAACTTATTTTAGTTAAAATGGCAAAAATAGCTGTATCTCAGTGTTGGATGGAGATATCGAAAAAAATCTTAGATTGGTAGATAGAGAACATTGAAATGAAGCTGTCTGTGTCATTAACTCACTTTAGACCTAAAACGTAATCAGTCTGTTTATGAATAAGAGTGCGATACAAGAAAAAGTGCTGATATGAGAAAAATAAGAACTTTATATTCTACACCGATGCAGGGGAATGGAAAAACAAGTAATGAAGTTTGTTCCTTCTGCCTTTGTAACTAATATGCGAACTTCCCATCTTTTGTTTGCTTTGTCCATTTTTTATTGGTAACTATCTTAAACCTATTGTGATATATCCATATTGCCTTAGGCTTTAGCAATAGTCCTGTAAGATAGATACGAATATACACCTTCTAGCAAGAAATCATAAATACTATTCTTGAGTAACCGTTTCATAAGTAACCCAAAAGTTAAAAAATAATTATCAAAAAGTGTTGAAAATAATAGCGCGACTAATTTTATATTGAATTCTCGGTCGGGCTATTTCGAGCGGGCTCGAGCTCGGCCAATATTTGAGCTGTATTCGATACGGTTGGCTGAAACTGCGGATGGAAATCATAACCCAGTTACCGGGCTCCGTAAATCTGACCGTGTGCTTATGTAGGGCGTATTAATTGTCGCAAACGGAAGTAATTAAAACTAGCCATTGAGGGAAATTATTTTATTTTTCTGAACTAAAACAGTTTCCAAAAAGCATCTTCATTATATATATATATAACTGTACCAGAGCTTATCTCGGGTATAGACTGAAGAGCAAATCAAATCAAATCAAATCAAATCAAATCAAATCAAATCAAATCAAATCAAATCAAATCAAATCAAATCAAATCAAGTCAAATTAAATCAATCAATTTAAATTATTTATTTGCCAGATTGTGTTTACAAAAGGATTTTAATTACTAAGGTAGTTCACAATCTGCCATGAGATGGCGTGCAAAATTTTATAATATAAAATAAAAATTATTAAGTTTATACAATTTAATTAATGAATTCTTAATTTATTGACAAAATATAAGTAATTAATTTTTGAGGTATTTGTCGAGAGTCTAGAAGCAGCCATCTATTATTATTTTTTGGTTTTTAGTTTAAATACAGTATTTTTTTTTCATTTATTATGTCTGTAGGTAAATTATTAAAAACTCGTACTACCATGGAATGGCTCTGTTTTTCTACACTCCGTGATACAGCCGCCGTTTGACACAACCAAAGTCGAGGAGCACAGCCAATAGTTCATATTTGGTCAAAATCTTATAAAAAAAAAATATAAACACAGCGTTTTACGAGCGAGTGTTTCTCAACAACTGCTTAGTGCCAAGTCTTTCTATCGTAAGCTCTATTCTAAAAAGATATACTTATTTATACGTTATTTAGTTTCTCTTTTATTATTTTTCCAAGCTGTGTCGACCCTGGGGCAGTATATTTCTGAAAGTACGGCTGCTTTTCCATGTAGGAAAACCACGCTCGTACTTTAGGGAATCTGAAATCGTACAAAAAAGTAAATTAGTATCCTCGACAGTGGGAGAATGTACTAAAACCTGTCAATTACTCAGATCAAACCCTAGACGATATCGAACTTGTACTCTTTAGATAATTACCTAAAAAGTATTCCTAAAAATATTAAAGCGTCAATCACTTTTTTGCGTTTGTTCATCAATGACATGAATTAAATTGAATTGTAGTTTCCTTCACGTTACAAAAGACACAAGTTGTATGGTCCAGACAAAAAAAATTAAAAAGTAGACCAACTATTAAGGGGGGAAAAATAGGAGGATAATAAAAGAAGGAACACATTAACAAAATTATGCAAAGGAATACAGTGCCACGAAGTTACGCCTAAAAAGCAATACAGTGTCACGAATTTGTGCCTAAAAAGAAATACAGTGTCAAGAAATTATATCCAAAAAGAAATACAGTGTCAGGAACTTTTAAAACAACTTGCTAGTGGATGTCTTGCTTGGAGAAGCAGCAATCTTAAATACTTGTTTTATAACTTTTTATAACTATTTAGTTTATTTTATTTTGTTACCATAACAAAAGATACCAAACGATACCATACTTTTTAGGTTGTGTAATATCGGGAGTTTTAAATTGATTTTATATTCTTTGGGGCAAAGCAACTTTAGGATCGGCCTTTGTGATCTACATAATTGGACCCTTATCAGGTACAGTTTTTTTTGTTGAAGTTTACATAGATTTTGGTGATATTATGACCTTTATATAAGACTAGTTGTTGTCCGCGATTTCATCCGCGTTAGGTGACAAATTTTGGCGTGATGATATATTAACCTTCCTCGATAAATAGGCTATGTAACACTGATAGAATTTTTCAAATCGGGCCAGTACTTCCTGAGATTATCCCGTTCAAGTAAACAAACAAACTCTTCAGTTTTACATGTTAGTATAGAGTATAGATTTTTTATTATACTATGTTACTATCTGGATTTAAAGATAGATAAGATAGTTTTTATGCTATGAAACACTGAGAATCATAAACTTTTCATTCATTTACCCGTAAAATAGTGGTCCCGATTAATGTCCCTGAGTGATATTAGTTGTGAGGTTGTAAGGACTATGGCGGTTCCAGGGACGACGTTAGACGGCATTCGGTCATCTTAACTCGCCCCACAGCCACGTCCTCTGCTACTTAAGCGGACCCTGTAGCTAGAACGACTAACGCTAGGAAGGAGAAGAAGGTTAGATTGTATAGACGACTCTTGGTAAGATACTTGTTAGCAGGTTATTAAAAGACAATGGAAGCTTTACAGATTTATTGACATATTCCGGATTAGTTAAACAATGTAAACTTCACATTACAAGATGAGGGGAGCGAGCAAAGACAAAACAGTCTTATATAGCAACTGTATAGCGCCACACGCGGCTATTACAGAAACCAAATAAACGTTCGGAAAACTTTGTTTAATTTTCCAACAATACTGATTATAGCTCCACTAGGGTTACGGTACTTTCATAAAGTTATTTTTCTGAGGAATAAAAGTATAGATTTGACGTTAGACTCTGCGGGAAAAAGAAAGTACCAAATAAGATATTAAATAACACTTTCTCAATTGGGAAACGACCAATTTCTTTTGCTATATTAACGCGCTTGTACGACCCCGATCGCGCAGAATATAATACTATATATTATAACATAATATTAATGCGTTATAAGAACATCGTTTTATAGGGGGAATTACGGTACACGAAAATTAAAAGTATACGCTACTTCTTATTTAGTTTTCTGTATGCGAAAAGTACCGTACATTAATAAGTTAAATATAACCTCTACTTTTTATCACACATTCCAGTTTCCATAACAGAACGGAGCACTCGTAAACATCAACTTCCAGCTTACACTGGCCGGACTGCATAAAATTATCAATAATTCATTTAAGACATATTTTTTTTGAATTGGACAAGCATAGTCTTGATTCGTATAAAAGGATCCATTAACCTTTTGAATAAAGGTACGAAAAAAGGGGAAAAACAATTCAGAATCATCTTTTGGAATTTTTATTGGCATTATTAAATTAATCAAACCGAACCAAATTAATCAACACGAAATGTTATTCCCTTTATAGAGGCAGTCCCGCCCTGTGTTTTTTCTTCTTAATTCTTATTTTTTTGTTATACGTTTATTTCTATTGGTTTATGTACATATATAGTATAGTAAAAATATTTTTAAATATATAAGATATCACATGTTTCCCACGACTTCTTAAGCTTAAAAATAAACTTTGAAGAGACCATAGACCTCCTTAATACAGCTCTACCGAAAAATCCGCTCTTAGCGAATGTCTCCTACCTTATACTACCTCCTTGCCAAATTTTATCTTTTCTGAGGTTTTCGAAATTCCTTGTTAGGTGATCATTCGCTTTTATCTATCTATACTTCTATACTAATATATAAAGCTGAAGAGTTTATTTGTTTGTTTGTTTGCTTGAACACGCTAATGTCAGGAACTACTGGTCAGATTTAAAAAATGCTTACAGTGTTAGATAGCCCATTTATCGAGGCTATCTATTATCACGCTAACATTGAATATATTTTTACTACCCAATTTTACGCGGACAAAGTCGCGGGCAAAGCTAGTATAATATATGGAAGATAAACAAGCTCCGTTGTTTTAACCACTCAAAGGCTTGTCAATTCCAGTAAGGTCCGGAATCTTTGCGCGTAACGGCACCTCGAGTTCTAGACTCGCCGTCGAGAAGGTCAGGACTTAAAAGGTATTCAGAGCCCGGCTCACGAATAGGGTCTAATACGTAATGCACGGCCGATTTGTACATGAATTAATTAAAATCCTCCATCCAACGAGAAGTTTGTATCGAATAGACTTATTACTTAGTGCTAAATTGACTCTCAATACCTCCTCAACACTAAGAAGGAGTTGATTGTAAACTCGTGAGGTGCCCAGTTCAATACCAGATTTATACTGGCAAGTCAGGTAATATAGGCTATATATCTTTATATATAACAATAGACAATACAAGCCACTCCGCTTCTTCTAAGCCGCTGGACCGTTTAAAAGAATCCAATTTTGTGTGTATATTCAAAGGGGTTATATGTATAGGTTTATATTTCTGCTTTTTTGTCGTGGAAACATTTTGAGTTACTTTAAGCAATTTGAAGAAAAAAAAATTGGCGGTTTTGTTTTCTTTAAATGACAGATAAGTAAAAGCTAATTGCGCAGCGCGGACGAAGCCGCGGGCTACAGCTAGTTAAAGTATATAACAGATCATTATTGACCACTTAGGTCAGCAGCAAACATTCTCAACAGGCCATCGCTCCATTCTTCTCTCGGATTATGAAAAGCGAAAACCAATTTTATGACAATATGATAAGGTCCATATTGGGTTGGCGCTTCAGACAATGTTCTCAAACCTGCTCGGAAACGATAACCGATCTTGTAAAAAGGTAATAAGGTCCATATTGGATTGACAGATTCGAAGATTGTTCGCTCCGAGATACTGCCCGCGTAAATGTGGTTCCTGGAATGCATCGGTCTCCTTTGCGATATTTTTATCGTGAACGAATTCGGTATGAATTTTTCCTCTTGCTTTAAATACAGGTCTAAAAATATTCAAAAAGGTAGCCGACGTTCGCGACTTTGTCTACGTATAATTTAAACTTGAAAAAAAAAACTTAATTTTTTAAAATTCATATTCGAAATGTCTACGGGACTACATGTTTTTTTTTTGCATTCAATGAATTTGATAATGTCAGGGTGCGTTTTCGGGTTAGTCTTTAATATTGAATTTAATGAATTCAATACAGACATAGGTCACTTCATCTCGAAAACAACGGGTCGTACAAAAATGCAATTTGGCACGGAATTAATATATGGTTCTCAAATTAGCTAAGAACGGATTATAGGATAGAACCAGACTGAGGAGGTCTAAGGAAAGTCTAATTTAACGCGGACAAACACGCGGGAAGCAGCCACTAATAAATACGAGCAGAGATAATTTTCCTAAAAATATAATTTTCCCTGCTTGGATTTGACGCAATATGACGTCATATTCTATAAGTCGAAGGTACTTTTATCGAAATCTAATTTTCCTAGTAACTTTCATTTATCCACTCGGTACACGTGCACCTAGTCGATAACAACCACACTAAAGTCCAGGTAACATAAATATAGATAAGAGGTAAGGTAGATACAAACAGCAAGCATACAAGCAGCCGTTATTTCCTACTAAAAGTATGACTCAACTCTTCTATGTTGGACAAGTTATACCTACCCACTTGCAATTGTATTATCATAATGCGATGTTCTCGCAGGTTAAAACATATCGAAAGCATGTTTATCATCGATTCCAGTTACTTTATAATATCGTTAGGTACCACAAAGTAAGACACTGGAATACAAGGGATTGCAATGGCGGACTAGACTAGTTTTTCAAGACAAAATTCCTTGTACGTGTTTGTGTGTGTATACTGTTGACATTAACGTCAAAAAGCTTCAATATGACCTATTTTAGCATTCGTTACTCGAAAGAGTATAGAGGTATATACCTCTACATGTAAAATAGCGTATAAAAGCAAACATGCAAGCTCGCCAATAGTAAAGTAAGAACGCTGGAACACACAAGAAAGCGTTGAAATTAATTAGTAGAAGGGCGTGCATTTATAGACTGAAACATCTATACTACGTGTATATGGACGTATGTGTATACACGGAACGAACGACATCTGACGTGTTCATGTGACAATAATCGAGCACGTCAACAATCAAGCAGACAACTGTCGACGTTAGAAGCGACCAAGCGGAAACACTTTGTGACTGATTATTATATCCATCTAACAAACGACTTAGGTGGCGAGAGTTGCCATTTAATTCAGAATGAAATATACTCCAATTTCAATGTTTGTGTCAGAACAGTTTTATGTATTACATATAGTGTTAAGTGTATATGTGTATATGGATACTTGATTTGCTCATAGTCTATTATTTCTGCATTCGCTTCGATATACTTTTTTCACCAACAATCATTTCTTTATTTGGAAAGATATGGATACGGAGATCTCCATGTATTTGGGACAAACAAATCTGTCGTTTCCATTGTCCAATACTTAGCACGCATTACGGTACCCATCGTAGCCAAAGATGAGCATACGCGAATCTCGCTACAATTTGATAGTCTATAATGTATACTGTTATAATTTCAATTTATAAGAGTTGCTTTATTGACTCACCTTCAGTAAAAGGCTCATTGTCTTAACAGACATCACTACTGCCACTATCAAAATCATGACGGAAGATGAATTTTATTGATCGGTCGCAATGGCGGCATTGGTGACATATGCTGTTTGCAGTGCTACCATCATTGATAACAGTATGATGAATATCTATTGGTTATTATGGCTGCAATGACATTGAAATAGTGGATGCCTATAAAAGCAATGTATCCATGTTATTCACTTAGGTCCTTGGGACTAATAAAGACAAAGTGCTTGTGTAACGGACACGTTGGTGTCTTTTCCGGGGTCTTATATTGATGGGGATCAATAATAAAACCAACTTGTCAATATTCTTCTCGCAGACTGTATTTACAAAGCACTTTTATTTACACCGGTTAATCAAAACGTCATGGGAACGTGCAGTCTAACAATTTGGCATAAGCTTATCTACTAAATGGGAGCCGATACTAGTACGCACCGTACACAAGTAACATTTGGTGTCTACGCGAGCGAGATAGCACTATCGCCGTCTCTTTCTAACAAGACGCGCCTATCTCCTTCTTTTCTTCTTTTACATTAACTGAATCTTCTTCGTTCCACATCATCTATTTGATTCTGTACTTTAACTCAATAGTACATTGATTTTCCAAAATTATAACAGCTTTATATAAAATAAAGCTGTTATAATTTTAATTATTTTAAATTATTTGGACGTAACTTATAAATGTAGTGAAGTTTACTCTACACTTCTAAACTAATATATAAAGCTGAAGAGATTGTTTGTTTGCTTGAAGGCGCTAATCTCAGGAACTACAGGCCCGATTTGAAAAATTCTTTCAGTGTTAGATAGCCCATTTATCGAGGAAGGCTATAGGCTGTTTATATCATCACGCTAAATATTTCACCAAATTTTACGCGGACAAAGTCGCGAGTAACAACTAGTTAATATATAAAGCTGAACAGTTTGTTTCTTTGCTTGCTTGAACGTCCTAATCTCAGGAACTACTTTCCGATTTGAAAAATTATTTCAGTGTTAGATAGCCCATTTTTCGAGGAAGGCTATACGGTATATATGATCAAGCTAAAATTCAATCTATTTTTCTGTACCTAATTTTACGCGGACGAAGTTGCGGGCACAGCTATTCCATGCCACTCGGTCTTCGGCACGTTTCAAGGCAGTTGGAATATTTAGTCCCAGGATGTTCCTAATTTGGTCAAACCAGCGTGTAGGGGACCGACCTCGTGATCTTTTGCCCTCAACTTTCCCTACTACAACCAGTTTAGCCAAATTTTCTGGTTCTCTACTTGCTACCAAAGAGTCCTAACCTATTTTGGTCATACCGCCCGTAGAGAAATATGCATTATAAACATGCTAAATATTAAAATAAAACCTTCCGCACACCGATGATTAATAGTTTAAATTGCGCTAAATCATATAACGACTACGTTTTAGGTCTATACTTATTTAATGGTACAGGCAGCTATGTTTAAATGTCCTCTATCGATCAATTTAAGAATTATTTAAATATCTCCATCCAACACTGAGACACAGCTATGTTTGTCTCTTTAACGAAAGTATGTTTTTAAATAATTGATAGAACCAGGCGTTACTTCTTTTACGTTACGCCATTGCTTAGAATGTTTGAAGGAAGCGCTAATGTAGTGGGGGTGCCTGAGATATAAATTGTTTCCTGTGTTTTTACTAATCACTTTACGAATAACCTTTGTAATAAAGGTCATTTTAATAAAATCAACTTTACTATAGTGTTTTATGTAACAGTTGTATAAGAGGGTTCAAAAAAGGCGAGTGGCGTGACTTGCGATGCGAGCCTCGGTGAGCATCGTATAGAGAGACGCCACAAGCCTTTTTTAACCTAGTTAAATGACGTTGAATACAATACTGTTTTTACGACTAGACAAAGTGTTATTACAACACAAAAAAAAATATTCTGTCCTAAGTCTTGTTATATTTGTGCTGAGATTTTGAAGGCAACAAATTTTTCGTATTTTCTTGAACTGTGGTCGAAATTTCTTTAGATGTATAAGTAAATTCCTCTGAATTAAGTAGAAAAAATTAATAAAATAGCAAAATTTTAATTAAAAAAAGTTTTGAGCAACTACTTGTATGTATACATTAAGAAAATAAATGCGCGGGAAAATAAATATGTGTTTTACTTTTTTTTGTCTTGTCACCTGCCAGGCTCTTTTATAGTTTTCATGTCTGATAGTCTATGGCACCATCAGTGTGTTATTATAGTCATAACGATACTGTTAACAGTGCTATTATGGGCATAGAGTATAAACTTTTGCGTATGCGAGTGTCTTGTTTTCCTCTACTTAATCTTTTTGTTATTTACTTTTACACGTATTTACTTTTACTACACGGATTGATAATTAAGTTCTTTTTTTTTGTAAAACAAAGGGCAAACGGGCTGGTGGTTCACCAAAGTGACTTCCGACGCCCATGGGCAAATGACTCAATGACCTCGAAATGATCAGAACACTTAAAGATGCGTTGCCGAACTTTGAGGAATGAGTATGGTCTTATTTTGAAGGTCCCTTAGTCATATCGTTTTGGCAACATCGAAGCTGGTAACTTAGTAAGCTTTAAAAAGTAGTGTTGTAGATTTTTCATATCAAATCATTTGTGTAAACTAATGCTATATATCGCTTTATTGAATCGCTATAATTTAAATCCGTCATTAATTGAGAAAGTATTATTTAACGAGAAAATCAGGATTGATTTAAAAATTTTATTAACTATTATTTAAATTAATTTAAATCAACCTTAACATCGTACCTTTTTAAAATTTAAAAGTACGTTTCGATTCGTGGTCGCTCCAGTCCCTTTGATTTATGAATCTATATCGTATTTAAAAGTAATTAAAGAGCGTCAGTTGACAACGGTAATGAAGAGGCATCTAATTAAACGTGTTTCGGATTTACGTCCCGTAAATTTCGCTAATTCCCTCCCGTGTTAAATTAACTTCAGGTCGATTTTCTTTCGATATTCGTGTACGCGTATTTTATTTCGATTAAGTGCGAGATGAAATTGCGTATGGCCAATTCGATTGTTTCAATATACTACAGAATCCAACAGACATTGTCCTCTTCATTAAATATAATTAACATTACATTAGTCTTAAATAGTTTGAAAATCAAAAAGTAAACGATTCTAAAACAATTTAAAAAAGAAGTCGTGCTACTTTTAAAGCCTGTCAATCGACCGTTTGATAATTTTCCGAAATTCGGCGTCGGATGAACTAAAATATTTTTTTTGGGGTCGGGGAAAATTTTTTTAGGAAAAATTTGTCTTGATTATTAGTAAAATAATATATTGTTAAACACTTCTTAATGCTTCACATCGTGAGTAATACACATAGTAGTTACGTAGGATTTTTATCTTCCCAGAAGGTGGATCTTCCTTTGTCAGTCCGTAAGCTGGTCAGATCCACTACGGGTACGCGACCCCGGAGCACCCTCTGTAAATCCTTCGTCCTCTAGCATGATATACCTTTTCAAACTCTTTGGTAAAGGTAGAGAATTAACATAATATAACAAAGGTCTATTTCTACAGAGACATCTAATTTTTATCCTACAAACGTCGAACAACGATGGGGGCTGCCTACAAATGTGGTAGAGCCAATTTTTGGTCGTGCCCTCTTTGGGTATGGTGGCATTTGTGTCCGGTACGGACGTGTAGTGTCCCGCCTTCAGTAGTAGACTGGCAAGGCGTGTGGATCGTCTCCTGCTCGCTATGGACAAGTTGTCGAGACCGCACGAATGCAAGTCGCATGCGTTAACGTCGGACCCGTGTCGGATTAGAAAAACCGCCGCATGATCTCTGAAACAGAACAGAAAAAATAGAGACACACGCATATATAGAATCTATACATAAAAAAAAGGGTATTGTTAGACAGACACACAGATAGACAAACAAACACTGTTGCAACGATAAATTTACAACTTTCGGATTTTTTCCTTTGCTTGTGCTACAAGATGTAGCTGCTTGCCAAATTTCATGATTATAGGTCAACGGGAAGTACCCTATAGGTTTTAGTTCCCCTTGTGTAAAAGTCCATGATAAATAAAAATTTGCGAAAAAAATTGTGTTATACACATTCTAGCACAGTTATACAATGTTCACATATTTTAGCTGCGAGGAAGGTGAATAAAGTTTATTATAGAAATACCTAGAAGTTGTTTATGAAAATTATAATGCCCTGAAAAGCATAGTGTTAATATGTGTAGATGTATTGTAGCGGCCTACACGTTGGTGTGACACCATAAAGTAGGCGGTGAGCGGTAGTACGCAGCGTGCCGTCCACTTTGCATATGATCGTGATTATGGAAACTGCTTGTTCATGGTCAAGATCCTCAACAGAATTGTATATTGAGGATATATTGTGTATTTTTGATCGTGATGTGTAGACATCTCGGTTTTAGCTTAGAACATAACTACTATTAGAATAATCCATAGTTAGCCTTAACCTGTTTTGTGTGCCATAAATAAATGAGGAAACAAAGAAGATGTACTGTAGGTGCAGAACTATCTAGTGTATCTATTTGTAAATAAGATTGTATACTTCAATAATTTCGTTGTTAGCCTGTTCAATTTTCTCAGGACGGTTGGCTAGTTCCGCTTTGGCTTTGTATCCGGACGCGTCGGCCCAATTCGGTTATAAGCGTGGCGCTACCTCTAATTAGAAAGATAGGAGTAGGGGGAAAGGGATTAGGAAAAAGGATTTAAAGGTAGATGGGGATTTAAAGGTAATTATTTAAAAGCTATATTACAAAAGTCACTTTATACTAAAAATATGATGGCGGCCATTTAAAAGCGGTACTGCGCATGCCCGGCACCATAAGTTGATGGGACATAATTCGGTGAAAACTCAATAATAAAATTTAAAAAAAATATTTCAAATTGACGGTGCATTATCTTGCACCATTCTGAATTCCGTATGAAAAGGAGTTATAAAAGCTATTACCTTATGTTTTTCTTTCCTTTATTAATTTTGGAATTTTAGGTAATTTCATTTTTTTTTGAGACAGTTTTTAATTAATTATAATTTTTCCTATTGACGAGCAGCGCAAATATTTTGATATGATAAACAGGGTATTTTTCCCTATCCTTTGATATATCGTACATCGCTCGAGTCCACATCGATAGCAAATGTCTAACATTACTGGACAAGCATCTTTTTGGGTGTGGTTTGGCAATGTTAGGCCGGTGTGGGAAAGGCGTGTGAAGTGAGTTGCGATGCGAGCCTTGACGAGCATAGCAGAGAGAGACGCCGCGAGCCTATTATAATAGAATCATTACGATACTGTTAATAGAGCTAATAATGGACCATCGAGTAAAGACTATGCATCGATTTAATAATATATATATATACTTTATTGTTCGTAAATATGTAAATGATACATAAAAGTACAGGAGTCGAAAAAATAATAAAAGAGCACAACAACAAAGAGTAAATCTGAAACAAGATTTAAAGTAAAAAAAAATTGTACAAGACATGAATTAAAGACAACTTCCTCAATCATCTAAAAGCTTTTATTTATTTTAATTGTTATAATTTTACGATTTTTTAATCATTATGAAAACAAACAAAATCTTAAAAAAAATTTATGATAATTCATTAGTTTGCGAATCTATCCGTAAAATAAAAGAGGACACAGTAATTAGAAGAATCTTCTTTCACAGATTTATTTGACAAAGTAAAGTCATCCTCTTGGACGACTTAAATGGCCGCTCCGTCAGCCGAAACATTGATTTTGGGCCAAAACATTTGTTCATTAGCCTCATCGCTTGTCTTCAAAATAATTTATTATTTTAGCACTAATTTAGTTGGTATAAAATAGATTATAGTGAGCCAATCTTAAATAATAGACATTGCTGTGGCAGACTTTTATTTAGAACTTTTAAAGGGCAACAATTATATCATACATGACTTTTGCAAAACTTTAACCACTTAGGCAGCGCACACAGTAACTCTCAAAAGGAAAACATCAATTTTGAAACATTATTCATTAGTGCTCGCTCCATTCATTTTAACGTGATGATATATAGCCTATAGCCTTCCTCGATAAATAGCCTATTTAACAATAAAATATTTTTTTAAATCAGATCGGTTCTTCCTGTGATTAGCGTATTCAAGCAAACAAACAAAATCTTCAGCTTTATATATTAGTATAGGTTAAGGAAAACCCACTGATATATGCTCGTGTAAGACATAATATTAGATAGTATGTGTGATAATTGCTGTTTGTTTCTCAAATAAAGATACATTTTTGAATATAAAATTATAATTAGTCAAGCCAAAGTCAGCTGAATGGTAGTGAATTTAAGAAAAAATAAGTAAGATATTTTATGCTAACTAGTTACTTGACTTGCATATTACATTATCGATTAGATGCAGAGACTTGAAATTTTTCATGTTGATAGGACATGCTAAAAACTTATTAGTGGTCGTCTTTCTCTGAAAGGGTCATCGATAAATTACGTCACGCGTTAAGAGAGGAGGAGGGGGGGGGGGTCACCGAAATGTGACATTGTGTGACGTTGGACAGAGGGCTTTCTGAGGACACATGTCAAAATTAAAAAAAAATCAAAACACTGAGATACTAATTTAAAACTAACGTGTTTTCTGTTTTTTATATATGCATAAAATTGAAAATTTATGACGTCACACCAAGGGGGAGGGGTATAGAAAAGTTGACAATCTGTGAAAAGGAGGGGGGAGTAAAAATCGTAAAATTCATGTGACGTAATTTATGGATGACCCTTTAAGGTAATTATTTTGACCGGAATCGGATAATTTTTAAAGTTATCCTATATCGTGTATTAGATACGGAACCCTTCTATATACAAAAACCGGTGAAGACCAAACCGTATCACATAACGAAATCTTATTAAAACTGAAATGCTTAAACTAACCAACCGTAAACAGGAAAAGATTAATATGACCGACATTTTCCTTATTTTGCCAGAATTAAAGGTAGAAAATAGTATGCGAGTGCGGGTTCTTAAAGGAGGTTTGAACTGAAATGAAATTAATTTATCAGCCGAATATGTTATTAGGTTGGTACCAATTTAATTAACTGTTTTAATATTCTGTTTTGTAGCATGCAAATATTATGACGTTTATTGCTTGTTTATTGATAAAGCTGGAATTACATTCTAGGCCTTAACTATTGAGGCCGTTTAATAGGTAATACTAGAGATGCCGGTTGTTTGCAATTCGACCACAACTCTACATAAATTTTCAATTCAATTCAATACTTGATATTTGGCTTTTATCTGGGCACAATTTATTCCGCCAATGTCACGTTACTTGAGATACAAAACAAAGGAGATTGATCGGTGAAGGCTAAAAAAGAAACCTAAATTTTGACACAAATTTTTGTTTTTTTTTCAATTCAATATCAATAAATGCCCTAATTGACTGAACTACATGACTTTGATTTGGCAAAAATCCAATAATAATATGTAAACCTGTGTGTGCAAATTATTAATCATCGGTGTGCGTGTGGTTTTATTTTAATAATTTAATATATCTATAATGTATTTTTTGGTGTAGCAGTTGTCTATGGGCGTCGGTACTCAAGTGAATGTGTGAACTCTCAGAGGGAGATATCTGATTATATAAGATATAACGTAGGTATGGTACAGGTATTAGGAAAACGCACAAAAATGTATGTATAAAAATTTTAAACAATAACACGTAACACGTACGCTGGTTACGACATAAAGCCGCGGTTGTAAATAGATATGCACGTCACAGACGCCAGTAATGTTCATTGAAATTCAAACTTTATTGAAAAGTGGTAAAGCATATTATCTAATGGCGAATTTCATCCATAGGGACGTATTTGCAAAATATCCGGCGCGTGTTACACAAGCTGAACATGTTTGCCGGTAAGGTATTGCCCGTATTGTAAAACTGATATTTAAGGGAAATTACAGTTGGTAACAAATGATTTTTTCAAGTTACATACAATATGTCTAAAGGATCAAAGAATTATAGTGAAAACCCTGTTTCACTACGAGGAGTGGAAAAAGTTTTCATCGATAACCGTTATGGAGATTTAAATATAAGGAGTAGCAGCTTTTATGGCAGCATTATAGCTCAGATACCATCCAGAATGACGATAGTGTAGACAATGACATGATATAGTATGAGCTTAGAAATAGTATATGAATTGACCAAAAACTTTCCAAAATGAAGCCAGTTAGTGTAGACAAACGTTAAGATATGACTGAAATTCGTGATTTAGCAGATGTGACGCCCCACCCTAATTTTCGTAATTCGACGGGCATTTTCAATATACAGAGATATTACGCCTTTTATTCTAATCTCCATACAAGCCGTATTAAATTGTGGTTAAAACCTTTTTGGGATTTTAAAAGTAAGTTTAAGACAAGGAATATTGTATGTATGGGGGTACTACTTAAGAACGATTCTTCCTTACAATAACAGCGACTTAAACAACGATTCTAAAGAGTTAAAAAAGTAAGTGCAAATATATTGCAGTTTATTTACTCTGTGATTTGTCATACTTAGAGGTCAACCCTTAATTACATCACACGAATTTTACGATTTTTTAACTTCCCTTGTCCTAGTCACAGATTGTCACATTTTGCGAAACCCGCTCCCCTTTGATGTGACATCACAATTTTTTGCAAAATTACGCATAAATTGATATCTCCCAAGAAAGTGGTTATAACCCCAAATTCCTATAGTCTGTAGAGCGTTACAAACAACTAATAATAATAAAAATTGTAATAGAAAAGTCATTTTTTAATGTATTATTGGAAATAATAATGCAATTGTGATTATTGAATTTATAATTGTGTACACAAATGTATTATATAATGTCGATTTTATTTAAGATTAAACGTTTGTAACGCTCTAATGCGTTGTTGGGAATTCGGGGTTACAACACTTAACGTGGGAGGTATGAAAATAGTTTAAAAAAAAATGAGTTAAAGATTTTTCTTCAATATTTTTTTAAATCGTTTTAATTTAGACGTGTGACGTCACAAAGCTTTCGTATAAGATAGTTTTGTTTTGTCATACATTATTAAACTAACATCTTCAGGGAAATGTTTTACGAAAACTGGCAGCACTGAATTGGATTGCGAATTTATTCAATGGTCAGTAGTCCAAGTCTATAGTCGTCCACACGTTTATAACATAGAGTAGATTATATACAAGCTCAGTTCTAAAGTATTCTTCATTTGTTTTGCGCATAGACTAAATAATTCATTAGTACTTGATTGTTTACATGTTTGTGTCATGAAGTGAATCAGTGTGTGCGTTCTACTCTTTGTTTCTAAGGTCGGTGTTTTTTTTTGTTTTGCTTTGTACAAATCAGACAGCTGCTCTGTAGTTTACATCCAAACAATGACGTAGTAATAGCATACTTGTTTGTAAACGGTGCCGGTTTTAAAGGATCAAGGTCGTTCATCAAATCAGTTTATACGCTTTTTTTTTTACTTCGTTCGGTCACGTACGCGGCATGCGTTGCAAATTAACAGTTTAAAATTTTTCGTATTATCTGTAAATGTTTATATATGAAAAAGAACTGTACAAGCCTTTTTTTAAAAGAGTATTAGGAATGCCTTTTTTAGGTATGTCTAATATTCCCTTCTCCCCTCTTACTAATAAATGAAGAAAAAAACTAACTCAGGGTCTTAAATTACAGAAGATGTGGCTGTGGGGCGAGTTAAAATGACCGATTACTATTTCAGATCGTCATTCCCTGAACCACCATAATCTCAACAATCTCACGACTTATATCACTCAGTGACATTAATCGGGACCCACTGTTTTAGGTGCCTTCGGAAACGTGGAGGTCAGATATTTGAAAAACCAGTATAAGAATGGGTTACATTTCTATCACCCAGCTGCGGTAAGGTCTGCTTAACCTAGCGATCGACTCGATTACTGGCCGCTGATTAAGCTGCGACCTTCTTCAATGTGATAAATTCATTTTTTTTAATTAGTCCTACTGCTGGGCATAGGCCTCCCCTCTCTTACACTATTTTCCTCTATCCAGAGCTAACCCCGTCCACTCCTTCCTCGTAAATCTGTCATACTCTTCACACCACCTCTTCCTCGGTCTACCTGGTCTTTGGCTAAATAAATTCTTACATTATAATATTTTTACAGAAATGTTAGTATCAAATTGCATGCTTATTCACTGTTTACGTAGAATTGTGTAAATACAGTAATCATATATTTGTTTACACTTATTACCGCTTGTATCAAAGCTTGTTTTGTAAGAACGTATGAAATCGCATCTCTGTTGAATGTAAGAAAAATGGTTGTAGATAAAGAAACGCATTTATCTAAATACATAAAAGCGAAAGGTCCTAACCACCTATCACGAAATATCGAAAACCGCGTGACTTATAATATGTGGAAAGGCACACCAAGGTGGAAGGTTTTCGGCGAGGAATGAAAGGTGGGAGCGAAGGTCGATATGCTCAACCATCGCAAAGGAAGATCTTCGTGTCCGGGCTAGTTGGAGTCGCCCGGGGCGCCTTGATACTAGACCGAGATGACTGGTATAAGAAGAAGATACAACATTTAGTTAGTTACAAGTTCAAAAGAGCTTGTCTACTTGAATAAAATATCATTTGAATTTGAATACAAACTTACTATATGCAGCACCATATAATTTCAAGTTAGGTAAAGAATTTGTTTAATACTTTACCAGAGATTTTATTCAGATATACTGCACATTTTTTTATAAGTTTAGATATGTATTATGGTGTTTCAATTTATTGCAAGATCGCCATGCGGTTTTGGTACAGAACTATTACTAAGTAAGTCATAAATATTACTGATATATGAAACAAAGTAAGGAAAGTTATACCTTTTTCAAAATATACATATCTCTGCCGATGTCAGCAGCGTGTTGAACGATCTCATTGTCAGGTAACACTATAGTCCTAGAGTTAGAAGCCAAAGTTTGTAGGAAATCTCTGCTACAATCCTTAAACATTTTTTTTTCTTTTTATGTACGGAAACCTTATTTATACTAAATCACTTAAAAAAAGTCTGGTCGTCATAATATTTTTTTTATGTTGCAAGGGGCAAACGAGCAGGCAGCAGGCAGCTAAGAGTTCTATACCTGACAGAAGATCACTGCTTGGCATTTTTCACCGTTTTTTTTAGAGTTTCGTAGTTTTTCAAAGAACCGTTATACTTTTGGTCTGTCCGTCCATCTTGACACGCTCTTGCAACTTTTATTTAACAATGATTTTAAAGCAATTTAACTTTGTACTAACATTAACTAGAAAAAATTCGAGATTACTTTCAATAGATACAGCATACACTAGATCTTATCTACTTCAAAAGTATTCAAGGCTTTATAAAAATTGCGTATAACCCTTGATTTCTTTCTATTTAAAAAAAAATGCTTTAGAACAGTTTTGCTGAGAAGTTGACTTACTAGTTTTTGGATGAGAGATTTTCAATTTGACGCTTGATAATTTGATTTCACTTATGTATGTATGCATGACAATCAATGTATTCGCTATTTATGAACCGGTTATGTTGTTTTTTTCAACATTGTGTTTAACTCTAGGTTTGAATTTAAACATTAAACTCTCTTAGAAACGATGAAAATAGGTCCTACTTCTATACGGTACTTCCGGAATTAGGAGAAGAACATTAGATTGCCAGGTTTTAAAAAATCTTGGGTTAGAATAATCTGAAATCAATTCAAAATTTAGAACAGTAATTACAAAATAAAGTTTCAATGTCAATAATAAAACAAAAATTGAATTAAAATAAATGTTGAATGTTAAAAATATTATTTAAACGTTAAAAATAAACTACCGCAATAAAACGAAAATATCATTCATTAGCGTTCTAAGACTGTACCGACAAAAAAAATTTGGATTTGACAAAAGGTGTACATATTAGGTTCAGATATGTTCTGTGTAGCTATCAAAACCTCTTTATTTTTAATATCTACGTAACAGAAAACATTATCTTTATCAAAAACGCACAAAACATCACATAAACTTGTGAGATAAATGATATTCTACCAGAGTAGTGGCGCAAAATAAGGAGCCGCTATCAGGTTTTTTTAATAGTCAAGAGAGTCACATCATGGATTGACCATTCAATATTCATTATACTCCATCTCCATGACGTGTGACAGCTGAAAATCAGTTGAATCAAAAAAAGGTAAATAAATGTCACATGATCGATATATCTTTATTCCGTTGAAGAAAGACTATAGAAGTACACAGATGTAAATGGCTTTACGGATGACGTCCGTTACCCTACCGCCCGGACCCCTGGAAAATAGCTATAGAGATAAAATCTGCTTAACCATAGTTAAATAAAAATACTATTTGTTAAAGAAAACCCTTTAGCCTTTCTACATTTATTCGTTATTTAGAAACATTTCTTCTATAATCAGTCTTAATTATTTTGGTACCATAAATGGCCTTTTTTTCCATTGTAAAGCTTGAGTTTTGCTCTTGCTCTTTCTTTATTCCACTTTCGTATAAAATAATTGTATAGTTAAAAAGTATATAAATTATTATTTATTTTAATTATACTTTAAATAAATCACTTTGAAAAACAGTTTGTGTAAGTTCTGCAATCAAATGACGAAAGTAAGTGTTCTCATATTGTTATGGATCAATGATTACTAATTTTTTTAGTCATTTGTTTGCTGTTGCAGGCCATCGTTTCATTTTATTTTTAATTGTACGCTAATACGGATAAATGTGGGGCGGCCTTTATAAATCAATCTATGGAGCTTGACTTAATTTTCTGAACTAAAATGTAGAATGCGTTGTTGATTAATTTTTTCTGTAATTATATAAGTTATAGTATTAATTAATTTATTTTCATTTCTTCTTCGGCTTCATGTATTGGTATAGACTTTGTATGTTTTCAGTCATCATGAACATTGTCCCCGTCGGTCCTAAGCCTTCAGGCCTGGTCTGCCCATCCTGTCACGCCAGCGTAGTCACCAGGATCGAGTACAAATCAACAACAAAAACCCACGTCATTGCCTTATTATTATGCGTGTTCCTGTGAGTATTTATTTAATTATTTATCACATCTGCGTCTATAAACACATTAACGGTCACACATAAATTACGTCACAGCAATTAAACGATCTTTGAGCCCCCACATCCGCCCTTGTGGCACTTTCGAAACCGCCTTTGGTGTGACGTCACATACTTTAAAAATAGAAAAGTAATAATTTAAAACATTGTATTAAAAAAAATTAGGTAATTTTTTTAATACAATATTTTAAATTTTGATTTGTGACGTCACAAGGCTCTTGAACCACGTACATTTTGATGACCCCCCTCTTCCCCCCTTAACGTAATTCATGGATGACTAAGGAGTCATCACATAACAAATCTTTTTGTATGAAAACTATACATAGGGATGTATAGTTTTCATACAAAAAGATTTGTTAGAAAATATTCTTGTATGTATTTGTAACAATTAATATAGTGTTATATGTACAGAATGTTTATGTCATTAATATTTAAAATACATGGAAAAAGACGGGAAAATTATTTTCATTAAGTGAAGGTTAAAATACAGATAGCATAACGAGAATCTTCGTACAGTGCGGCACGAATCGCAGTCAAAGGGTCGCGACCGTTGACCTCTTCACTAAAGCAATTGTAAGTTATACAGGTATTTAATTAGCCATTTTTAACACTACTTAACCAACAACGGTCCTAGATTTTTAATTTACCCGACAATTATGTACGAAATTTGCCTTAATTCTTTGACATAAACTTTTATTTTCGTAGTGAATAAAGACTACAGTTAGTGTTGATAAATTCCCCAATTAAAGGGAAAATTAGTTATGGAATTTTTATGACAATAATGCTTATTCGTCTCACTGCTTATTACTTCAAAGTGTCTGATCTCTTTCTGTTCGTAGTCGCCGCTACATAACGAGATAGAAATGTCGAGTGGAAAAAGGTTACACCAAAGCAAACTAGATGGCGCTGTACGGATGACGACGACCGCTGTACAAACGCTGATAATCTCCATAAATATCCTTAATTTTTTTCAAAACCATACCAGTCGAACGAAGAAACCTAACGGAGTCCTAAAAGTTTCCAACTTAATCATAGAGACTTTGATTAAACAATGTTCCTCAAAATACTTTATTTTTTCCCGAATACTTTTGTAAGGAAATAGGGCTTCAAAGCTACCAGGGCATCATATGTTGCGAGTAAATTGCAAAAGCGGGTCAGTAACTCAGCCGTTATCCTGGTCCATTCACCGCAACATTAGCCATGCAGGCGCGTTTCATTACACGCCCCTTTCAGCATTTGCCGCAACTAAAGGCGAGTCTCTACTGAAAGGAATCCATTTTACGTGCAGTCTTTTGATTTATACATCGCAAAACTCCATATGTGAGGCGTAAATAAATTTGTACTATTCCAAATTGAATAGATGTTTTGAACATACTTTCAAAAAAGCATTAGGTACACTACAAAGAAGTGGTGCTAGAAACGGTATTTTTGTGCTCTACTTTAAAAAAGAAACTAACATTAAATGGATAGACTTTATTTGAAGTAAAATCTAATAATTCTGTGATAATTAGTTAATATTCAAGAATATAGAAATAAATTATTGTTAAACTATATTATATTAACAATTATTATTGTTATATATACAATACTTACTAACTTAAAACTAAACTGTCTGGTCTACCACGTGAAAAGGGTGTACAGTTCGGCTTTAGGCGTGCTAAGTTTGCGCGAGACGCAAAACAAATACACGACACTGCTTTTCAGCTGTGACCCGAGCTACGAGCACCGCCAATTACACTAAGGTGATGCAAATTTCGGCTGTACGCCTTCTGACAATTTGACAAAATAAAAATATTCACATAAAATTAAAATAAAAAGGAGACAAACAAAACAAAATGATATCAAAAAATAACAATAATAGATTTAAAAAAAAAAAACAAATAATAAACGTTAGAGGATTTTTGTATCAAATGCGCAGTTTTTATATTCAGTTTGTTTATTTAATAAAAAGATTTTCAAAAAAAAAATTCTGCTTACTAAATCCCGGATAGGTAGAGGAATATTATTCCAACACCGTGTTGCTGCGTATTTGAAACAACCTCTAAGACTAGGTGATGAGTGGCGTGGAATACCAAGCTATGTCCTACAGCTTCTTAAGCGATTTCCCTCCTTGTCATTCAGCCTTGTATAAATTTAGCAACATTCAAGTTAATGGTAGGATGTTTTCTGTTTCAACACTCTTATGAACATGTTTGATTTTGTGCCACAGCTTTTATTATTATTGGATTCAATCGTTTAAAGTAAACTTGTAATGTCTAAGGCTTTTTGTATCAATAAAGTATATATGTCTATCTAAAATCCAATTTTTTTAGGTTAACACGTGTTTCGGTACGTAACACTGCCAAGAACAGCCGGTAAAACTTTTTAAAATTTAATATGGATAAATAAGTATTGGTGTTAAATATCATGACGTGACTTTATAAAGCGTTGTATATTATTTATATGTTATTAGTAGTTATCCGCGATTTCGTCCGTGTAAAATTAGGTGAAAAATTTTAGCGTGATAATATACAGCCTATAGTCTTCATCGATAAATTTTCGGTTATCTAATACTGAAATAATTTTTCATATCGGACCAGTAGTTCCTGAGATTAACGCGTTGAAGTAAACAAACAAACTCTTCAGGTTTATATAAATATATACAGGACTATATGACACACGGACGTCTGTTCCTAATGTAGACAACTTAATGCCTGTGTTATAGGTAAATGTCCTTTTCCGCCGTAATTGAATTCTTTAAAAAGAATTAGATTAGGAATTAGCTCGTAATGGAAGCTTCGCTTAATATATCGCTCATAAAGCACAGGCGCGATAAATGCTTCCGTAATTATCTTCCAGCTAAGATATGAGCTATAAACGATATTTTACTAGAGTGAATTAAAGGAACTATTTAAATACAGACGCACAGGCAAACAAAGTTTATCTTATATCAATAAAGTCTTAAAGGTTACAATAGTCCTTTAAAAAAAAAGACTGTATATGCCAAAGTCGGCTATAATGAAGAATAACACCATTAATAGTATATCAAATATAGTATTATCAGATCACCAAATTTTGCAGGTGGCAACACTTTGTGACAGCCATATTTGTTCGTAATTGTTGAGAAACTTTACAGGCTGGGAAAATCGAATACAAAAGTCGGTAAGAAAGGGCAGACACGATATATACTTAATATTGTATTACTTGTCATTATCGGTTCACCAAATTTTGCAGGTAGCAACTCTTTATGACAGCCATACTAGTTCGTAATTGTTGAGAAACTTTACAGGCTGGGAAAATCGAATACAAAAGTCAGGCAAACTGGTTTAATTCTTCCGACATTGTGATTTATTGTTTTCCTGGTACTATCATCAATTTATTGTTTTTGAACATAACATTATTGTTATGATGCCTCTATGTTTAAATGCATTTTATTTTTGGGGTTTCTTATAATCATTAATTCATAATAAAATACAATAAAAGTCACATAACTCTTAGTGTTAGGGTTCTTATGAAGCTAAATATTTCAAAGACTATCAACGCATTAAACGAATTTATATTACAGGTGTTATATAATATATGTATAATTTCCTGACGGAATCTCACAATCGTTAGACTAGTGTCAAAAAAAAAAAATAAAAAAAATAAATTAAAAAAAAAATTAGATGTTATATAGTCTTAAAAATGTCAAAAAATTAAAGAAAAAAACTAAAAAAAATAAATTAAATGGTGCTATACATTCTATTTTTTGTTACTCTAAATCATAGTAGAGTTTTGCTATAACCTTTATACTAGTAGAGATGTATTTTATTTCCTCTCATTTTTTAAGATTTTAGTAGTTAGATTTCCCAAAAACTTTATTTTGCAATTAATTTAATAGAGACTGTTCTTTTTTGAATACAAAATCCAAATATCCGGTGTAGAGTTTATCTTTTCTTGTTAATGAGTTATCATTTAAAAAAAAGCTATCGAACATATTTATGATAGCTAGATAAGACTGCGCTTGACGTCAATCACACCATAGGGCCCAGCATGTACTTTTCGAACCGAAGTAATCGACGGGTCGACTTTAATTAGGATGAAAATGTTCGTGCTAAGCTCACAGCGAACCCTTCTAAACATCAACGCGGGTTTTACTAGCATTGTCGAAAAGCGTGACAAGATTGAGACATTTTCATCCTAAGTAAAGTCGACCCGTCGACTTACTTTGGTTGGAAAAATTCGTGCTAGGCCCTCTGATAGTAAGCATTAATGCAAAATACTATAGAAGTGCCTGCCTGGAAGATATCTATTTGTTTGGATAAATACCTGAACTCAAACAATAATGACTTTGATGTCTTAAAATATATAACAGTGCGATTTGATATGAATTTCTTGCCTTCACACATCTCTGTGGTATCAGTTGCTATAGAACGCGCTTGTCTAGAAGATGGTGCCTTATGGTGTTACGATTTTAAGATAAAACAGTTATAACCTTTATGAAGTATATATATTGTAGCACTGTATTTTAATTGCATCGTAATAAAATACTGTAACAAAGCGTTTTGTTAAAGTATCATATAATATAAGTGTGTGGTTTCGTTATCGATATAAAGTTATAAACTTGTTACTAGAAATCTTCTTCTTCCTAGTAACAAGTCTATTCCCGTCTAGTACCAGGGTCCGCTTATATGACAGAGCATGACCGATTTCCACTTGACATCCTCGGAACCCCCACGATGGACGATCTCTACAACCTCAGGACTAAAATCACTTAGTGACATTAATTGGGTCCCACTGTCTTACGTGCCTTCCGAACACTAAGGACGTCGGATATCAAATATAAACCAGTATTAGAATGGGTCACCCATCTATTATCCGGTCGCAGTAAGAACAACTTAACCTAGCGATCGACTTAAATGCCGAACACTGAGTAGGCCACGAACTCCTCCGAGACTTGTCACTGGAAATGCTAACCTATTATTAATACTTTTTGTAGATAATTACACAGTATTTAATAAAAGTGAGATAAAAAGTAGAATTTCTTATGTACATGATTTGAATTGTAGTGCATTTTAAAAATTGATTTTCAAAGGAAGAGAACTTCTAAAACGTATCTCTATGCATCTTATTTGCTGACTATGGTTATTTATTTTTTCGCTTGCAAAGTATTTCCGCAATGCATTGCCTTATTCTATCAAAGATTGCCAAGTATTCCGAATATTGTAAGAATATCGACAGCCCTACCTAGTTCCTACAATTACTGCGTAGGCCGAGCAATAATTCAGGGGTCACATTGAAAACAACTTGTCTATTAGACAAGAGCTGTTAGTAATATCTTAGATTCAAACGCGAGTTGGGTTTTACAGTATTTAATAATTCCAAGTGCTCCTTTGGCTTATCAAAACCTGTAAAATTGTTGCATTATTGGCAAATTCAAATATTAATACCTAAGCTCAGTAAAGGTGTTGAATAACATTAACAAGAAATACGGGTAAAATGAAGGAGACAAATGATTATACTTGTAGAAGTTTTTGAGGGTTCCGTAGTACTAAAAGAAACTCTTATAGTTTCGCTCAGTCCGTCCGTCCGTCCGTCTGTCTGCAATGACTTATTTCTACAATTATAAACATAAATGCATGAAATTTGGCATATTAAAATAATAATAATTTTACATTTTTGGGGCGGCCACTATATATGTGAGGTGGAGCTGAATTTTTTTTACAATATGAACGTCTTGATTCTACCTCTATATCGTGTATATCTTTCATATATTTTTTTAATTTCATTCCTTAAGCCTGGCATCCACGTTACGATGTGCAGGTTCCTGCACAATAATCCGTCCTGCACAGTCCGATGGCACGCCGGTAACGTCTATGGGGACGTTTCGGTGCACCGTAGAAACTATATTTAAAATTGATAAACGATTTTGCTCCGGTCGCCTGCACAGCTTCAAACGTAGTTTCACACACGTTCCGGTATGCATGCACACCTAGTGCTTGTACAGGTTGGCCCCTACGGTAGACCGTAACGTAGATGGCATTAAACGTATTTATTAAATAAAAACATCTTACAACATTTTTTATTTCTTAAGCTTTTACAGAATCGTGTGTATTCAGAGGTCACGCGAGGTTTTCTCATCGTTTAATATTTACTACATAGTCAGTCATATGAACTTAACATTAAATATATTAAAGTAAATGCTAAAAATTCGTCAACCTTGGTTTAACGGTGGAACGACCAAAGGAGGAATTTTAATTTGTTAACACGACATAATTTGATGCAGTTTAGATCTCTCAGACATTTTTTCGCGTTTTGCTTTACCTTTTTGCCTTGAAAAATTCCCACAGTGATGATAAAAAATTTAAACCTTTTTAAAGCTGCCGCAAAATAACCTAGTGTGTATAGAACAAAAACTTTGCAGTACATTACTCTATATTCTACTTGATCTACCGTTGTTTTTGCCTAGATCAGGTCACCATTCGGTGGAAATCTGTGTCCACAGCTCTCTTAACATTCGGTAGATAATATAATCTACCCAGTAGAGAAAGAAATTATATATTAATACATGAAGCAGAAACTCGGACTACTATTTTAGGAAAATTGCGCGGTTGGCGATGCAAGAAATTAGGTACATTTCTAGTTTATGTTGAGGATGGTGTTGGAATGTTAATATTTTAAAAATATGCGTTATCCATATGTTGAATTATTATAATAAATACTCACGCACACCAATGCCAAATGATTTACACACACATGTATACATTTTGCTATAAAATTGTGTCAAAGCGTAGTCGTGACTTATATTAACAGTCAATTCTAACAATTTTGTAAAACGACTTAAAATTTTTGTTTCCTTACATTTATAGCTTTAAATAAGCGTATATAGTACGCAAATTTAAAGATTGTGACCAGCCGGTGATCTCTAGTATAAATACATGGGTTTTGCATTTCATTTTTTTATTCAATTTGATTAATCTTTAGAGTAGCCAGCATTTTAAAAAGAAATATTATGGACTATTAGTAACACAATGAAACAATGGGGAAATCACCTCAACATACAGTTCTGACTATAGGCACCTATACATTTACCGGTAACATTCCACGTTTTATTGTGTTATGACATCATGTCCTAGGAAACCGTTGAATGATAGATAATTTTTCAATGGAATAAAGTGCATCTAATGTTTTAAACTTAAATGATTATTTATTACTTGCATATTATGAGTAGTTATTCCAAAAGTCTTTAATGTGCAGATTTTATCACGACGTCTTCTCAGATTGAAAAATTACATGTAACGATCTTTGGTTAATTAGATTTTAATTTCAATCTTAGAGATACCTGCGCCGGAATTGAACATTCGACCCTCTAGTGATGTCTATGGGCTCTGAATACAATGTATGTATTATGAACAATTCATTCTTACCTACATACTAGCGAACTCGGCTAACGTTTTCCTGCCCGAACGCATTAACTGTCGAAACAGTGTTTTTAAATCCCCTACACAAAAAGAGGGTGTTATATGTTTGATGTATATATGTATGTCTATCGGTGCCGTCGCAGGGCATAAACGAATGTACCAATGAAGGTGCTATTTTTTTGTACGAAAGCTGAAGTGATCGCGATATTTCTCAGCTACAATTGATTTGTCGAGAGTGTCAAGGTCATGGACTTTAAAAGACTGAGGCAAAAATAATAAATTTTTATATTCAAACAAATGCAAAAAAAGCGGTTCTCAAGTAGACTGTATTTTATTTTTTATTCTCTCATAACATTCGACTGGGTGAACAGATTTTGATGATTCTTTTTTTATTCGAAAGCTGGTATCTCCCGTGACCCGTGTGGTCCCATTTTAATTTGGCCAGTTTGAAAATTTGAATTCAGCTTTTCCTTAATGAAAAAAAAAAGACTAGAGTATTTTTTGTGTCAAGGTTTTTCTATAATTTTTTATTTTATATTATGGTAAATCGATCTGTCCTCGGAAGTCAGTACCAAAACATAACATCAAAGGTACATATGTATAATAGTTTTTGTATAGAGTAATCTTAACAAGTTAAGATGATAGTGTAAGTGAGTAATATGACCTCTAGCCACCGAGTCCCGGACTCAAGAAAACGAAGGGTTTCGCGTCTTCGTATTTTTCTGCTAAAGATTGTGAACAAAATCATATAAATCCGCGCGGACGAAATCGCGAATAACAGCTAGTCTAAAATAAATTTGGCAGAGCTTATACCAAATATGACTAACGAAAAAGGAAAATAGAATTAATTTCAGAATTCGGTTGATGTCGCGTCGGTTTCGACAATCGCGTCTTTGAAAAGCTCGCGTGTTTAAATAAGGCTTTATTAGAAAGCTCGTCACGTATAAATATCAATTGATATGTCGGATGCTGAAAACGTCTAATGAAGAAATGCTGCCTGACTGGCATTTGAAAGAAAGACCGTCTCCGAAAGGTCTTTGTAATTTTTCCTAAACCATTCGTGCAGAGTTAAATTCAAGAAATTATCTTCTTATTAATATAGAATTTACAGACACCTACAATGTGTAGTGTAAGTAGTGTGTCAATATACATTCCCAGACCCATCTAACGGCCCACCTAGTGTTTTAAGTTTTGACGGTCCCTAGCTAAAAATGTTAGGTGGAGCAATTATAAAGCTAAACTGTTTGTTTGTTTGTTTGCTTGAACACGCTAATCTCAGGAGCTACTGGTCCGATTTGAAAAATCTTTTAAGTGGTAGAAAGCCCATTTTTCGAGAAAGGAAAAAAAATATCATCACGCTAATTTTTCCCTTAATTTTACGTAGACGAACTCGCGAGTAACAACTAGTAGTAATATATAAAGCTTATTTGTTTGTTTACTTTTACGTGTTAATCTCAGGAACTGTATAATGAATACTAATGCGTATAAGCAGGATTTGTTTGTTAATTTGAACGCAATTATCTCAGGAACTACTGGTCCGAATAGGAAAAAAAATTCAGTGTTAGGAAGCCTATTTATTGAGGAAGATTAAAAATTATATAACTCTAAAATTGAATAAATTTTTTTACCCAATTTTACGCGAACCAAGTCGCAGGCAGAGCTACTAATAAATAAATCGTTTTAGTATAAACCATGTGTATTGTACTATTCAATCATAACAGCCTGGATGTGTCCAAATAGAAAAATTCGCAAAAATTATTGATAAAGTCAAGCATTCCTTATTAAGTTATGAAGAAAGAAAAATACCTTATCTAATTCAATACCAACGAAGGCGCCTGTAGTCTTTATGTTACTGTAATACAAATAAGATTTACTAGCGGACCCGGCGGATGCCATCCTATCTGAACGTTGGGTTACTTACTATTTACTAAATTCTATTATCCTATAATATTGTTCCCGTTCCCGTTCCCGTTCCCGTTTCCTTTCCCGTTCCCGTTCCATAATGGTTCACTATTTTGGCGTTAATGGCTTAAACATGAAATATAGATATATACATATGTTGACCCGGACTTTTTGTGGTACTATTTAAGATAAAGATTTCCTTCATAAGCTATATACGTCTAACTCTAACGGTTTCTTGCAGCGCACGCCAGAATAGCTCGCAGATGGCAGAATTTTCTCCTGCTTACTTGACATTTATCGTTATATTTTGGATAATTCACACAATATCTATATAATTTATAGCCTATGTCTGATTCTGATGTTTAAACTATATTATTGTAAAGTTTTATGAAAATCCATTTAGTAGTTTTTCCGTGAAAGAGCGTCAAACATACTTCTCGACACAAATCGATACAGATGCTTACACATTTTCGCGTTTATAATATTAGTAGGATTATAAATATGTAAGAGACAGGGGAGAGTCCCCTTAAAGAAAGGTGGTCTATGTCCTGCTGAGGGCGATTAGAGGTGATCATTATGACTATGGACTATGTTAAATGTGGGATGTAATTTAGAACTTACTTTTTTATTAGTCTAATTAACTTCTTTGTAAAAATTGATATCAAGGCAATATAATTCGCTTGCTTCGCACGAACTTTCTATTTTTGGTTCTATAATTAGTTATTAAAACGCTTACAAATAATGTTTTAAAATGTTAAAAAAAATTGTCTTTTTCCTGAAAGGATTATCACTGAATTTTCATTAAAATACTAGTATTGATGGATCCTGATATAATAAGGGCTTTAGAAAAGACAGATATTATTTCTTTGGTATTGTTGTTTTTTGTTTTCTGTCTTCTATTAATTTATACTAGAGTTTGCTAGCTAATAAACAAAAAATAATTAGTACTTACATGCGATGTAGATGTGATCGACACCTACATGAGGCCAGTACCAAGCTAAATGGAATAGAATAGAATAGAAATCCTTTATTCACATATGATATACACAGCCTAGACACATAAATAAAGCTAAAACAAATTAGTTTTATACGCAAGTTAGAGTGAACGCGGTCGGTCCGCAGTAAATGTATGTTTAAAAATCGTTGGCAAACATTTTGTCAATAGCAGTTTATCTTTGTAACGGTACTATGTGTAACAGAAGATCAAGGTGTTAAGAGGGATTATTCATATCATTATACTAGCTGTGCCCGCGATTTCGTCCGCGTAAAATGAGTTAAAAAAATTAGATTAAATTTTAGCGTAACGATAAATGAGCTATCTAACACTGAAAGAATTTTTCAAATCGGACCAGTAGTTCCTGAGATTAGCGCGTTGGAGCAGACAAACTTTTCAGTTTTATATATTAATATAGATAAGATATAAGATTAATATCTGATTGAAAAACCTACTAGAAAAATACACTGTGTAAAATAATACCTGCCCCATGTTCAAATACCCATTTTAGTACATTGAAGATTTTTTTTTAAACTTTAAGGGACGACACCGCAAAAAGTTTAAGAGGCTTTATATTCTTGTGCTGAAAATAACGTTAAACTAAGTTAAATACAACCCTATAAACTTTTAGGCACCTATTCTTTCAAGTCTATAAAAGAGTGAATCTATCAATCGGAATACTTCCAGTAGATGGCGTTCGTACTGGACCTTTCGTATTACCGTAAATCGGGCTAGACTTCGTGTGCCGTTTCCACTAGTTATACGTGGTATACTAGACAGCTTCATTTGAATGATCATTTCAATAATCTCAGAGTGTGGCAGGGACTTATGTAGTTGCGCAAAGTTTTGTAGAACTTAGTAGTCTTTAAGGATAAGAATGTACAAATACTTTGAGCTCTATCTGGCTTCGGTATTATAAGTAAGGTGCAAATAAACAGGTGCTCCATACTTTAGAATTTTTACTAATGTGCTATTGCCCATCAGATGAATGACTTAGATATAATATTTCGAATAAATAATATTTAGATTTAATTGATACTAATTTTATCTACTTATTATTTTACAATAGAAATAGGTGATAAAATTTGTAGCAAATCAATAAATTAAATAAATTTAATAAATAAATATTTTGCAAGGCTTTTTACAGACGTTTTTCTCTTTATGTACTTTAGAAATTAAGTTCGTTTTTTGAAAACATTTATATTTATCTGTATTGCATAGATTCAAATCATTCAGTTCATCTTACTAATGTCAATACGATTAATATCACAAAGTGACATTAATCGGGTCCCACTGTTTTACGTGCCCTCCGAAACACGGAGGAGGTCGGATATAGTGCTAAAATGGGTCACCTATCTATCACCCGGTATCAGCCAGAGCAACTTAACTTAGCGATCGACTCAAACGCCGGCCACTGATTAGGCCACGACCTCCTCAAGCATTGTGCTTCATATACCTAACTATAAGCAAGTTTTCAAATTTATTGGGAAACTCTTTTGGATTATTTCATAAGAAGTGGAAATAAAAGTGTTGTAAAATTGTATACACCACCTATAACACGTTCGAAAAGTAAAATGAAGAAATCGTATTATTAATGTAACAGTAATGTTGTTTATTTATTATTTTTAGTGTTATGTTATTTATTGTTTCAAATATATGAAAAATGTGTTATGTTTATTTGTTTGTAGTATTTTTAGGGGAAGATGTGGTATTTTATTTAATTTTATATAGAAAAATGTGTTATGTTTTTTAATGTTTGTATTGTTTTCGAAGGTAGTTTTCGTCACGAGGCAACAAAATGTTGGAACAATCTGCCACCTCCACTGCGTAATCTGAAAACGTTTTTTTGCGGAACCCTAATTATTTAGCTAAAAACAAAGTAGCCTTTGTTATAACTTGTAATATCTGCTATCTACCAGTAAAAGTCTCGTCCCAATCGTACCAGCAATTGTGGAAATTACCCGGAACAAACGGACAGTCAAAAAATTTTTTGGCTTGCGTAAAAAGTCCAAACTATTTCTTTAGTAAAATAGATTAGACGTTACAAACATACCCTTAATTTTTTCATATGTATAGTATACAGATAGAGGAAGTTGTGGCCTAATCAGTGGTCGTTAAGTTAAGTAGCTCTTGCTGCGACCAGGTGATAGATGGATGACCCACCATTCTAACATTGGTTTATATTTGAAATCCTCCGTGCTTTGCAAGATGTGTATAACAGTGGAATCCGATTAATGTCACTGACTGATGTTAGTCGTGAGATTGTAGAGATCGTGGCGGTTCCGGGTAATCGGTCGTCCACAGCCAGATCCTTTGCAATTTGAGCGGACCCTGGTACTTAACCGAGATAACAATAGGAAGAAAAATATGTATGTATGAAGAAGAAGAATATAGAGTATAGATTCTGTGTAAAATTCTATTATCATACCAGCAGTGGGACAGTATAAGCTAATTTAAAAAAAATGAAGGATTACTGGAACTTACTGAAATCTACCGAAAATTATAAAGCACATTATTAAACATCTAAAAGAAGCTATTTTATTAATACTTATTTCTTCTATCGAAAAGGAATTCAATTATCACTTCCTTATAGCAATAAGTATAATTGAAATAGGGAAAAATGTAGTCCACATTTTCCATGACTTATTTAATATTAATTAACATCTCTGGTACCGGTGTTAATTAAAACCACATTAATTATATCTCCATGCTATCACAGCTGCCTTTTTTTCTCGTAGCTGCATATAATATACGAAACAAAGTTGTTTGATAGAATTTTTAACCTAAAAGTGATAAATAGTTAGCATTGATATTGATATCAATTATCCAAAAAGATACATTTCTGAAATTCATTTTTATTCATATATCTTTAACACCATTTTGCCGATTTTTAAGGTTCCGTAGTACTACAAGGAACCCTTATAATTTCGCTCTGTCCGTCCGTCCGTCTATCTGCCCGTAAGGTGGCCTAACTATTATTTATTTATAAAAGTAGAGAACCATTTATAAAACATCATTCCAGATCGAATGAGTTATCGCAAGTATTTTTACGACCGTTACTCTATTTTTCACCATTTTCAACTTTTTGACTAGACTAACTAGTTCACGTATAAATTAAAATTAGGACTCTTGGTTCATTTAATAATATTTTATTTAACTTAATGTCAATTAACACTCTTCTAGGGTTTATTTTCCTTTGTGTGCTTTGTTTTATTTTTTATTGGCACACAAACACAGGACATTCAATACAAGTGGCGTAATCCTTATCCACTGTCACGGAACGTCGTAAAAAGAAGTCGTTATTATCTTGACAAGTCGGTACCAGACCAAATAGGTTCCCCTCTACATCTCGTGCATCTTATTATATAACTATATTAGTATAGGCACTGATTTTTTTATTATATGAGTAAGTAAGTATTGTTTTAGTTATTTTTGGACTTCGCACCAGTAGGTGTCAAGCCCAAAAATATCGTACGAAAGTACCAACAACTTTTTGTTTTTAAATTTCTTGTTTCTTTTTAAGGCTTTATATGTTTTATACAAATGCAATATAATACTAAACTGTGTCTGTTTTAAGATGATTTTGTTTTGTAGTGCCTTGTATACAAATATACGTGACTTCTCGTAGAGGAGCATTAAACGAATAAACTATTAAAATATAAAACTTATACACCAATACCACCTGTTTTGTACACTGGACATATATATGTACATTTTTTATAAGACGTTGTGAAAGTGTAGTCATGACAACCGTATGTATTGTGTTAATAATTAAACAGAACAATAGATGTTATTGTACTGAGAATAATCACCCTGGCAGATTCATGATTTATGGTTCATAAATTCACAAATTACTGTAAGTTCAATGGTATTAGTTACCAAAAAGTGTTATGGGGTTCCAGGAATATTATTGTTCCCAATGCAATCTTCCCTAATCACTAAGTCAATATTTAGATGGACAACTTAAAGCGCTATGTATCATTTTCTTACACCAAGTAACAGATATGCTTTCATGTATTGACCTATAACAATAAGTCAGTAATGTTTATATTTGACTGTTACATTAAATTTCAATTCTTAAGCGATGTCCTCAAAGAATATCACGAGTTTCCTCAGTGCTGAGAGCACAGTAGGTGTTGCATTTCGTTTATCATTGAACATGTGATAACAGTGAACAGATAACTATACGAGCATTGTTATGATCTACAGTTAATGAGTAGAGAACAATAGACTAAACGTATCAATATAAAATTATATAAAGGTCCGCTCACCTCCTGCTAAAAAGCCATGGCGCACTTTGCGACTAACATTTTCGAAGGAAATATTTAGAGAATCTTCCACCAGCGATGTTGAATTGGTTTCGTTCGATTCTGACTGGCTATCGACAGCCATGGCCACTATCACTATTAATACTACACTAGAACAAAGACGCGGGATTCCATTAGAAGTACAAAGGATCGTGTCTGATGTAAACAAAGAGTGTCGTGTCCCTGACGAGTTGGACTCGCCCGAGCACAAAGGCGATTCGCGGCATACTAAGTTGCGCTGGCGTTCCCACTATGCAATTATCGGTCGTTCTCCCCACCCATTGATAGTATTAGTTGGCTCAGTAGCTGTCAATTTTGAAGCAGTTTATTGTTGTTATCGTGAGATTTGATGTTGAAAGCGACGCGACGGCTGGCTGGCGTAAAATCTTTTTAGATAAAAATCGACTATATGAGCCTTTGTCAGTCTACTCCTGCTAAACCGTCGGACCGATATGGATAAAATTTTGTGGCTATGTTTCGACTGTTTAATGTGTGGGAATGCTAAATTAAAATTAACAATGAGATACAGCCTAGAAGGAAAGCATTGTTCTACTTCCTTTATAATTCAACGAGATATAATTTTAATTTAGGTCTAAAGTTAAAATTTGATTTCAGGCCTCGAATTGGAGACGGAATCTCGTTCCAACACTTATTAGCAGCTTTTGAAGGGACTACTAAAAAGGTAAATTTCTTGGCGGTATAGCGATACGCAGTTATTACTGAGGCTCTTGCGCTCTATTGGAATTTTCTTGCATCCAACTGATATTATTAAAAAAATATTGAGGTAACCCTGTCTTTATAACTGCAAATCACAAGACTGCAAGATGACGTCCGTTAAACTCATTGACTGCCTATCTGAGGTGAGCGGTATTTAACACCCTCTCAATACTCTACTCCTAAGATATTATATACTGCTGCATGTTACAAGGTCACAGTTTCATTTAAGGTTCTCGAAGATTTAAAGATGTGAATACAACATATACAGCCTTATTACAGCTTTATTACATTAGGACTTTTAACGACTGATCTCAGGGCGGGTAGAGTCGTTACCGCAAACCCCTTGTTGTTGGTACAGTGCTCGGCATGCGCATCCCTCATTTATAAAACAATAAAAAAAAACCAAAAGTATTGGAGATATACTCTAAATTTTTAAAAAAATATATAGCGACACATTGAAAATTTTAATGGTAAAGTAGGGTCCAGAAGTGACTGTAATCTTATTTTTCTCTTCAAAAAACCATGGTCTTTCATATCTCAAATCGTCCAAAAACTTTAGTTATCGACTGTCTCAGTACATTGAGCAGAAAGATGACCACCTTCAAGATGTGACTTTAAAAATAATAATGAAAAAACCTTCAACGTGTCGCTATATTTAAAAAAAGAAATGATATCTCCAATACCTGTGGTCTTATCATTGTTTTAAAAAAAGGGGTTCCTGTGCCGCCTGTATTTCTCATTTTCATATCGGTAGACACTCAGGTTTAACCTGAGAGTGTATGTCCGTGGACAACTACTCTACCAGAAGGCTCGCAGATGCACTTCCGGCCTTTTAGAGATGACTACTCTTTTTTTAAATATTCCTAAGTCGTATCTGGCGCTGGCAACTGATGCCAAAGAAACATAATTTTTTTCCTTCTGCTGCTTGTCTTTATGTTTTTCAGGGTAAAGTCGTAATGGCTTATCCGATTTTAATTGATTTTTAAAGTGGAAGTGTTTACTTTAAAGATTGTCTTTTAAGAAGGGGAAAATTAAAAATCTATCTTTGTATTTATATGACTGACCGTTGGCGCATTTGGCTGTGATCCTACCTTCCGCTCAGGGGTCGTGGGTTCAATTATCGCCCCGAGTCTGTGTTTATTATCCATATGTATGTATTTATATAATTAAAAAAAACTGTATCTAACAGACAGCTATAAGCTATTACCTATAACACAGGCATTTAGTTGGATTAGTTAGTATATAACTTAGTAACAGTCGTCCGTGTACCATACCTAAAAAAAAACATCGTAAAGTATAGGCAAAATTTAAATTAACGACAGGATGTGATAAAATATAAAGAAGATAATGTCAGGGGCCTTTATTCATTATAAATATTTATGTAGATTATATTTAAACGACTATATGGTTATATATATTTAAATGTATCTCCCATACAGACCTCAGAGGCCTGAAAATGACATCACTAGTTGGCGATAGGCTGGATATAAAATGCCTAATACGTCATTATAGGTTGTTTAATCTAAGCTGTGGCATTGTAATTTGTGTATGAATTAGAGTATATTCTATCTATCTATCTATCTAAGTATGTCAATGACTGGAGATTACTATTGATCAGATATTAAAATATATATTATATTCGTTAGGCTAATATTTTAATTATCTTTTCTTTATTTATTAATTTTAAAATTACAACAAATTTGTATAACATAAAGATAAGAACGGTTAAACTATGGAATGGTTTGGTCTCGGTGCTTCGGAAATTCGCAAAAATGCTTATGATAAGTATAATTAATTCGTCGTATTAACGACGAATTAATTACTTAAATTATTTACTATATTATAATTTATAATAGATTTTATTATTATTTATAGTAGAGCACACAGTGCAGCTTAACTTGCTAGTTTCGCACGTACATATCTTATGGTAAAACCCTTCATCCATTTAAAGGGGGCTCTCATACATTGTAATTAAAATGCAGTTTAATAAAGGTTGTAGATAGTAAATTAAACAACGCTATATATAATCTATAGAATAGAGCTTAGAAACTCTACCGTTCCATTGAATGCGCTGTAATAATCTGCAATCCACCCTATAACACGGTGCTCTTATAACACATTAATATTATTCTAATTAATACCAAATACTGAGGTCTGTAATCCCTTGAAGCTGTGAAAATATCAACTCTGTAAATATACGCAATCAAAAAATATGACCATTTATGTCGCATTTCCTATACCAGTACATTCGAAAAGGGAATCAAAACCTATATAGGGTACTTCCCAATGTCATAGAACCATGAAATTTGGCAAGAAATTGTATCTTGTAACACAAGGATAGGAAAAAATCCGGAAACTCTAAATTTGTTCTTGCATAAATGTTTGTTTGTCTGTCTATCTGTTTGTACGTCCAGGCCCTTTTTATTGAGATCTACGGTCTCTTAAGACTGCGAAAAAATCTATTCTCTCAGTATTCGCAATGAAAAGATATAGCTCTTAATGTCACATTTCCCATACATTAGCAAAGACACTCGATAAAGAATACCGTATTAATCCTTATCCATTTAAATACGTCAAATACATTGTATATTTTATGTAGATCAATATTTTTCATAACAGCATATTATTAAAACTAATATCTTCGAAGTTATGAGACATTTAAAAAGTGGGGGAAGAGTAACCGGCGGGCGGTATCGTAAGTGACCCGTAGATGGCACGCGCTTAACCGAGCAAAGACCAGGGCATGGAGAAGGTATGTTCCATACGAAAGCCTGCTAAAGGGCAAGAAGACTTGTCATTTCAGAAAAGGACTTACCAGAGCTAGAACAATCAAATGGCAGTGATTAACAAAATATGCTCTTTTATTCATCATTATCATCCTCAGTCCGATTCAGCCCACTGCTGGACTAGAGCCTCTTAAAGAGCACGCAATGTATAGTCGACCAAGAGAGTGCTTTAGTATAAAAATAATAACTATTTCTAATTCTAGTGGAATAGATTGTTTGTTGCTTTCACAAAGGCGATGGCTCTCATAAAATATCAAGGTCAAATTAAAAAAGAGGATTTACGTATTTAATTCTATTTACATTGTCATTATTGATCAAAACTTGTATTGTGTAGAATATTGTATAAGGTGAGATAGGGATATATTAACGGAACTTTGAGGGATACTTACGCACGGTCCCATATTCGCAAAGAATAAGTAAACATGCCATAGCTAGAGCCCAAATTGTTCTGTTTAAGGATGCGTAGACCACAGCTTGCCAGATGTTGTAAGTTCTAGACTCATCGAGAAAGATATGTTCTCCCGGGACTTTTTCAAGAGTTTTATTAATTTTCCAACACACATTTATCGGGCGCTTTTTTCATATTTTTTTTTATTTATAAGAATGACAGGAGCACATTCATAAATAATGATCTCGTGTTTTGAGTACAGATAGACGTCAATGATCGTGTTTTGGGAAAATATGATTTATGTATTGCTTGATTATTTGAACAATTATAGGATTACTTCATTCTAGTATACGTTTTGTTATTAGTTTATTAAACTAGTGCTATTTTAAACACAACAGGATACTTACATTTAAGAAGGAAAAGTACTTATAATTTATATTAATCTACTATCTTAGTAGAATTTCTTGTACGGAGTCTTTTTTTAAATTTTGACAGTAGGTATAGACTGAAATTTTCTGTTGTTCAAGTATGAAATTGATTTAGTTACATTAAAAGAAATAGTTAACTTTGAAATGAAGATAATTAATTAGGAGATTTCCTAATCGCTTTGACCTGAGAAGGTCCCATGCATAGAATATAGATAGATAGATAAAATCTTTATTGCACACAGTAAATGAATTTTACAATATAAATTACTATCTTAAACTTAAAACGCAGACAGATGGACAGACGGACGGACGGACAGAGCAAAATTATAAGGGTTCTTCGTAGTACTACGGAACCCTAAAAATAAAACGAGTGTGCTCTAGACCACATGACTGAAGTAAAACTTTTTCTATATAATTAAACTTAAAAATCAATTTACAAATTAATTCAATTTGAACGTAGAACGTTTAATGTATTGAACGAAATAAGAATTTATAAAATTATTCAAGAACGAAATGAAATTACGAAATAACAAAGAAATCATCGTTCGTGTTATACATTCACCAGCTTATTTTCCAACTCACACGTGCGTAAAGAAGTTTTATTTCTAAAATACAGTCGAAAAGAGAACTTCGTTCTGTTTTGAAGTCCGTTGAAAAGGAGGTTATAAATATTGGCGACTCGCAAAAACTACATACGAAATTCGAAATCTATCTCGTTTACAAACGCACGTTCAATATCAGAAGCAAAGACTGGCATGTCCACAGTACATGTGAGTGTGCTATATTTAACCGACTATATTTACACCGGGTGTCACAGCGTGCGACATCACCTCATATCGATATAATTGATACAAACCAAAGTCAACCGTACCAGGCCCATAACAAATTTACAATGACAAGGGTCCAAGTAGAAGGCTCGTAGAAGCACTAGCGACCCTTGTGAGATCTCTTGTTTGAAATTTATGTGGTAGCTTATAGATATAGCGCGAGGAAGGAGGAAAGTTCTAGATGAATAAAACTAGTAGCAGCATTTCCTTACAGCGATGTGTCTGTTTTGTCGCTGGGAAATGCTTTTACGCACTAACCCGTAATGAAGTAATGTCACCTACTTTTATTATTATTTTTCTTTAAATTAAACCATTACTCATTCAGTAAAAACATATTAAATTAATTATATTATTTTTAACAGAATTTAATGATTTCGCATGTTCATTATTTAAAGAATAGTATCTATTTTTGATTTGATTCGTTTATGTTGTTACATGCAAAGATGTTTTTAAATTAAACTAGGTAGTGGAACCCAAATGCTAATTTCGGATAAACTAGTTTCCGAAGTTTTCTCCCCCGCAGAGTTTCCTCCAGTATCTTGTTCATTTGTAAGTCTAAGTCCGGAAACTAATGACACGTAATATTTGGGACTTACGAAATATTTGAGGTTTTAATTAAAATGGAATAATGATGGCTGTTTTGACAACTTCGTATTTAAAATTTAAAAATTATTTTATTCTCCTAGCCGTCAGTCGTATGCTGCTTTATAATAATATGTGGTATATTATTTATAATAATAGGTGGTATAATTGCATTAACATTAGACATTTCGCTCTAACCAGTGAGGCGTATGCAGTAGCCTGTCTTGGCATTACAGCCATCGATTGGGAGCGTTTGGGCACAGCTGCCTTGGAAGAGTTGTCGTTTGAAGTTGCTCGAAAAGCTTTCCAACGTAGTGAGAACATAGTGTTCCTCACCCTAATTGATCAACTACAGGTATGAAATTATTTTATATAAATTTAAAAAAATGATTCCTGAGCTTTAATTATTTAGAGATCTCTTTAAATTTTACTTACATTAAAGATGCTGGCATTTAAAACATGATGATCTTAGCTCTGCAGAAGCGAATTACACATTGACTCATTGCGAATTGTATTTTTTTTGATCGTACCTGTACAATGCGAAATTACAAATCCTTGTCTCCGCTGTGTGTTCTAATGCTTACGAAATTTGCGCCAACTATTCTAATTGTTTCTTGGTTAATCTATACTTTAATAAAATATTGACGCAAGTTTATTAAGACGTCTGTCAAAGCGAGGCTGTAATACTAGTTACACGAATATCATATTCATTATAGAATACTGGTTTAAAGTTAAATTATATCGATGATGTCTTAGGAATATTGTGATATAATGTAAGACACTCTCATACGTTTTTGAACTAAAAAGTTTTATCCATTCATAAATGGAAAAATATAATATAATCGGCGAGAGACTTTTTCCGGGTAGCCTTTTATTAAAAAAAAAGAAAAAAAAAAGGTAATATTTATTATGATACAACAAAGCACAACATCAAATATAAGTGTCTTCAAAGGAATTTATTAATAAAAAATCAAAATGTTTGAAAACAATTTTATAGGAAGAATGTTCCTGAATGATATTTTTAAACCCAAAGAATTAGCACATTTCAGTATAGATCAGTGAAACAATATCTCTGAACGTAAGAACAAACTAACAAAGCATACCGCATCTTTCGGTCAGTACTTTTTATGTCGGCACTTTGTCATGAAAAATAAATCAAATTAAAACGGAACGCACAAAAGGATCAACACGATTCTGTTTGTGAAATAACTCTGCAGATAAGTATTTTTTCATTCAGTCAGTTATTAATTTAATTATAAAATATGCCCTTCATAAACTAATTTATATAGGTAAATTATAGAATAATTATTCTTATTAATAGTTGATTTAAATACTCACTTAATTATTTATATTATTTATTAATTCATTTTTTTTTCTTATCTTACATATTGTAGTAGCCTGTAAAACTAAACATTTTCTATGTGTCTTATTTAATAATAACAGAAATACATAATTTTTTTATTATATCAGCTGGTAGTTATCCGAATAAACAAATAGATTAATCAATTAATTCAGATATAATTCTAAGAATATTCTCATTTCGTTGCTACTTTAATCAAGACGTATCGCTAAGCACCCTATGATTTGGGAAAAATTTGGCATTTATCTACCTTCTAGATTATTTTTGATGTTATAGATGATCACCTAATACCAGATAGGATCCTGGTCAACTGTTAATTATTCAAAAAAAATAATTAAACTCATATTAATAATAAATTCAAACATCGAAAAACAACTTCTTTAACATAAAGTAAATTCACCGTATGAATAAGCCGATATTATAAACCTTTATAAAGCAATATTTCCTTCATACGCTATATACGTGTAACTCTAACTGCTTTTGCAGCGTACGCGGCACGCCAGTCTAGCTCGCAGATCACAGAATTTTCTCTTACTTACTTGACATTTATCGTTATATTTTGGACAGTTCCCACAATAAACCTTTATAATTTATACCCTATATATTATTCTAATATATAAACTATATTATTGTAAAGTTTTATTAAAATCCATTTCGTACTTTTTCCTTGAACGAGGATCAAACATACATCCAGACATCTATTGAACCATACATCCATGGGCACAAACATTCGCGTTTTTAATATTAGTAGGAAGTAGAATGGAATTTTACTGGTATTTTTGTATTTCATATAAATTCTTAACACCGTTGAGTTCGCGGTACTAATCGTGCACCAAAACCAGTTTCAAAGATTAAGCTGATTTGGTTTAGTTGCTAATAAAATTAAAAAATAATAATGTGAAGGGTCCGACAAAACGGGTATCTTGTAAGACAAGTTTTGTCACAAGTGTCCAAGTGACAGATAATTTAGAGATCAGGTTTTCCGAAGAGCAACGTTTTGGCAGATGTTAGCTCGGATGACGGGAGTTATTACTAGCTGTACCCTGCGACTTCGACTGCGTGGGTTTTATAAGTTAGGAGTTTATATAGTATACATTTATATTCTACGACTGATTCTCAGACCTACCAAATCTGCACAAAAAATTTCATAAAAATCGGTCAAACTGTTTCAAGGAGTTTCACAACCAACACAGTGAGACGAGAATTTTTTTTACAAATTTTTCATTTGAAATTTATGTTTATGTTTCGTATTAATACTCTGAATTCAACTTAACAGATATATTGACTTAACATATTTCTGTTAAATTTACTTAACTTAACCAACTTAATATTACTTAACCATCTTTTCTCAAATTTATTTTTTTATAAACTTATCAATTATTTTATATAAATAATTATTTAAACATATTAATATCTAAAGGAGCAGATGAACGCAGGCATATATCAACTATCGTTTTGAACTGTGACTTAAAACTGTTGCTCTATGAACGTACCCTGAACAATAGGATCGAAACTGTCTAGTCCATAAATAATGAAATATAACCAGTTCAGGGCTGGCGAACGCACCATTTCTGACACCATCTAGTCAGTCTTAATATGATTGCAGTTATTGCGTTCAAAAATTGTTGATGTTTTGAAAAAGAAAAGAAAGGTGGCCAAGTCCGTGTCAAATCACGCTTATATAGAAGGATAACTTCAAAAAAAGAAGTCACATTTCGCTCAAAATATTTTTCCTATCGAGTTTTTAGCATGTCCTGTCAACATGGAAAACTCAAGTCTCTGAAGAGCCATTACAAGGGTTCCTTGTAGTGCTCCGGGACCCTAAATAAACATCACTAGAGTGTGAGTGGTGGTAGATAGAGTTTTTTATTGTAATAGAGAAACTTGAGAACATATCGCTCGGGTATCACCTATACGGTCACATCTGTTTGGATTACTTCAGCAACTGTATAAGCACCTTTGTCAATAAGTGTAGGCATATCTTAAACTGCATTATCCCTTCTTGCCAGGTATGATTGCAGTCAAGCTCTACTCTATCCTATCATAACAATCACAGTAAATGCTCTAAATGCAGTAGGCAGGCTCTAAACCAGGCACTAAACCTTTCGGTGGTCTGCAAGCTAAAGGCGCTCTCGTGTTCGGACGTGTCGTCAGAGCGCGCGGGCGAGGGGGGCGTGTCGGGGCGCGGGGTGGGGGGCGAAGCGTCCAAACCGCGCTCTACACTCGCCGCCAATATACGGATCTCGGGGACGCTAATTTCGCTTAGCTTACGGCTGAAAATCATTCCATTTTGAACCCCCAACACGTCACCAAATATTTGAAGTGAAAACTTTAAATCCAATCAAAAGATGTTTTATTCAGATAGACTTTTACAAAACCTTTTGAATCGTTAAATATTTTGAAAGCTACCACGTTTTCGGAAAAGTCGGGCCCCGAGAAGAATCAGTAAGAAACTCGTTTTAACCCCGTAACAATTTTTTAAAGAGCCCCTGTTTAAAAAATTGTTCTTGAAAATATGAGTTTAATAAATTTGCATGTTAACTGTAAAGTACTAAGTTGGAGAGACTTTAAGCGCATTTTTGAGATGGAAAAATAACCATGGAACTCGTGACACTGTAACCGTACTGACACCCCTCTATGTTTAAGTTTTCACTTCTGTCGGCAATCCCGGAGTATAACTGTTTTGTTTAAACAACATCATACGCATCGCTAAAGGGAAAAATGCCCTCCTAACGTCCCGATTCATGTGATCTATAACTGGACTATCTTCAAAGCCATAATGAGTAAGATAGACCTCACTATCGTTTTCGTAAGAGATTAATTTACGCAATCCAGGATGTTATTCTATTAATTTTGAAATCAAAATTCATGTACTAATCCATGAGTTAGGTGGAAATGATCCGAATGAGTTGAATGAATTTCCTTTGTCACGATTTTATCTAGATTTAACCTACACTGAAGCTTGATCATTTCTTCATTTTCGTGAATTGTTGTAGCGTCGCTGGTGTGAGCCTCTAGTGACTAGTGCGTATGGCCGCTATTAATATTCTATTCTAAGCTACTGTGACAGTCTAATCTTAGTTGTTGACTCTACGTCTATCTACTTCTATGATCATGTTCCTAACCTTAATTAAATTAATTTATATTTCCTATGATACATACCCCATATCAACCGGTGGTGCCAGAAGATTGTTGTTACCTTTCTCCATATTACGTTCCATTTCCCTATTAATGAAAGCCGCATGCAAAAGGTCAAAATCACTAGTAACTACCGAATTATACTTTTACTTATAACAATGACTATATACGTACTATATGTCAACTATTGATGGCAGTTATCTAAATCCAAAACTCTATAATAATAGCGGAAGATTAGGTTACTATGCAAAAATGAGCTATTTAAGTACTAAAATTGTGCAAGGTCGTATCCTGCGCCCTAAACTTTTCAAAATATATACTTTGATATATCGGTTTCGCTTTTTGAATCGCTGAATACGGCGTCACACAAATTTCACCAAAAAAAATGTTCCCATTAGACAAAGTTCTGCAAAATGGACCAAACTCAATATTTATTAGAAGCTAAGATTAGCTACCGCGCACCCAAGGCGTAAATGTTTCAAGCGTTTACTACCGCTGCAAAGAAGTTGGGCGGCATTGAGAAATGTTGATTAGTATTGTTATAATGTAGACAGAATGGTAGTTTACTCACTGATGTAGTAACGTTTCGGGGAGGGGTTCCCAAATCATCTGAGATCCTTCCCTCAAGCCGATGCCAAACCCTTCTTTTTCCTGTTAAGCGAGATAAAAGAGAGAGAAATGATATTATAGATCGGTTTACATATAAAAAATCTAGTCTATCTATATTGCTTAAAAAGGTTATTCCTATTGGAATCAAGTACAAACGTATATGGTAATATTTGGTATGGCTTGCCGGATTTGATGGTGGTTTTGTTAAAAGATAAAAGAATTCAAAATTCAAACACAGGGGAACTTTATTGTAGGAAACGAACTCTCTATTTTTTCTTAAAATTTAATAACCTTTGACCAAAATTTTGACAGGTCGAGGGTCATCTATAAACTAAGTCATATAATAAAGGCCTACCCCTTTATATACCCCTATATAATAAAGAGTATCACCAAATTTCTTGATTGTGTGATGTCACATCCAGGTGGAGGGGGCTTGTAAAATGTGACAACCTTTGACACGGTCGGGTGGGAGTGGGGGTGTTAAAAGTCATAAATTTCGTATGACGTTCATGGATACGATTAATGGATAACCCGTCGCATGTACGGGTACAGTAGGGAAAAGAAATAACTTAAGCGCATGCAGGTAGGGTTGTATTGGGGAACTTTTAGGCCCCATATAGTATAGTTTCTTATATATTCATTATGTTCTATGTTGTTGTATTCACCTTCAGTCTTTTCTTCTCGACAGACAAGGCCCGCGATACGTATCTGTAGTCCCGCGAGTACTTCATTAGGTACCTCGTGATCGACACGAGGATGCTCGATATGAAGGCGCCCGCAGTATCCGACAGACCCTTTAGCTTGTCGATCAGGGTTTCCGACTCTGTAAGTGTTTGTACAAACATTTGTTTTAAGTTTTATGCTGCAGCTTCGCTACTATTGAAGGGCACCAAGGTAACGTGGGATGAGAAAGCGGGAGCGTAGGTCGATATGCTCTTCCGCCACAAAGAAAAATCTTGAGATCGGGCTAACTAGAGCTTCCTGGCAGTACTTTTTTGGGAGGTCTTTAAATAGCGGTCGTATGTAGAAACGTCTATTGCGTGAGTGAAATTGTATAGTGCATGTCAGCTTCAATACAGCGCCATCTCTTGTAGTTTCCGGTGTATCTTTTCCACTCGACATCAACATCTCGCGTCGTGTGTAGTTACTTCGTGATGTAACGGTGCTACAGTGTTATAGGAGAAGTAACACACAGAAGTACCTTGAGGCTTAGTATGGCTTATTTGTCATCGTATCGGTTAGAACATAATAGAGCAGACTGAAATGGAAATTGACTTAGGACATTAGGACGTTTTTTTAGAATATTTTGACTCAAACATTGTGATTAAACTAATGAAAATAGTCTTCTTTTATTAAAATACCTGGCGGTGGGGCAAATTCGTCAAGTTCCGATGCTGGACCGGGATGATCTGTTTCCTCTAGTTTGACTTCCACGTCAGCGGGCCGCACGCTGTCATCACGTGGGGAGGTCGGCTAGAAATGTTCAGTTCATAGTTTAGTGTATGTAGTAATTTTAGTAATGTAGTACGTGTAGTAAATTTAGTCGTTTTCTTGGTGGATAACATTTCGCTCTAGCACCGAAGTAACGTTTAGCATCAAAAAAATAAATAAAATACTTGGCTTTTTTATTCCTACTTTCATAAATTATCAAAAACATATGTGTTAACAATCTCCCATTGGGAATTTTCACTTGCGATACTTAAATTGGTACTTATCGGGTTGGTACTTTTTTAAGTTTTGACCACATTTTCTGTCGGTGAGCGTATATTTCTTTTAACTAAAGATATTGTCCATTTCCTGATATTTTGCATATTTTTATATTAAATACACGTTGTTTTGCAGAGATGATCGCTGATAGATCAAAATGCAAAAGAAAGAAATGCTATGCCATCTGCACCTTGTAGCAAAGAAATTCTAGGAAAAAAAAAAGGAGAAAAGCCACAAATAAAAGCTTACGATAAAAAACATTAACCACAAGCAAAATAGATGCTCAACATGCAAATAAAATCTACGTTGTGTAAAGTTCCCTTTCAATTTCCAGATAGCGAAATAATATTCCAGATAATGGAAACTTACGCATTGATGGACCTTATGTAATTCATTTCTTAGATATATTAACATATAATTGCATGGCTGTTACAAAAAATAACTGTTCATTCACGGTAAACCATTACCGAGGCATATATAGTGTTTGATGTGATATTCTTCGAAAAGACGTTGCATTTACAATTTTCAACTAAAATATGACGTACAACTGAATTACTTTAAATAATGTTAATCCTTTATAACTTATAGACTTCATTTCAATAATTATATTAGTTATGTATTATATTAAAATTATTTATTTATTTATCAACATATCCAAAAAAACATTACAGTTCCCCAATTTGTCTTTTCGGTACCAAATAAATATACATTAATTACTTAAAACTAATATATATAATGTTAGAGTAGCTTCCGGTCGCGCCTGCGCAGTAATGGATATGTCAACTGCGCATGAGCAAGTTATAGCATAAAAGTCGGTGCATCTTTAGAATCGCGTTCTTTCTACATAGTTCATTCTAAACGGTTCATTCTTAGAGATCGTTTTGTGTTACAACATCATACCTATTTTTTTCTCATTTCGGTAATTATGCAGTTTGGTTACTTTTCCCAAAAATACGTATATACGTAAATACGTATACTTTTGTTTTAACACAAATACGCCTATTTTAGCATTTATGACTACAAAAAAAATGTCGGCAAACAACAATTACGAGAAGAAAAAAAAAAACAAAAATATGCATTTTTAGGAAATGTAACCAAACTGCATAATTACCCCCATTTCTATTCGTGGACTAAAACAAAGTAATTTAAGTTGTCCTGCTTTGCAAAGTTATTCATCTGTCTGTTTCGGGGTACTTTGCAGAATACCATATCGGGAACTAAATATATATTTAAAGCTGAATGAGTCAGCTTGTAAAGAAAATATATAAAGTGGACTAATTCTGTGTCATGAAAATTGAATAAAAATAGCTAAAAGCATGTCAAGACACCCTTATATAGAAGGGTACCGTATCTGATACGCTATAAACGTATTTATTAAATAACTTCAAAAGTTATTGTCCGATTTCGTTCAGAATAATTTTCCTAATGAGTCTTTAGCATGTTCTATCAATATAGACAATTTCAAGTCTCTGAGGAAGGAACCATAGCAGTGCCCGGGACTTGTGACCCAGGTGTAGGTCTAAGAGCGCGCTCTTTATAGCGATCGCTACTCACCTTCACCGCCAGTGTTCTCTCCCCTGCCTAGCCAAATCTGGTATGATCCTACTAGTGCGACTTTAGATGTCCTTTTTAATAATGAACTTATATTGACAAGCAAAGCTCAAGGTACTTTGTAAATAGAAGAACCGTGTGCAACATAAATCTTTGTAAAATTGTAAAGGCGCCTAAATATAAAACGCTGTCGTTCTGGAAGGAAGAAATTTAATTAAACCTTTTCATATAATACGAATGAAATTGAGTGCACAGAACGTTATTTTGTAAAAAGAAAAAAAATATAACTGAGCATTCAAATAAAACCCGTAAAATTAAAATTGGACCAATTATTACCTCCTTTAATAGCCGTCTAAGTAATTTGAGGATTTTAATAAACATAAGAATGATTTATTATTCCTCTTCTTCCTAGCGTTATCCCGGTTAAGTACCAGTGTCCGCTTAGATTGTAGAGGATGTGGCTGTGGGGCGAGTTAAGATGACCGATTGCCATCTGACGTCATCCGTTTGACCTAAATATAAAGATATAGGCCGTAGCTCTACAGCCATCTCAGTTTACCTGTAAACGTAGTATCATATCGACATCGGAGTACATTATTTAGGACAATGCGAACAATACAAATTCTATATGAGTACGACAGAATAAAATGCTTTTAAAAGAATTTAATTAAGAAACGTGTAAAATCAGTGGTTAGTGTTTTTTATTCTTAAAACGGGCTCTTGTCAAACCCAGTCAAATATATTATCACTAGAATATTATTATACATTATTTAAAATATAATTATACTAAAAATGACTTTCACATGAATTTGTAGAAAAATATAGATGAATAAATGAGTTTTGATTTGATTTATTTAAAAATGTATTCTCGTCTCTATGTAAATCAATAATCTATAAATATCAAAAATACATTTACATTTTCTTATGGGTATACGTAAAGGTATGTCTAAGGAAAGGTTATTCATAAAATAAATTATTGAAACTGTATTCAATCTGTAAGAAAAAATTTTTAATTGTAAAAGAATATTTAATGGCATTTTAAATACTTTCACGACGTTTTATAATAATGTCTCTGTTATTAAATATTGCTATAATATCTTCATTACCGTAGGAAATAACGCTATTAAACTCCAGTCACTTGTTCGGATGTGTTTAGGGCATATACATTCTTACAAATAAGTCAAAAGCCAGACGTTAGTGTATTATGAAGACTTTTTTGTCGTAATAAATCATATATTTTTTTATTTCTACAAATTGCTACGTAACGTGTGTAACTTTAAAGTTAAGCCTGTGACAAATTTAATTTATTGACATATTAATTACTTGTGTTTAACATGTATTTATTATACTATCTGAAAATCGATTACGATTATATTCTTCAACTTCTTGTGTTTGTGAGAAAAATATGAAATATTTTAGTTACGAAAAAACGGAGTACTCTGGTAATTACTAATATTACATCACCGACTTCTTTATTAAACACCTTTTCCGTTATTACGGATTCTAGTCCTCTTTTTTCTGCGCCAGAAGTTACATGAAATTGAATCGTCGTCCCGGACACTTGCGCTCGATAGTTCAATGAAACTTCTTAAAAAAAATGTCTTAGTAAAGTCTTAAGACAGTCGTGCCTGTGTAAGCTGCCTTAGATACAATTATACCGGTAGCGGGAGGTTAATCAATAAAATAATATACTAATATATAAAGCTGAAGAGTTTGTTTGTTTGTCTGTTTGCTTGAACGCGCTTATCTCGGGAACTAGTGGTCCGATTTGATACATTCTTTCAGCTTTAGATAGCCCATTTATCGAGAAAGGCTATAGGGTATATATCATCACGCTATATTTTTTTTTTACTTAATTTTACGCGTACAAAGTCGTGGGCACAGCTAGTCATCAATGAAACATGTTATATTTCAATACAATTTATTATATACAAACTGTCACAAAAAATATAAACCTATCATAATTGTAATAATACTGTGCATCATGACAATAAAGATAATTTAAGATTTAGAAAGGTAAGTAAGATTTGCATTCGTCCATGTGCTCCTTGACCTTTTTGCAAACCTCGCTGTCCTTCCAGTTTGGACATTCCTGGAAAAAAGAAGTGGTATTTAAGTGGAAGCTAAAATTAAAAATTAGCATGAGAAACTAAACTACATTGCTTTAATCCGCCAATGAGATGAATTCATTCGCGGATTAAAGCAAAGTAGTTTAGTTTCTCATGCATGTCATGGATTTCTGCAAAGTAACGCCTGATTCGTGGTAAGCAGTCGTGCCATTTGGGCTGTGAACTTACTTACTTGTATTATTTGTACCTAAAATCAGTGGACACCACAGTGGGCAAAGTCCGTAATAAAACTTATCAATCCCATCGAGTTTGGGCTAGCTAGACAAATCAATGTCTTGACAATTTTTTAAACCCTGAACGGTAAACGGAGTTTGTTGGTGAATCACGATCGCCTTGATCTAACCTATCCGTGACACTCTTACGATATCTGTAGCTGCGTTGGCGTTAAAACGTGTGTACCCTCAAATCAGTCAATTATATTTCGAATTTACTTGTATATCGATAGATAAATCTCGCGACACATAAAATGAGTAGTGACGTTATAAATTGATAATAAAAGTTTCAATGGAAAAGTCTATTTTATTAATTTTTGTATATTTATATAAAATCTTTATTAAAAATATTTTATACTTAAAATTTATTTTATACATACTCATATGACAACGTTATAACTAATACCTGGAGATTCAATTTTTAATTTTTTGTGCATCAGAAATCCATGCCCAAAACTGATAACACAGAAAATATATAATTAAACAATAATTATTTAAATATTAAATGGAGCATGTTTTACTCGAAATGTTATTAAGCAATCTTTGTAATTAGTTGCTGGGGCTGGCCCTTCTAGGGATGTACAATTTTCTTTGACTATATCGATATTTTCGTACCTGCTAAAAACTTTATATGACAGCAAGATTTGATTATCGATTCTTTTTTTCAAAACTCAACATATTATATATGTTAACAATATGATTTTAAGGTGTATTATTTATGATTTTAAGGTGAATTTAAGCAAAGTAATTTAATTTTCCTACTTGGCACGGATTTCCCCAACATAATAACTAACTAACTCTATCAATGAAAACCAGAGCTGGCAATTGGTGCCGCATAGAAGTTGTGCGAGAAAGGATGTATGGCTGGCTTATAATAACTGGGATATCTTTGACAGACGACGGGAAGTAGTTTCTTGCGATTTGAAAGAGATAGGATCTCTACTCTTATTCTTTGCCCCATTCCAAGGTTAAGTAAGATCGGCTCTCCTAATTCTAGTGCGCCATGTCATTTTGTCAAGATTTCTTGGATTGGACAAATTATCAACCTTTATGTGGTTGGTCATGCTAGTTCACTTAGTAGACAAGAGTGTCCCTGGGTGACGGAGATTGTCTATCACTTAATGACACAGGTGAGATGCCGAATTACATACGCCCCAAATGACACCAATTATTATTAATTTTGTCCCTAAATTAGCATTATTAAATAATGGATAAAAAATAATAATTATAAATAATATGACGTTCTAAAGAATAAAAAACATTGACTTTGACTAACATCGAGTAGGTTTAAATAATCAAATATATAATTAATATATTAAATATATAATAATGAAATATACATATGTACATATCTCGCATGCTGGATTCCGCGCGATTCAAAAAATATGGTAATATAACGATAGTATCTGAACAAGAAAATCCTTATAATTTCTTCTGATTAATATAACGGTTATTGATATATCTGTTGATCATTCAATTTTTGTAATTTTGGATGGTAATTACGTCAGGAAAAAAATGTTTTTTTTTATGTCATCAGATATTTGAATAACGCTAGGAAATCTACAAAGGTTTTATAGGATATATGCCAATGTTTACGCTTTTTCTCTCCGTAAGAACTAGCCTCGTACTTCAAGGTATATTATAAAAAAAGTATTAGCGAAATCGGTTCAGCTGTTTAATTTAAGCTTAGTAGGAGGGGAAAAAGGGAATATTAGACATACCTAAAAAGTATTCCTAATATTCTTTTAAAATAAAAATAAAACCAAATAAATAAAAAAGCGTGACACAATATAGACTTGCCTCCTGTGGGCTTAACAAGAACGATATTTTCATCCTCAATACAGTCGAAGCTTCGAATTCGAACTGTTCGAAAAGGTTATGCTAGGACCTCTTTGGAGGGGGGGAGGGGGATCGTTTATAGATGTGTAAGATAGGAAGCCGTGGCGGGTCGCTAGCATATAATAAAATGTATAGTTGACCAAGAAATTGGTTTGCCATACTAAGGTCGAATGTCGTTTGCACGTCAATTGGTTAAAAGGCTCATTATTGCTTGTTATGCATTACGTTAATTTCAAACAACAATAACCCTTAGCGAAATTTCCTTTAAGTAGGAGCTGTCGTCCAAAACGGTAGAGCACTTTCTCGGTACATACAACAGACATTGTATTTACGAGTTTCGTGTTTAAACGCACGTATGCAATTGTTTTTGTTTGCACGGGCCACGGTATTTCACTATTAGCGGAGTTCATACATTGTATTTCATCCATCACCCGGTCGCAGCAAGAGCTACTTAATCTAGCGATCGACTCAAATACCGACCACTGATTAGGCCACGATCTTCTCATAATACTTTATTACTTCTATATAAGCGTGTCTTTAAACGCTCATGGCCACTTTATCTAATACTAGTTGTATCCGCGACTTCGTCTGCGTAAAATTAGGTTAAAAGATTCAATTTTAGAGTGATGATATATAGCCTATAGCAGTCCTTGATAAAAGGGCTATCTACACTGATAGAATTTTTCAAATAGGACCAGTAGTTCCTGAGATTAGGACGTTCAAACAAGCAAACTCTTCAGCTTTATATATTAGTATAGATATAGATAAGTAAATAAATTATATTTTTTATACGTTAGGAAAGACAATATTTCTTAAAAGTAGAAACGGATGTTAACATAGACTTACAGTGGAAGTTAAAGATTCAAATTGGAGCAGTAGTTCCTGAAACTAGGGCGATCAAGCAAACAAACAAACAAACTCTTCAGCTTTATATATTAGGATATATTATTTTTAAATTTTAGGGGTGCAGCATCCGATATGGAGAAGATACAACGTCGCCGGTCGTCAATGGGTCTGCGCGTTGACACCCTCTCAATGCTCCCAGAATACGAAGACAGTGAAGCTTGCACTGATATACCTCGAGTAAGTTGGGGCATTTACGTTTTAAACTAGCTCTTTCCCACGACTTCGCTCGCGTAATATTGACCTCTTAGACCTCCTTAATCTGGCCCTATCGAAAATCCTTTCATTCTTAGCGGATCTATACTGACTATAGACTACTTCCCTGCCAAATTTCATCTTTGCAAGTCCCTCGGTTAAACCATTCACTAAATATGTTAAGTTAAACCATTCAGGCACTAAATTTGTTAAGTTAAACCATTCAGGCACTAAATTTGTTAAGTTAAACCATTCAGGCACTAAATTTGTTAAAATTTAAACCATTCAGGCACTAAATTTGCTAAAAGTTAAACCGTTCAGGCACTAAATTATTCTTAAAAAAAAATCGTTTTGATAAAATTCAATGACATGGTACCTCTATTAGGACGGTATCAAAAGCGATATGCTTGAACGGTTGGAGGTAGAATTGAAGCCTACTCTTTTAACCACTGAACTAGAGAGGTTTTTATTACAGTATTCATCATCATCCTTTGCGTCTGTTTCAGACGATTTATGGTGTAATGCGGGATTTACACCGCATTTGGTGACTATAAGCCTATGCGAGAGCGACAGTTATTACCGCAAAAAATTAAATCAAATTACCGTAAAACCTTACAGTATTATATTCTTACTATAATGTTGCAAAGTACGTTTTCACGCCCGAACCACTGAACCAATTTTGATGAAATTTTAGTATATAGATAGATTGACCCTTGGAGAAGGAGCTTAATTTTTGTGGCGACAATGAAATTTGAGAGGGGGATAGGGTTTGAACGTTTGTATGAAATTCGAAGAAAATAACGCGGATGAAGTCGCGGGTTAAGCTAGTTTTTAATGCTTTTAACCTGGTTTGCTCATCAGGAAGAAAGAGACGACCTAATTAACCCTTACTGGATAGAGGATCCCAATCTTCAGAAAGGGGAAGTTGACTTCTTGACCACAGCGGAGACGGAATTCTGGAAGGACCTGATCGACACTTACCTCAGGCCCATTGATGAAAATAAAAAAGAACAGGTGAGAAGTGAATT
>JANCMC010016953.1:3443-99566 GCA_024363005.1 Charaxes varanes
AGGCAACCCCATTAGCGCTACCTTCAAACATTCTAAGCAATAGCGAACCTGAGACATTAATTTGATCATTTAACAAGCCGATACCGACATTGTTATGTATAACTATTTCCAATTGTTCCGACAGATGTAATCGGACACCTTTATTACAGCCGTGTAGGATTTCAAAGGAATGGTCACTGGTTATATTACATTTATAATCTAACAGAATCTGTTAGTATTTCATGAAAATGCAAAAGTTGCCAACACTAATGAGTAAAAAGTGACTAACAAAAAACTTAGATTTCATTGCGCTTTTGCCGGAGCCAGATATATCTTCATTTGAATGATCATTACAAGGATAATGTAGTACGGCCGGGAACTTTGTAACTGTACAAAGGTTTGTAGTACTATGTGGACTTCAAGGACAAAAATGTACAAACACTTTGAGCTATGTCTGGCTCCGATATTTTACGTAGCTTACGTACGGCACAAATGCCAATTTATGGCTAAGTAATGGTGGCGTTTGGATATCTGAGAATCGATCTCGGGAATAGGAGAAATGCTGGGAATCGTGCCCCGCTAAATGTGTTTATAATTCATTCATCGGCTGACGCAAATCTGTAACAATTGCAAGAATCGTAAATACCTACAATTTCTATATTTGAATGGCGGAGAGGGCGCGAAAACGTAACGGCGGCAACCACTCACTGGATGTTTTAATGGTTCGTATAAAATTGAAATAATGATGTTGTTTGGAGTTTCCACTTTTTTTCGAGTGCTGAATATATTTCCATTTTATTTATCTGAATGCTAACAATATTCGAAAATATTTGATATTATTAGAACTTTTATCATTGGCCTGATTCATCTATAACAGATGATATAAGCAACGCCAAGGATCATATAGTGCACCCACGCTTATGGCTGAACAGTCCAATACGGGACCGGCATCGTCAATATAATTATGGTTATATAACCGATTCTTCTTTGTTTTATTTATTTAATACGACAACAGATTAACGCGTGCCGGTACCAGAGTGACTATCGACGCCCGTGGTCTACCAGGAGAAAAATCAAATACTATCCAAAATTAAAGAGAAATATTCACTCCAGCTACATTTATATATTAGCTATAACTCGCGTGAATCCAGGGATTGTATTAAACTTTGGAGGGTCTTAATTTTTTGCGAGGAACAGTAATTATTTAGCTAATAGCAAAGTAGCCTATGTTTTCCTTGTAAAATTGCCTATCTACCAGTCCGAAAAGTCCCGTCAAAATCGGTCCAGCCGCTTCGGAGATAAAACAGACAAAAATGTCTGACTATGTACATATATATAGTCATATGCAATGAGTAAAAAAATCATTTCGAAATTACAAACAGACTCTTGAATTTTATTTATATGTATAGATATATCTTTGCGGAATCTTTAGACGGGCAGTAGTATTTTATATGCCACTTTTTGTACTATATTCGTACAAATAAACCAGAAAGCTTAATAAAAAGGAACATACACGAGTTGTTTGGATAGAGGTACCCGCAGTAAGACCGCAAATATTTGTTTCGCTGAGAGGCCTTCCTCGCAAAAATAGGTTTGACTTTCCTAATATTTCTTCCCAAGCATGAATATGATATAGATCTTAAGAGACTCTTAGAAGGTAAAGACAAGACCAGTTTTTAGAAACTAGCTCAATCCCGTTACTTCGTCTGCGCGGTGCTCTAAACGGCAGATTAAACGACTTTACCTCAATTTATTTATTCCATTTAGCAAATTGGTTCTTAATTTAAAGTAAAATCATGTGAGAAACCTAAATCTTTCCAGGTTATAATGTACATTCTTTTCAGTGTAAGAAAGAGATAGAAAGAGACAGTTACAAAGACATAAAAATATGGCAAGCAGATGCGTTGCCGGCCTTTAGCGGTCGAGTTCAGGCCACTGAGAAGTCTCAGGAACCGAACGAAACGCGACAACAACACCATCACTTGGCGTGATAGCATTACCGCCACTTCACGCCTATCTTTTTATTAATTTATTCATTTATTTAATTGCACATGTTTATAATTGTACATGATTCCCCGTTAGGGCGTTGCAAATTTAATGGAATGGATTTTATATCTAAATTATTTTATATAAGTATAATTTTATAATATATTAAAGTCGGAAGGTGTCAAGAAAATAAGATTATTATAATTAATTTAATTTAATTAGCAGGATAAAAAAAAATGGATGAAATAATTTCTTTTTTCAAATGTCAAGGTTATTCTAATAATGTCAAAATTTCCAAATCATCTTATGTAAGAAAGAGGTACTGGTACCTGGAAGTGAAGGCCAAATTCGGCTATAAGCGTGGCGCTATCTCTATTTAGAATGACAGGAGTAGGGGAAAGGGATGGAGAAAAAGGTAGATGGGGAGAAGAGAAAGTAACACCTAATAGCATATATAATAACTTTAATACAAACAAAGCCGCATAATTGCGGCCGCTCCAGGCACCGAGTCCCAGGGGACGCCTCAGTTTGGGGCGACTTAATATGCGATTGTTTTAAACATATTTAATAATAAAAAATATAAACAGTGTTTGTAAGGGGGCGCCATAATTGGTTCTCTTTCTAAATATGCTTCTCATGCTCGGATTTTATTGCAGAAGCAGCAAAAGTCAACGTAATTTGCCTTACATAAATGAATGTAATATGTAACTTTGGGTATTAAGTATATAATTAAAATGGTCAGCGTTAGTAAGGTTTAAGTCGTTAACTTTATAAGAATTAGGATGTAATAAAAGAATAATTTAAAAATTCCAACGTCATTGCATATTTAGCAAAAAATGTAATATTATAGATTCCATTCATGTACTATTACTATTTGATAAAGAGTTTATCCATTACGTAAGAGGTAAAAAATGTATTAAGTAGCTTCGTACATATCTAAACGAGCAAATAGTAACTAAGTGGGATATCACGTATATGTGTATCAAATTATCAAAAGTTCTATTGGTACTTTTCATAATACGTTGTAAATAACGATATTTTTGAAGAGGATATATACGTACCTGTGTATCTATCATGATGTCAAGTGGAAAAGGTTACACCAAAGCAAACTAGATGGCGCTGTACGGATGACGACGACCGCAGTACAAGAGTTAACTCACGCAAGCGAAGTTTCTACTTACACTCAATATATATAGACCTTCCGGCGAACAACTGTCGGCGAGGCGCGGCCGCCCCGGGCAACTCCAACAAGCCCGGATTCGAAGATCATCCTTTGCGGTGGTTGAGCATGTCGACCTTCGCTCCCACCATTCATTCCTCGCCGAAAAGCCACTCACCTTGGTATTAATTTTATCTAGTGCTATATATGTGTATCTATATGATTATTTCCGTCTGTCGTCTTTTGAATGACATAATAGGATCACGATAGCGCCCGTATCGACCGTGTGCCTTACCTTATCAGTGCAGAGTGCAAACCCAATCAATATTAGAAGCGTAAACCTTGTTTGTTTGTTTACAACTATATTTTGTCTAGTTCATTTAATGAAAGTATTATGATCTATTAGTTGTTACCCGCAACTTCGTCCGAGTAAAATTAGGTGAAAAATAGATTTAATTTATTGCGGCATGATAATGGATTTTTTAATAAAAGCGTGTTAATGAAAAGAAATTAAAATAATTAATTAATTTGAGGGGAATTTCGACCATACTTCTATAAGTTACGGAAAATTTGTTGCCATCAAAATCTCGGCACTTATATAACAAGGCCTACGAAAAAATATTCTTTTTTGTTTTATTTCAAACACGTAGTCTAGTCGTTTTAAAAAGTATTGAATACAACGGTGTATAACTAGGTTAAAAAGGGCTCGTAGCGTCTCTCCTTGCGATACTCGAAAAAGATCGCATCGCAACTTACACCACTCACCTTTTTTGAGCCCTTATATAAAATACTTTATTTACTCGAGTTTTTTTTAATAAACGATAGGTAGATTATAAACGCATCGTTTCTTCCCCTACTTAGGTTACCTAATAAATCTGGCAATAGTGAGTTGGACAGCGACTGCTGGGTCCGCAATCATTGCCATCTACTTTAGTACTTTAACTCTTACAATAATATATTTTATGGTTAATTTTATCAATTAAATTAATTATTAAAGAATCTCTACTGATATTGATACACTAAATAAACTGTTTTCTGTAGACAAAATCAATATTGATGTTATTCTTGTAAAGCATGAATTAGCTTATTAAAGCTAAGTTTAATCCTTAAGACTTAGTAAATCAAAACTTATCGATGTTATCAATTGAAAAATACCATCAAGCTATAAGTGCAATTTCTTAAGGGGATTATTAATTTATTAGTGTTTCAAATGATATATATTTAATTCTTATTCGCTAGATCTGTCTGACTTGAGCTTGTTACGCGCATCGTAGATTTAATTACTAATTACTTTCATTCCTACAAATTTTGTGGACACAAATTATTACTTATTTAACCTTGTTGAATAAAAATTTTATAAAAGAAATAACCCCATGGATAAGCATCAAGTCGCCAATAATACCAACCATACATACAACATTAAACGATCTTACAGCGGTCATAAAATTATATTGGTAACGCAGCCAAGACCTACAAAATATTCCCATGAAGTTAACTTAAAATAAATGGACTGATTCAACCAATAAAGTCAGTAACAGCGATATGACATTGTTAATTATATTTATTAAATTCAGATATCTAAACACGGACATGTAACACTTGAGGTTTATAACCGACACACATTCTGAAGATAAATATCACTAAGGAAGATAAGAAGCTTGTTTCATTCACAAAGTAAAATTTTGGCAGACGTAGATACATTTTTAGGTACCTATGTCTCATATTGTAGTTCTTCAACTACATTCGGAGTTTGAATCGGGAACCTTACGGATGTCAATTCTTCCTTTTAACCGTTGGGTTATTAATGTTCAAATATTATCAAAAGTGTTATTCGACAACACAATCGTTTCCCATTCGCCGAAGTTGAAAACAGTTGGTGTAATTTGATATTAATTACAGCCGATTGCAACCCATTGTCTGTTGACTAACACGGTTACATGATGCCCGTTTATTTGACAAACAATCAACCACTCCAAATGGGTGTTACTTTGTGGAAATTATGGTAAGCATGAAAGAAATAACTTTCCTAGTAATAGTGTGTTTTTTTGAGGGGAAACTTGCTTTGAGCGTATGACAGAAATCAGTGAAGGACTTTGGTAATGATGTGGCGTTCTTGTTGCATCCAGTATTGGCCAAGTTTTCGTTTTTTTTTTTTGAGCAAAGCTATTTAATTTTTCCTGAAAAACGACCAGCCTGCTATTACCATCTGTTATAGGAAATGCAATGATATAATCATGCTATGATATTGTTGTCGCATTCAGGAATTGCTTCCATAAACCCCGACCCTCGTCCTCTAATTGACATAATATGTTCATTGTCAAATCAGTGCCCCAGCGCTACCAAAACGAAACCAGAACGATACATCAGTTGAAGTTCACAATGCGGTCAATATCCGTCCGAACGACAAAGGGACCTAACAACTAATCAACAATGACGTCCTCTGATCTTTATACTCATCGTCATAAGGGTGGTTTTCACTATCTGTAAGTGAAGATCATACTATAGTAATCGATATTTTAAATCTCAAATAAGTATTGACATAAATGTATCCACCGCCTTGTTATACAAATTGTGGATTAAACTGAGTGAAAAATTTTTGATGTAGAATTCAAAAATATTTTTTGTTTCCTGATTAGAAATGAGAAATCATTTTAACGATAGTCAGAACAAGTGTCATATAATTATTTAGCAAAAAAAGAGGCTGAGAGAATTTCAAGACACGCTTAGACATAGAAGGGTTCCGTATATGATACGCGACAAAGGTATTTGTTAAATAAATTCAAAAGCTGTTTTCCGATTTCACTCAAATTAATTTTTCTAATTAGTGCATGTCCGGTCGAGGGTAGCTTACGTCCCAATTTATAGTCGCAAATAAAAATGAGTCGCTGAAATGCATACACGTGCATAACTTCCGAACGACTGCAACAAATTGGATAATTTCTATTTCGTGTTTTCGTTACTGATAGGACAAGGTTTGTTGAATAAAAAAAGGAATGGCAAGCGGAAAGGATATGGAACGGAAACGGGGAACAATGTTACAGTATACTAGAATATAGTAAATAGTAAGTCACTTAAAATTCGGGCAGGACAGCGTATGCCGGGTCCGCTAATAATGAATAAATTATAATCGAATTATCTTTAATCAAAACTATAACATAATTATTAGGTTATATTTTTATTAATTTTAAAAATTACCAATTAAATAAATTATGATAGAATTATCCATGTATTCATTTATAAGTTTTAAAGTCTGACTTTAGAACAAATAATCATTCCTCAAAGAACAGCATCGCATCTGCGATCCCCCTGGTTTTGTAGTTGTCCATGGGCGTCGGTAGTCGATGGAGTATTATACATAAAACCAATCTTCAACTCTTTTATTCACTTTAGTGGAGGATTCTACTGATGTTCCTTTTCGTCTTTTCTTTATGTCTTTGAAATTAAACTTCTTCTTTTTTCTAGCGTTATCCTGGTCTGGTACTGGTGTTAGACCAAGCAATCTAAGCGGATCCCAGGGTCCGCTTAGATTGTAGAGGTTGTGGCTGTGGGGCGAGTTAAGATTTCAGATTGCCATCCGAAATCATTCTCGGAACCCCCACAATCTCCAGAGCCTTACGACTAACATCACAAAGTGACATGAATCGGTTACCAGAGTTTGGATACCAAATATAAACGAGTTCAAGAATGGATCACCCATCAATCACCCGGTCGCAGCAACAGCTACTTAACCTAGCGATCAACTCAAATAAAGCCCACTGATTAGGCCACGACCTCCTCTCTTTAAAATTAAACTATTGTAGCTACGTATTATAGCAGGCTTATTTCTTAATCATGAATGCTATGAAGCGATATTTCAGACCTTGATATAACTTCGGTGGCAGCGTTATCTACACACACACACACATATATATATATATAATAATATAATAATATATAATAAATTCTTTATTTTTGTAACAAAATGGTGTGATACATTTGAATCGTGAGTCCCTGGCCCCTGAACTAGATAAGTAGGATCACCTTGAGGATGGAAAGAACGAAACTATACATATAATTTTAATATTATAGTGTGTGATCCACTCTGCCCTATATCTACTATAGCTATCCACCTTCCTTAATTATAAATAAATAAAATAAAATAAAATAAAAAGCGTTTATTGTTGTCAATTTTTACATTACAATGTGTAGATAATGTTACGTTACTTCTTGTACAACTTGTCTTCCGACAAAGGCCTCCTCTAAAGCTTTCCATTCTGTTCTAATTTTTTGCTAATCGAATCCATATTGGCCACGCAATTCTCCTTAGACCATCCCCCCATCTCCTAGTTTGTCTGCCTCTGTTTCTTTTGGCATCTAGTGGGCACCATTCTGTTATACCATTCTGTTATATCCATTATACTCATATTTTGTTGACGTGGAAATTAGACGATGGAAGAGCATAATAAGACGTAAACATAAAAAAGAGGAAAGCTATATAATAAAAATATATACAGGACTATATGACACACGGACGTCTGCCTCCTGAACATAGTCGAGTGCCTCTCTTGCGTTGAGGTTTATAGTCGACGTCTCCCCGCTAAACAACAGCACAACATGATCTACCAACACTATATCAGGTTTATTGGCTACAATACACCTGTCAGTGATATTATTATTAGTTATACTAATAACAATGTATTTAAAAAAAATTGATAATTAAAATTACATAATTTAATTAATTATTATAATAATATACTATGTGTCAATTATGGCATCTTAACTTTTTTAGAGGTCTCTTATCAGCACATGTATTGGCCACAGTTTTGAAGACTGATGTACCAGCCTTACAATGGTATGATGGTGAATTGCTTGCATTAGCAGAAGACTTAGGGCGAAGACTACTGCCTGCATTCAATACTTCTACTGGCATTCCTCACGGGCGAGTGAGTACATAATATGTGAAGGTTTTGCATTACACTGTTTTGTTATCTCAATTATGTTGAGAATAATGTAATGTAATGTAGTAATCAGTTTGTCGTAATGTTGGGGAATGATATTGTATCTAATACAAGTCCTTATTATTACTGTCTCATAGAGATCTAATAACACTGTTATTTTCATCGTTTTCTTACTGTGTTTCATTGTCATAATTAGGTTAACCTACGGCACGGCATACGAGGCATGGCAGAATCTAGAGAAACATGTACAGCTTGCGCCGGCACTATGATCTTGGAGATGGCGGCATTGTCCCGCTTAACTGGTAATCCTGTATTTGAGCAAAAAGCTCATAAAGCCATGGATCGACTGTGGAAAATTAGACACAGGTAAGATATTAAGTAACCATCTGACAAACGCTCATTGGTGAGCTATTGAATGGTGAATTATGGGCGCATAATTTGACTATTATAACTTATGAATCGTGTATATTAGGAAAAGTATTAACCCAATGTTTATAGATAATTGTGTGATGTATAATTTTTTTCTGGACAACTTTATGATAAAACTTACGGTTTATTTGAAAATCGCGAAAATCCGATTTTTGTGACCTTTGACCTCAAATAACAAATCGATCGGGACTTTTTTTTTTTTTTTTAATTTCATTTATAATTAATGGTGTTTTCAAAAATGCTACCAATTTTGAGCTGTATGCGAGTTAACGAAACTTACCACAATTTTTTAGCCTAATTTGATTGGTCACTACAAAATTACTTCTTTATTTCCTTTTTTAATAAAGCTAGTAACTAGTATATATATTAAGTGTTAATGTTTTTATATATGTAATCAATTTTTAAAAACAAGCATATTTATTTAGATGTTTTGTTATGGATAAAGTATTTGTGAAGATCAATTTTTAAAATTATTCCGGCAACGTAAAAACCTTTTTATTGCAACAAAAATAACATTTAAGTTTATTCAGATAAATATGGTATAATTTACTTGTACTAATACGAGCAAATATAAAAACTTTGTCAAAGGCTGTCATGAGCAGGAAAGGGATCTAATAATCTTATATTAAAATAATATAGATTATGGACCCGTCTTAATTTTATTCTGAAATTTCTTTGCGGGATGCCCAATTTTTAGGATTCTATAGTCCGTAGTTCCGTCCGTCAGTCTGTCCGCCCGCAAGGTGGTTCCCCTCTGGATTTTCCAAACTATTAGACTTAGATGGTTGGAAATTTTCCATGTTGACAGAAAACGCTAAAAACTTATTAGAAAAATTATTTTGAAAGAAGTCGAACTACAACTTTTGAAGTTATTTAACAAAAATGTTTATGGCTTACTGGCTACGAAGCCCTTCTATATAACCGTGTCTGTATACTCTCATGGCCACTTTTATTTATATAAGGAACGAATACTTTTTTGTCGACAAATGCATACAATTTTTTTTTTTTCAGGGCATCAGATTTAATGGGCACTGTAATAAATATACACAACGGCGACTGGGTTCGCAAAGATGCTGGAGTAGGCGCTGGTATAGACTCCTACTATGAGTATTGTCTCAAGGCCTACATACTTCTCGGCGACGAGAAATATTTGGCCAGATTCAATAGACATTACAACGCAGTAATGAAATATATTAGCCGAGGCCCAATTATGCTTGCGGTCCACATGCACAGGTAACTTTTCTTTTTTTTTTTTAATATGTGTTTTATAAGTGTGTTCACTTTAAGAGTTATTAAAATGCAAAACTTGATATATTATATACATTCTTACAGGCCGCATTTACAATCACGTAATTTCATGGATGCTCTGCTCGCGTTCTGGCCCGGCCTTCAAGTGCTGTTAGGCGACGTACGACCCGCGGTAGAAACACACGAAATGTTATATCAAGTTATGCAACGGCATACCTTTATACCAGAAGCCTTTACATCAGACTTTCAGGTAATTTAATGCTAAATATACATTCAATATAGGCTCGTGTGTTGGTCTTTATTTGTTACCAGTTTCTCAAGCATTTAGTTAGTCCCGCTATCAACTCATTGGTCTGCCGCGTTATTATATAAGACACAATGATAATCTTACGTAGTATTACCACAACTGAGTTTGTTGGGGACTCTTCTCAGTGCGAGGAGCGTTGGAACTTAGCTTTTAAATCGTAAAATTTAACACCAATTTGTTACAATAATGATTTAAAAAAATATATTAATAATTATTGTTATACACCTGACGTTCAAAAGTGTTAAGTATGTAAACTCTTTGATAGGTAATTCTGTTATGAAAAATAAAAAGTATACGTCAGTGCGTATATCAAGTGTAAATTGTCTTTTCTTATTATACTTAAATAAGGTATTAATAATTAAATACACAATAATAAGTATGATTCTTTATGAATGAAACATTATTGACTTAAACTATATATTTAATCGTAGGTTCACTGGGGTCAACACCCGCTTCGTCCAGAGTTCCTAGAATCTACGTATTTTCTCCACCGCGCCACTGGGGATGACCACTATTTGCAAGTTGGCAAAACAGTGCTAAAAGCCCTGCAACAGCACACTCGAGTGCCGTGCGGCTATGCAGCCGTCAACGACGTTAGGACACGTGTGCAGGAAGACAGAATGGACTCATTCGTATTGGCTGAGACTTTCAAATACTTATATATGTTGTTCGGGGAAGATAAAGATTTGCCCGTGAAGCTTGAAGACTATGTGCTGACCACCGAGGCCCATTTCTTGCCATTATCGCTCGCCACCGATGGCCGGAACGGCTCCCTTATAACCATTAAAATAGATGACGAGGATGAAGACAAGTATAGAAAGTAAGTGTGGCCTTGTAAATTTTTAGTCCTATAATGCAATAATTATTTATTTTGGTACATTTGTATACGTAGCAAATTAATATTAATGATGACCACGAAGATCTTTTACGTAGGCTCATAAGTAAAGACTAATGGACAAGTTGGAATCTAAAATACAGTTGAACACCGTTGTTTTACTTGCACGCACCTTTAATTAAAGGTTATTCTACTTTGTGACATTCATTTGTCAATAGAATGTTTTCTCATTTATTTTTTGAGGGTAATGTAATAGACTATAGAGAGTCAACAGTAGAGTTTATGGACATATGTACATAAAATTATTTCTGAGGGTACTGTAACAGACTATAGAGGGTCTAGAATAGGGTTTATTGACACATATGTAAGATAAGAATACTCTTTCGCAGAACTTGTCCAAGCACGGCCTCCCTGGTCGCTGAAAAGGTACGCCAACCGATGCGTCAGATGTTGGGTTCGACGGCCGCTAGACCGCCCGCGAGGTTGAGACCGTTGAACGACCCGCGGCAGATACACGCACTCTCCGATTTGGGTATCTCCGTACTTACCCTACCCGATGGACGGGTCCAACTGCTGTATACAACTAACACAGTAAGTACAGATAACATAAACTCCCCATAACGGTCCCCATACGTACCCAAATATATATAAAAAAAAAACATTAAAATATCTTAATATAAACGTAAATGTTTTTGGTACGGTGATAAACTTGCCAACGCGAGTACATTTACTTTGCTATACAGTAGTCAATTATTTTTAATACAAACTTGGTATAAAATGTGGGAATGAACAAGTTTGGAAAGTTACTTATTATCTCTTCACAGTTCAAAAGTTCATTTAAATAATTGTATAAAAACACAAAGTGAAAGCACATAATAGTGTCATTATTTTGTCCTCTAGCTAACTATCTGGTTAAGTTATGTAAAATTGGATATGAAATAAAATAAATTTTCCTCAGGCTAAATCGGCAAAGGACGCAGCTGAGATTTTGTATTAGGTGACCTTTTGCTTATGTATTTAAAGTATTATTAATAATAATAGTGTATTCGGCTTATATTCCTATCTACCAGTGAAATTCCCAACCAATTCAGTGCAGCCATTTCGGAGATTACCCATAACAAACGGAAAAAAATGTTGTAACTTTCATTTTTACAATAAGTATCTTATTATATATTTCTCATAAGAAAAGTCGAAAAACTTCCGTGTTTTTTGACCTATAAACTAAATATATACATTTTTACATACATACATACATACATACAAACCCTTTAATTTTATTCATATGAATAGATATTAATATTATAACACTGGAAAACGATATTAATAAGTGATTGTCTCACTTCACTTATCAATATTGTTACACTTCACTTGTTAATATTGTGCATGAGAAACTAAACTACGTTTCTTTATGGAAATCAATGACATGTATAAAATACTAAACTACTTTGCTTAAATCCGCGAATGAATACGAGGGAAAATCGGTGTAATACTGCAACCCGAAAGCTACACCACCGAATCCGCCACTAAAGCACAGCACTACACTGACTTTCCGATGTGCCTCAACGCTTCATCTGGATCCCGAGCCCGTGTGATGAAATAGCAGGAAATGCGAGTGTTTACGTTTTTACTTGTTTTGTTGGGTTTTTAATGTTTATTAGCTCTATACAATAGGATATTTAGAACCATTGCTAGAAATAATATTCGGCCAGTAATCGGAATTTAGTCGTCATTATAGAATAGACAGTTCCCTGTCATGGCACACTCATATCGAATATGTAAAAAGTAAACTTTTTTTCATCCTAGGCTCATTCCGTAACATAATCAGGTGTATACCTCGTAAACTGCGATACACTATTTATAATGCTTTATTAAAACCACATATAATATACCTGATAGAAATTTAGTATACCTGATAGTAATGCCGCCAAAACCAAACTATCCACTCTTCAAGTTATACAAAATAAATTAATAAAAATGCTTTTTAATTATCCATACCTAACACCTACCAGTAAAATTGACAGATACCAAAATAATGAATATAGATCAACTATACACATATAATGTTTGTATTTTCATATATAAAATCATCAACAAAATGACTAACGCAAATATCATATTTACTAAGCAGGTTAATAAACGGAGTAATAGACGCTCCCCTATCGGAGGCAGCTATTAAAATCTTCTGCGTCCAGGTGTTAAGGCACTGTTATACAATTTCATTCCTCCCACTAAAATTTTAAGCTAAGACTTTAAGTTAATGTGTTTCAATTATATTACACGTTTCTTTAAAAAAGAAATGTTATGATTAAAAATTTCAATGCTGATTTGTAATCATTTGATATGAGGTTCCATAAAAAATGGTATTTGATTGGTGTTTTGTTATCTTAAAAGTTAAGAAACCCCTAAGTTAGGTAATAGATGTCTTCCATCTTAATGTGTGCCATATTTGTTTATTTTTAAACAGATTCCATTATGTCTTTATATAATATTTATTAAAAAAAAGACATAATGGAGTCTGTTTAAGAATATAATTATTTGTGACTTATAAACAATAATGTGACTTAATATTTTGCAGACAAGTCTCAATCGTTGTCCGTGCAGGAGTAGTGGCTTTGTCTAGACCTGAAGTCACTGTGGAGACGAGGGAATTCTACAACCACCCTACGTTCGACACTTCGACGCCAATAGCTGTACAGCTTAACGACATATCCTTGTTAAAACTACCTATTCCTCTGACTTCATCCTAAGTGAGTCGATTTTATCACGCGTCACCATTCTTCTCTCACAGCCACGCGTCCAGTACTCTCGTGCAGAGGACAGTTTGTGACAGAATTAATTTGGTCAGTCATGGAGGACCTTCCATGCATACGACTAGGCTTCGTAAAATCAACTCCACATTTATGTGCAACGGTGCTCGCATTTATAGTGAACTTCCATGTGATATTCGAGAGATGACCTTAAAGAAACTTAAAACCTTTATTAAAGGTAAGCTGATGCAAAAATCCCATTATAATGTAAACGATTATTTGAATGATGCAAAGGCTTGGGAGTAAAATGCTCTAACCGTGTCTAAATTATTGTGAAATGGTGATAACAATAAAATTACCCGACTGAGTTTATTGCGGGCTCGTCTCGGTGCAGGGCGCGTCAGAACTTTGCTTTTGATCCGTAAAATTTACCACCAAATGTTATATGTATATATATTTTTACTACACTTTTCTAAATGTTTACATGTTAATTTTATTGCAAGTTTTTAAATGTTAAATTTTAGTTTTGCTCTACGTTTCATTTCATTTTATATTTCTATTAGTATTAACTTTCTTTAGCGTGATGGTATATGGTCTATAGTCTTCCTCTATAAATGGGCTATCTAACAGTGAAAGAATTTTTCAAATCAGGCAAGTAGTTCCCGAGATAAGCGCGTTCAAGCAAACAAACAAACAAACTCTTCAGCTTTATCTATTAGTATAAATTACTTTTATACGAGTATGAAGTAACGGTGATAGATTTTTAAAGAGGGAGTAGGTCAATTTGACTGCCTGTTTGAGAACCGATTTTGATAATATTTTTTCATTGGTCAATAGATTGTTTTACTTTACAGGCCCTTTTGTGCAGACTGTATAACCCGTTTGGCCTTAATACTTACTAATGCATTAAATAAATAAATAAGTAAATGTGCCACAATCTTTAAAAGATTTGATTCTGCAAAAACTAAGTGTATTATATCGCCTAATATCTTCAGGAACTTAAAACCTATGATATAGCCATGTTATGATTTTATAACATCATGAATAAATAAACTATAAGAAATGTATATATGTATTATGATATATGCCCGTTGGCGCAATGGACAGTGACCCTGCCTTCTGCTCCGGGGTCGTGGGTTCGATTCCCACCTCGAGTCTGTTATACTATAGAAATAGTCTTTAGTCGACAACGAACTTTAAGATAAGACTGCGGCGAGAATAAACTTTTACAAAATTTTTTTTTTATTTTATTTCTAGTATACTATTTAAGTATCATGTAAAATCCCTAACTACTGCCAAAGAATTCTGGTCTTTCAATTTATATGTAACTAGCGCGAATTTGTCCGTGTTTTTTTTTTACTTTCATATAAACTTTTAAACCCTAATTTCACTTCATCAAATGTCATTCTCGCGGCAAAAAGTATCCTATGTCCTTCTTCAAGGTCCAATCTATCTGTATATCCATCAAAATTGGTTCAGCGGTTTAGGCCTGAAAACGTAACAGAGAGAGACTTTCACAATGATAATATTATTGAGGATTTTAGATCCAATGTCAGTATTATTGCGTATCTATACATACATATTCAGCTCGAGAGTTTGTTTGTTTCAACGCGCTAATCTCAGGAACTACTGAAAAATTCTTTCAGTGTTAGATAGCCCACCTGTCGAGGCATACTTTACGCTATGTATCATTACGCTAAAATATTTCACCTAATTTCGCGGGTAACAACTAGTTAGAGATATACCAAAAACCTATTTATATTGTATACAGTTTTATTGATCAAATTTAACACTATTGATTTAAACTTTTAAAACATGTAAGGGTAAAGAGGTAAAAGTAAGAGGTAATTTACCACAGTTTCCATTAAGTTTCATATAAAATGTAGGCATTGGGCAAATCAACTGAATTCAACAGACTTGGCGAAAACAAAACCGAATGGCGCGCATTCTATATTATTGTAAAACGGATACTTCATAATTAGCTAGAAAAGTTTTAAAAAAAAGTTAAATAAACAACGATGAAGTATAAATAAAAGCAGATTACGCACTTTGCTGACGTGAATAATTAATTCACTCGTGTTAATTTAGCGATAGAGGCAGTGTAGTTAGTATTTTATTTTATTGTTATCAACTTATTACTCGTGCATTAATAAGTCACTTTACGCTCGGTGCAACAATCTAATATTAAACAATAATTATGACAAGTAAGTTTGGTTACAGTAATAAATCTACGGCGATTACGTCATTTGAACACACATAACAAAACTGATAGCGGCTTGCCTAATCTGTGACTGATTCATTACCTTGCCGCGATCGAAACGAAACTTAAACAGAATACTTCCACATGACTGATATGTATTGTATGAACTACTTCATCACCGCGGGGTCGGTTTCATGGTACGTGGGGCGCGCTCATACTTGGCCGTTACTATTCTCTACTAAATTGGCACATGACTGACCTCTATTATTTGTACTAACACAAAAAATATATACAATATTTTTTGAATCCAGCTTCCTTATATGATATTGAAACCAAGGCGGAAACGTAGAAGTTAAACGGTCCTGTCATTGACCCTGTCTAATGTGAGTAAGTATTATTTTGGCAAAGTTCTCAAAGTATTGGTGGATCGACGACACAAAACTCTATCTGAATCCAGGGCTTCTATAAGAAATAGTCTGTGGTAGGACGTCTGTTGAAACAGTGGCTCGCATTTAAAATCTTATTATATGAATTGGTTGATTTTGATTCCAAACTTTCATATCCAAAGTACTATAGTATTGTTCAATGTACTTAAAACTAATCGGGATTGTTATACAGTTCTAAGCCAATTGGAATAAAGAAATTGTATATTATGATTAAATTGGATGCAATTAGTAAAAAAAGGAGCTAAGGAGCGGTCGGCGCACGGCTTTTTCAGAAGCCTTAACGCCGAGTAGCGGCCTTTGCGTACAATGGGTTTGTCAAACACAATATAATTAAGGTGGAAAATAGAGTGGTAGGGTGGAAATAAAAAGGAAGCACATGATAATTAAGGTGGAAAATGAATCTCTTTCTTTCTTTTTTTTCTTTCAAATAATTCTCAAGATATGTTGAAATACATTTATAATTAAGACAAATTAGCAAGGAAAGAGTGAGACCACTCTTTCCTTGCTTAAATGTAAAGAAGTATCAACTTGACATGTCTATACTTAGTTAACTATTCTAAATATAGTGTTAGATGAAAATTAATAGTAGATTATTGCACCGAGCGTAAACTGAGTCATTAATGAACGAGTGTTATGTTGCTGCCCGATTAAATGCGAGTACACTAAATTAACGCGAGTGCATTAATTAATCACTTTAGCAATTTTTGCTAAATATGAAATATCAAAATTTTACAGCACATTAATGAAAAATAGTACAGTAATGACATTTCATACAATATTACTGCACTGTTTTTGTTCTCAACAGAAAGGGCGTCTTTTCTAATCAGTTATGTAGTGACGAATACATTGCTGCTAATAACATCAATATTTTTCTGAAAATATTTTGAATGTTGTTTTACAAAAACACAGATATCTCTAATATACATACATTAGGACCACATGTACGTATTTTGAGGGTTCCGTACCTCAAAAAAAAAGATACATATTTAGGGTAATATCGGTTATCTGCCAGCTATCGCTGACTGCTGCCGCGGTTTCGGGCCGTTGTGACAGACGGACAGACAAAAATGTTTTAATGTAATGTTTAAATTTAGTCTATTCATTCATTAACACAAAAGATCGCCGGCTGGTTGAAATTCACCCTCAAACCTTTTTGCGTTCAAAGACATATATTGTTCTATGCACACAAAAATAAATATTGAAAATTAATATAATACACGGTTGTCACGATTATCCTTTGACGTCTGTTGGTGGGCGTAAATCGCTTTACATTGGTGTGCGTGTGGTTTTATTTTAACAATTTAATATACTAATATTGCATAGTCCTTCCTAGCCTATCGTTATCCCGGTTAAGTACCAGGGTCCGCTTAGATAGCAGAGGATGTGGCTGTGGGGCGAGTTAAGATGACCGATTGCCATCTGTCGTCATCCTCGGAACGGTGGCCTAAACTCGTCATTAAGGGCCGGCAGCGCATCTGCTAGCCTTCTGGTCGTGCAGATGTCCATGGGCGCCGGAAGGCACTTCAGTGCCTGCTCGTTTGCCCCCTTGTAAATTATACAAAAAGAAAAAACTTCTTCTAAGAAACACTTCTAGGTGATTTACTAATTAAGCTAGGTGATTAAATTTTATCCAGGATATAATGTGCGCTAAAGTTTTATTTAGGGTAATGAAAGCACAAAATATAGAAATATATTTTATTCAATATAAATTATCTAAAAATAAACAACATATGTACTTCACGCTAATCTAATACTAGAAGGTCATCCACGACAGCATATTGTTTAAAGCAAAAACCATAAGACCTTCGAAATGTTCAAAGTTCACGTACAAAACAACTGCTTTGTGAACCTTCAGCTCCTTGTAAAACCAAGGAATAATTTATTTACTCCGAAGTCCGCGTAAAACGGACTCGAATAATCAGTCAAGTCGCTCTGTCACAATAGTGAGAAAAATACTGCTACAAAAATCCACCCTAAACTTATTTTCACTTAAACGTATACGCCTCCGATCCGAAAACCTTGAGATTTTGGTTTCGTGAAAAGATTCGAGGCGGTTTTGAACAGGCTGATGAGCGGCCTGAATGTAGAGCTTGCCGCTGGGTAGAAGGTCTCCGGCTGTTGATATTGGTACTGGTACTGATTGTCGTACTGCTTGTAGAATTGGAAGTTGAAGCCGGGAGCCTCAACTGTGCTGTCGGGAATGATGTTCGAGATGTATCCGTTGTTATTAGAGTTGTCAACGGACTGATAGCTTGAAGTAGCGGTGAAACTGGTGGCTGAAATGAAACGCAATCGTAAGCATATTTATCTCTAAAGGTCATTGTATAATTATGTATATAGACTAGTTTTTGGACTAACAAAGACAAGAGGACAAAAAATAAAAGCAACGAATATTATTATTTCAAACGAGTAATAAAGGTCGAATGACTGTTGAAAATAATTCTAAGATCGTCTTTTCAAGGACAGATAATTCTATTATTTGGAAAATAATTTCCAATTATTTTGATATATGTCTAATTCCTTATAACCTGCGATTGACTAAATAGAAACTCACCACAAAGACCAGAATATTTCCTTGAGTCAGCGAGTCCATACGCGCTGCAAGACGGACGACCCTTCTCGTATGGGTTCGATCCAACCACATTGCCACCTGGGCCATAGTTGCACACGTACAACTTGGTGTAGCCACGAGCAGGGTCGTAGTAAAAGGTGTAGCCACAACCAACAAGAGATGTCTCGCCCCACACCAACTGCAAATAACAAAATTCAAATTTAAAACCAACTCTAATTGTGTAATAAGTAGTTGCAGCTTTTAAAAAGACATTTTGAGAATAATTCTTACCTGAGAGTAGTGACCAGTTCCATGTCCACCGCCGATAGGTTTGAATCCATATATGCGGACCTCATCGAACCAAGCGTTGATTTGCTTCATGAAATCTGGTTCAGAATCTGCTGTTTCAGATGGTGGGCGAGTTGTCCACGTGGCTGCTAGATTTTGGCCCACGGGGAATCTTAGAACATCGCGTTGGGACGCACGATCGTGCGCAGGAGTGCACTGGTCAGACCAGCGCTGTGCAGTTGCTGCTAACTCATCGTCCCATTTCTGCGGAAAAACAAATTGATTTCGAACGTGTATTAAACCGCAAATAAAAAGGAAAGGTAAACAACACGCTGATAGACTGCATGCGTAGGACACTGAACCTGCGCGAGGTCAATGTCATTCCGAGCAACAATACCTTCCCTTTCAACGTAAACGTTTGCGCGTATACGGCTGCTCGGATCGTATCTCTCTTATATAGTATCCTCAATTGCATCGTCAATTATGGAGACTGTTTTAAATTTTTGTAGTTATAGATACAATCTGTACAACATGAGGACTATTTTCTGCTTCGCAAAGAACCTTACACCCTACATAACCTTATCTTAATCTTTGAGTAGCTCTTTGCACACATTACTTAGCTTTAACTCTTTGAACAACCGTGTTGTTGATATGTGAAATGAGTCATCAGAAAATGTTTTGTCAGATAAATATGTCAAAATGTCAAAATTGCATTTGGACAAATGGCTTAATTTATAAGTGTGTTTCTTTATTTTAAATACTAACAAAAATTTTGATCAATAGACAATAGAGTTTGCTAAATGCAACGACGTTATTCGCAGCAAAAATTGGGCTAGAAAAGTTCGCCGATTAAGTGGCCCTGACTCGCGGCTGTTTGTCTACCCCGATGGGTCCTCTACCAGTTAACATGTATGTATATATTTAAAGAATATGTGTGCACATATAAAACATATTATTTATATAAGCATATTTGTTTTATTCGTTTCTTTTATTTACATACACCGGCGTGAGAAATTTGAATAAATCAATAGTGATAAATTCTTTAACGTCAACGTGCAAAAACTCTATAATAATATGTCAACGAAAGTTGGTGAGATTTCGCATACGAGATCCCGTTGTGATTTGCATGCAAACGAAACCCTTATATGAAATGACCGTTGTCTTAATTTAGTGGCAGAATTAACATACGCCAAGCTCTTGCACGTGTCAAATACTGCTTTAATCACATTATTATGCATATCAAGTAGTCCACCTGACCGAAATCACGTGAAATATGCCATAAAACTAATTTAAAATTTTCTGAACGAAGAATTAAATATTAAAACTTTTACGCTAAAAATGATCATAACTTACTAAAACGACTCTATCCGTCGCGAATTTTATAGTGCTATTTTGATATTTATATATTTTTATTGCTTACGTTTAATAAAAATCTCAATAGGTATAATTTCATTGTGTATGTTATATTATTTTTTGTACACAATTTATTTAAACGTTTATCTATAAAATTTATTCATTGGTAGAGTTTATTGAATATGGTTCAATTTACATAATTATTTTACCTGTTTGTCATTATTTGGAGATTTATGTAACTAGAATGAGTCACGTTTATTCCTCCAATAAATTTATTAGACAGAATTTATTTTATACAAAAATTCTCCTTTTAAAAAAATATAGAAGCTTATTTAAGATACTGCTTACATAGTTTTCATTTACAATGTAACGCCCGTTAATTGTACATATTTATTAAAGTTAAATTAACGCCCGACTAGGAATTTTTTAATAACGGGAATTTTTAGTTATTTCTTGGTATCACGACACCCTTTAAATTTCTTTTCATTTATTTTGCCTTGAGAATTCAACCTAGTCCTCGGCACTACTATAGTATTATATCTTTTGTTTGTACTTTTATGCTAATTATGATCATTAGCCCTTACATCGTCTACAGATGATTGATTATTATCGCAGCGTACACGTTGATAAGCAAGCCAATATTTTATGCTAATAAGTGATAGCTAATAAATTTGTGTAACTAACTTTTCTATGCTTCTAATTAACGAGTAACTTACCATTTCCATCATATTGGCCGCTGGAGGTTGACTCGACACTTGACCCAAAGCAACCGATTGCCTTAAACGATTGTGAGCGTCGACAATCGCCTGCTTCTCATATGCCGTCAAACCTCCAGATCCTTGAACAAGGCAAAACATGCGTAAGAAACATACCAAAGAACAAACCTTATGAGATGAAAGACAAAGGTGGCGAAACATTGCAATCAAATCAAAAGCTCATGACTTGAAAGACAAAGAAAGTGAACAACCGACTGCAGCATTGAATTTTATAGCGTAGTAATTCTGCAGGAGGGATAAGAGTTTTAATATGCGAATAAAAAGCAACAGAGTGGGCTATTTTAGAACAAATTTCATTTAGCTGATTGACAATATGGTCATTGTAATATAATCGTGCTTGACACTTGCCTTTATTATATTGTTTTTTGTAATTGCAGAATCTATTCCAATTCAAACTGAAATTCAACTAATTTTAACAGCGTTAAAAGCTAAAGGAATAGAAAATGATGCGATATCATTCTTGATCTTCGTCATCTAAAATCATGTGTAAATGTAATATTACTATTTTCTGTATATGACTTAATAATTCAATGCCTGTTTCATATAGGTTTCTTGGCTAATAAAATTTAACGATCATGTTCGATTCCAGTATGCAAATGATAATGTGAAGTTACGCCCCGATCTGACGTTCATTAATTCCATTAACTGACGCTTTTTATTATATTTCAACCAAAGCTGGGAGACATTTACACGTGACGGGACTTCAACGACATCACGTAATTTACAAGTTTTCCATACCTTAACCAGTTAAGATGACGTCGTTCATCGTAATTGCAATCGTGTTATCTTATCCTATAAATTAAGAGTTTATTATATATTCACTTTGTAAGTCTAATACGTAGGTACATTCTTGATTATGTATGACAAAAAAATACATAATATTATTTTTTTTAGGGGCTTTTTTTATTCTTTCTAGAATATGCCACCCCCATAGTGACCCCCAAGTTATTAACAACAATTATTGTCGGCTTACACCTGCCTGGGGCAACTTATAAAGCAATTTTGCTTCTCCCGAAGAAGAAAAATGTACATAATTATTAATGTCTTTCCACTAATTCTCTATAAATTATAGCTAATACAGTTTATATTTATGTGTAAACGTATAGCGTCTGTATTTTCAAACGGATACGACTTAGGGACCTTCAAGAAAAGAGCATACTCATTTCTCAAAGGCCGGCAACGCATCTGCGATCCCCCGATATTTGAAAAAACAAACATCTTTATCCGCGCCATTTTTTTTTTTTGGATGGTAATATTAACAATTTATCGCTTACAGCAAGTAAAACTCAATGACTTTAGCGAATAAATAATCAAATAAACAACTATATGTGAATAGGGCAGTCGTTCAAAATTGTTTAATATTTTCGTGTTCTTGAGAAAATTCCGGAAATTTTATTTTGCCAAAATATATTTCTGTCATCTGACCTAAACAAGGACGAGGTTGGCAATTCGATTTTTTTTTCACAACTTTCGACTGGGTGAACCGATTTTGGTGATTTTTTTTTAATTTGAAAGCTGGTGCTTCCCGTATAATCCCATTTCAATTTGGTCCAGTTCTGATAATTTGCAGTACCTGTTTTTAGGAAGAAAGATTATGTCAAAACGTTGGTTATAGACTTTAAACAAACTTTTATTATAAAGGAAAATTTATCAATTTACGAGTAACGTACAAAAATTATTTATAACTAGCTTCAACCATTTACTAGCTTGGACTTTGTCTATATTACGTGAAGACAATAACGTGGTCCACATAGACAGCATTGGGCTGGATGGCACGGATAGGTCTGTCAGAGATCGCTTTTGCGTGCTTTGTACTTGAGTTACAATATTTTCTTACCATTATTTTTTTTCCTGTGTATGCAATTAAGGTTTAAATAAAGAAAAATAAATAGTTCTTTAAGAAGAATCTCTCTATGTTTTAAATATGTACCTCTAACATATCGTAAAACGTTGCGGCGCAGATGAGTAGCAAAGAAATTCGTGAACATACATTAAAAAAAACTAAACACGTCGAACATATAACCCCCTCTTTCTGTTTAAAGTCGGTTAAAAACGAGGAGCCATGAAGGCTCTTCAGGAAAACATCATACTCGTTCCGCTAATGACTTTTTTATGGCGCGGGGTTTTCGGAACTTTTCTCCTTCAATAAACATATTTTTCCCTGATTTTATCGTAACTCTTGCTGGCCGGGAGAAGCCCATTTTTACCATTTTTGTTTAATTAAGAGTCATCATTGGCCTTAAGCATCTGTGTCAGATGATATAAGCAACATTAAATCAGAGAGCACTTGCGTACGTGGCTGAACAAGCCCACACGAGATGTACAACCGCGTCCGCAGCGCTGGCAAATTAGGGGAGTTCTATTTTGATAATTTAAATTATAAAAGAAGTTGTATTGACTTATCTTCAGTAAGAGACTCATTGTAATATGCCACCGTGATAAACGTGACATAGACGAATGCCGTAATAGCGGCACCAATGAAATATCTCAAGAGCAGTGCTAACATAATTAAGAATTGTGTTAACGAATGCTATTTGTGTTATTATGGCGGTAAAGAGATGTAAGTTGTGGGTGCCTATCATGCTGGAGCCAGACATCATCTGAATGATCATATCAATAATCATGTAGTGTGACAGGGGACTTCGTGTAGCTGCCCAAAGTTTTGTAGTACTTTGTAGTCTTCAAGGACAAAAATGTACAAATACTTTGAGCTAAAAATAGGCTAAGTTACATCTCAAATTGTAGTCGCAAATAAAAATGAGTCGCAAAAATGTATGCACGTGCGTAAGTTCCGAACGACTGCACCAAATTGGATAATTTCTTTTTTGTTCTGTACGTTACTGTTAGGACAAGGTTTGTATCATAAAAAAGGAAAGGCAATGTGAAAGTGAAAAGGAAATGGAACGGAAACGGATGGGAATCGGGATTGGAAACGGGAAAAATAGAATAGAATTTTTAGGTATGTCTAATATTCCCTTTTCCCCTCCTACTAAGCTTAAATTAAAAGCTTGTATTAGGAGTGGGTGCGAAAATACCACAACGGCGGTGGGGTTTGAACCGCGTACCTTGCGGATTTCAGTCCATACCTTATACCGTTGAGCTACTGAGGCTCTAAAAAATATATAATGATAAGATATATATATTTGTTATCTTGGGGATATAAATATTTGGTATGGAAACCGGATTACTAATGTGTATAAAAAGACAAATTTTTGCTAAAGGGAACCCCCGTGTAATGCAAAAACCTGTCACGAATCCCCACACGGAAAACGCTGTTCGTTTTTCGTATAAGAAATTCGGGGATTTTCTCAAAGTACATTATAAAAGTCGCTTATAACAAATTCTAAATCCGAATATTTTTACACTTTAGACATTTTTTTTAATTATAAACAAAAGCCGACTTCAAATTGTCGGAAATGGAAACACACAGAAAGCACTAGATTTCAAATAAAAAAAAAATCATAAAAATCTGTTCACTCAGTCGAAAGTTCTGAGTTAACAAATATTAAAAAAAAATACAGTCGAATTGAGAACCTCGGGTAGCACCACGCTTGTGGCTATTCCATCACATATTATTTTTGAACATTCCTCTCAATCTTCTATCGGGGATAAAATACTAATTTGTTTTGGTCCTAGTCTAAGTTGTATATTATTATTGAAATACTAATTTGTTTTGGTTCTAGTCTAAGTTGTATAAACTCTTTTGATCTCATGGCCATACCATTGTTTTTGCCTGGATTTTTTGTCAGTACACAATGTTGCGAGTTCCGCAAAGAGATCTAATTAGGGGTAGCACCACGCTTGTGGCTATTCCATCATATATTATTTTTGAACATTCCTCTCAATCTTCTATCTGGGATAAAAAGTTGAAATACTAATTTGTTTTGGTTCTAGTCTAAGTTGTTTAAACTCTTTCGATCTCATGGCCATACCATTGTTTTTGTCTGGATTTTTTGTCAGTACACAATGTTGCGAATTCTGCAAAGAGATTTAATTAGAGGTAGCGCCACGTTATTATCCTTTTAGTCTGCACCCAAATTGGATTGGTTCATTCAGGTACCAGTATATCTTTCTCACATAAAATCGGCGTGAAGTGGCGGCATGCTGTCACGTCAAGTGATAGTAGGCACTTCGGTGCCTACTGCCTGCTCGTTTGCCCCCTTGTAACATAAAAAAAAAAAAAAAAAAAAAATGTATTTATAAGTTATGTAAAAAGTATTTGTTGTTTTTATGGGTCTGGCATAATCCTAAATAGATTTAAAACCCTTAACTAAAACCAACATAAAAGAAAAGTCATTGTAAATTTTAATTTTATGAACAAATCAAAATTACAACTAAAATAAAGCCTCGTGCTTCGTGCATGTTTAATTACTAATTCATAATTTCCGCTTAATTTAGATGCCGACATATTAAATTGTTTTCTTTTTATCGACAGCGTCCTAAGATTGTCCTTTACTAAATTTTCTGCACGTCTATCTCTATGTACAGGCCCCATCTTAGGAATTAATCAAATCAAAATAAATAAGGTAAGGCACTTTAAAGGTAATCCTATACAAAAAACAAACAGTTCAAAAAATATATAATTACGATAAACAGATTTAAATTCAAAAGTTTAAAGATGACTTTGTTCCGCGAAAATAGCATATACATCCGAATACCAGCCGCTGCAAATTCGACGCTCCGATTTCACTATGAGTTTTCAGAATTTTACAGATATAGCCAGCCTCATCCCATTCTGGAACTATGTCTGGCTCCGGCATAAGAGCAAATGTAATATTCGTTTACCTAAACTTTTGGTGGGAAAAACCATTCCTGTTTTACAACCTCTACAAGTGACACTATTTCTTAAAACCAATTAAGTTTTTTGTATTCAAAGAATCCGTTTGTCACCATAAAGAATCCTATTGAAAATTGTTATGATTTTTAATGTTCCAAACTATTTCATTATTTTTGATGATTTGAGGGATAAGTGTTTTTTGGAAAAGGGATTGAGTTTGCATCATCTATCAGATAAAACCTCTTTTGATAAAGGGGGAAAGGCGTCAGCATTGCGGGTATCAGTGCTCTTTTAATAAGGGAGGAAAGGCGTCAGTATCACGGGTATCAGAGCTCCTATGATAAGGGGGGAAAGGCGTCAGTATCACGGGTATCAGAGCTCCTATGATAAGGGGGAAAGGCGTCAGTATCGCAAGTATCAGAGCTCTTTCAAAAAGGGAAGTAACTTAGAAATAAAATTTAATATATTTAATTTAATAATATTTAAACAATTTAATAATATTAATTTGACTAAATGTATTTGTAGTTTCCTTTTTTTACTAATCCCTATTAATCTCGCTCACCAGCCAAGTAAGTAAGCCAGCGTTCGGGCAGGACAACGTCTGCCGGTTCTGTTAGTTACATATAAATACTTTCATGCTTTAACTATCCCAACAAACAACACTTAATATCTTATATAAACATCTCCGCTCCATCGTTAAAACAGTATCAAGTTAATGGGCTTTTTCGAAGCGCGAAAAAGGTCAGCTGTAAATATTAAACTACATCCCGGGAGGTAGCTTCGAGGTCACATCGACTGGGATAAACACAGGTACTATAAAATCGTTTTACTGTCTTTGTTTTCTAAAACTATCAATGAAAGAAAACGCTTCGCTTTCAGTTTAATGTTACAGTGGAAATTGTGTTATTTCTCTTTTAGTTTCTTGTTACGAGCACAGGAAGAAATGTGTGCTAATTGGAAAAATAATTCACACTTAGTTTGAATTTCGCCTTCTGCAAAAGAGGAAGAAGTAACAGGGTCTACTTAAAATACAGTCCTCCCCGGAACCCCCACAATATATACTCCCATATCTCTCTATACCCCTACAATCTCACGTCTACATCGGAACGGGAAATCGTGATATTTTCCTCAATAGATACTGCAATATTTTATACACAATTCATGGCGCAAACCAAGGTTGGGACCTTGGATTGTGCATGTCTCATGATTTACTAACAATTTGAGCGATCAAAAGATATTACCGTAATGTTATAGTTATAGTGCTAACGTGTAATGACTGTGGCCGCACTTTCATTTATAAAATTGGTTACGTTAGCCATAGAAGAGCACACGATCGACGCTCACAAGTATAGCCAAGTAGTCGCTGTTGCCGAATACGGTCATATTATATGTGAATTCACAGTAGTCATATTTTAATTGGAATTGGGTACAATACTTTCAAACGACTCGTCTGTGATTTCGGACATCGATATAAGAGCAATTCGCATGGATTTACGTATCCCCACAAAATAGGGACTTCTCAAAAACCACGGAACGCAACTTAAGAACAAACTTCAAAATTGTTAATAACACATCAATGCTTCAGGAACTGGCATTTAAATAAATAATTATTGGCAGTTTAAAACAACACTTCAATATGCTGCAGGAACTAGCAGTTAAATGCTCATTGGTATTTGTAAACCTAGTGGTAAAAATAGATTCTTAATGAGGGCATGTAACTTATACAATGTAAAATACATTGACGTAAACATTTTTCAACATTGCCTTCATAAAGTAACCTCTGCAATTTGGCTTAACCTTTATTTATTATACAACTATTCTGTTATATAAAACTTTTTGATCATATACTTAAATTTCCTTCCAATTGTTAATAACCTTAAGTGGAAACTTTTTGGCACATGTAAGAAATTTTGTTTAAAGATTACCTGTATTTATGTAACTGTTTATTTCCCACAATAAATGAAAAAAAGTTATGTGCTCTGTGTTATGTATCTGTTACTTAATTATAACGTCATATCTATTTAGAACAAATGTCAGCCTTAACACGAACATAAATACATTAATGTATTGTACATACATCTGTAGAGCTAAGCTCACATATTGGTTTATAGCATCAGCACAGAGCAGCCCTGATTTAAACCATTCTAGTGTTTCCTTCGCTATGCGGTCACAAGACAGCTATACACAATAAGGAAGGCGAATACCGGTACGTCCACTATATTCATGCACAACTCTAGGTTCACAGACGCCGCTTTTACTGCTCTACAAGCTAACTGAAACCCGTATAAATCTTAAACGTTATTTATGACTGTACGTTCACAAGTACTAAGATTAGTTACTCTTATGTATTTACTTAGAGTTACTCTCAAGTATTTGGTGATAAAAATCTACACCTTGTTTCCGATGATCGTGAATAAAATATAATTAAAAAGGTCGAGTGAAAAGGCGCGCCTTGGCAGAGGCCTATTTTTTTTTTAGTATAATAAGGGACAAACGAGCAGCCGGCTTTCACCCAAGTGACTACCGACGCCCATGGACAACTGCAACACCAGAAGGACCGCAGATGCGTAGCCGGCCTTTGAGAAATGAGTTTGCTCTTTTCTTGAAGGTCCCTAAGTCGTATCCGTTCGGAAATACCGAAGCAGGCAACTGACTCCACAAGGAAATTGTGCGAGATAGGTAGTATTTCCAGCAGTGGATGCATAATGGCTCCAAATGGTGATGACGATAAAAAACACATTATTCTATAAATACCTTTGCTTATTTTTATAAGTTAATTATCCAATCAAATTCAGTTCTCGATTAACCATAGAAAATGCATAAAAACTTAACTGCTGCCCGTGAATATAGTCTCAATAAGTTCTAACGGAACAAGTAAAAGCAATGTCCGTATATGGTTAATCAGCAAATTATATCACATAAAAATGTGAAACTGGATTTGTACAGGTTCGAGAATGAAATTTTTTTTTCATTGGCTATAATTTCATTTTCTCGACTTTGGATTATAATAAAAACGGTAATAAATATAAGCGGTTACAAACATTTTTTTTTTTTTTCTTTTATTTCTTCTTTTTCATTTATTTATTCGATTTTGCACTTAAAGCGACTTATTAAAGTTAGCTTAAGCACAAAATCGTAAATATAATAAAATAAATAAAATCGGGCCAACTTAAGATTAGGTTAGGTAGATAAAAAAATACTGCCACTTTGCTGGCAGTAAATTTAGTTTTTCAAATAAAATTCTAATTAAAAAAATACATACAAATTTTTCAATGAACTCATAACTAGGGCGATTTATTTAGAGTCAGTCAACTGGATTTGTACAGGTTCGAGAATGAAATTTTTTTTTCATTGGCTATAATTTCATTTTCTCGACTTTGGATTATAATAAAAACCGTAATAAATATAAGCGGTTACAAACATTTACGATTTTGCACTTAAAGCGACTTATTAAAGTTGGCTTAAGCGCAAAATCGTAAATATAATAAAATTTAAAAAATCGGGCCAACTTAAGATTAGGTTAGGTAGATAAAAAAATACTGCCACTTTGCTGGCAGTAAATTTAGTTTTTCAAATAAAAATTTAATTAAAAAAGTACATAAAAATTTTTCTATGAACGCATAACTAGGGCGATTTATTTAAAGTCAGTTAATATCGACAATAATAGACTAGGAAGTAAATTACGAAACGCCTATTTGTGTATTTGTCGAAGGAGATAACAAACGTGCGAGTAAATAATTATTATCAACCGTCGAACGCGGAACATTTTTTATCGGACCATTCATAAATAACCGCCACTGGGGACCGTTAACACCTGGCTAAGGCCGAACACCATACAGCCGACAAATGATGCAAAAAAAAAACTATAGCCGATAATACAGAAACCAGTATTTCAAATTTGGAATTCATATTCATCCCAGATTGCAATTCATAACGTTGGACAGATTTAACTGTTATTGATAATGAGACCTCATGAGAGAAACTTACAGTTACTGCACTAGTTTCTACTTGGCACCTTATATAGCACATAAATAGTGCACTTGTGTAATTGGAAGATGTTGCGACGATTTTGTATTTAAAAACATAATTGAAACAGCACAATTCTTCTCGTACTGTACAGTTGCAATAAACACCATAAGCAAATACAGTTTAAGCCTCTGATAACCTAGATAGAGATAAGAACCAAGTATGTATATAACTCAAATATTTAAATAGTAAATCCACGAACGGTGTTATTTTATTGCATTCAAATATACTGGAACGTAATCAACATTCAGCAAAACCGGTTCATTGGTATTTTTAACGGATAGTCCGGCCCCGGGGACCAGGTTGATTGACGTGAACTTGTAGTAACAAACTCAACTCACCGGCCGTTAGGTGCTGATGGAGAATGCACTAGCTTCACAGCAAACAAGAACTGGATAGCACAAACTAGTAGACAACAGAGGTTCAGTGATAATGTCAACGCACATAGAGCTAACGTCACTTCGTACACTACAGCGAATTCCTCAGGCGAACTGGTCGCGGGCGCTGAGATTTTCAATAAAAATAACAACGCCAGTAACGCTAGAAGTAAACTAACAAGGCACAATAAAGCTAACGACGTCAGGGCCTCTTCTGTAGCTGCCCGTATGCTACGAGTCCTGGCCGGACCTGGCCTCGGAATAGGAACACCGGTGGCGTTTCCATTGGCAAGTTTTGGCGGCGAGGCGACCGGTATTGGGGTGACGACGGGCACAGGCGCGGTAGTGGTGGCCGGTTGAGCACCAGGGCTGACACTTGCAGATGTCCCTCCAACTGAGTGTTTGGAGGAGTCTAAAGTGGAGACGTTGAGCGGTAGGTGGTGGTGCGGCCGCCGCGGCATGTTTTGGTAGCGGTGGTCGGCATCGTTCGCCGCCGGCGGCCGCTGAGCATGCTTCAACATCACGCAGCTTTTAAGCCGCGGACTGCCATCGCGCCGAGTGTACCGGCATTGGTGCCGGTTGCTTATTTTACTCACGACACGACCACAGCGTGCGGCGAACGCGGTTCGACTGAGGGGGGACCTCGGTATACCTGTAGTCTGTACCTTAACGTAATTATGTCAATCAAACCGGTGCAGGTGCATACTGTCTTTATCCACCGAGATTGGGTCCCATCAAACCTCCCCTCAAAATATAAAAATCAAAACATTAGTGCTCTAATGTAAATCAAACGTGAGCTAATTACGAAGACAATACGGTTGTGTTTGTATAGAGCGCGTGGCTGAATGAGTGTTTGTAAACTAACACAGATCTATTAACAATGAAACAATACCAATAAATAGGTATTTGAAGTCAGCATTTTCTCTTATTGTTTCAAATATATTACTTTTGTAAAGAACACGATTTTGCACAGGACTTTAACTGTCCTATTTTTCCTCTACACCAGTATAAATATAAATCATCCCTTATAAATCTGTAGATAATCTACGAGCGATGGAGATGGAAAAAAACGCTTATAATGTTGGTCCCCTATGTCAGAAATATTTAGAGTACAAAACAGTATTAAAATGAATGAAATCGAAGCATCAATAAGCTCAAAGCTGTAATATCGTGCTAAAAACCATAAGGCCTGCGGTTCTTACTCTGACTCCATTGGAAACTGTCGCGTCCAGTCATAAAAAAAATAAAAAAGCTTCATTGGAGATGAAACGAGAATATTTAGAATTATTCCTAATTGTAAAGGTAGATTTAGATCAAACGAACAAAGAGCTAGCGTTAGAACAAAAGATAAAATACGTCAAAACATGTCTTAGGAGAAAAATGCCAGAATTTTCGTCTATCTTAAATATAACTTGCTTACTAATGAGGAGGTCGTGGCCTAATCAGTGGTCGGCATTTGAGTCGATCGCTAGGTTAAGTTGTTCTTGCTGCGACCGGGTGACCCATTCTAGCACTGGTTTATATTTGATATCCAACCTCCTCCGTGTTTCGGAAGGCACGTAAAACAGTGAGACCTGATTAATGTCACTTTGTGGTATTAGTCGTAAGGTTGTAGACATCGTGGGGGTTCCGAGGATTACGTCGGATGGCAATCGGTTATCTTAACTCGCCCCACAGCCACATCCTGTACACTCTAAGCGGACCCTGGTATTAACCGGAATAACGCTAGGAAGAAGAAATTATACAGGACTATATGAGACACGTAAGCTTGTTCCTAAGGTAGACAACTTAATGTCTGTGTTATAGGAAACAGACGCCTGTCATACACAAATATTTTTTCGTAAAAATATATAAATACATACATATAGATAATACACCCAGACTCGAGACGGGATTCGAACCCACAACAAGGTTCCTGGTTTGCTACTGGGGGAGTTGTGGTAGTAGTATCCGCATCTTTTCTCTTCTCCCCCTTTACCTTTATATCCTTTTACACCATCCCTTTCTCTTACGTTGCTGTTGTTAAAAATATGTTTTTAAAGAATCGATAAAGATCCGCAATATTGTCAGTACAAATTGTTTTAAAGCATTTAAACCCAACACCGTCCATCGCACCATAAGATATAGACTCATAAAAATATGAAAAAAGCGGATGGCAGCTGCATGTGTTAATAAGAGATAGGAAAGACGGGTAGAAATAAAGGGAGATCGAAGAAAGATAGATAGAGCTGAAGGGAATAAGTGTACTTACTACTAAATATAATTCTAATGTATGCAAAACATTTTAATCTATTCTTTCGAATCTCTACAAAGGACCAGTATGGAATACCGCATACATTTTAGATATCACAAACGGATCTCAACCACAATTATTGAGTAAATTTTAGAAACGCATACAAGCATTTGCAAAGCTTGTTAATTCACGGCGCATCATCAGATGTTTACAGTTCAAATCGAAATTTGTGGCCACATTAATGATTTTCCGAATTCCTAAAGTGGGTAAAATTTGGGTCAGTGTTAACATTTAATTTGTTACAATCGGGAGTAGTTAAGACTTCAATCTCATTTGATTTTTTTTATTTTACTAGTCATGCATATATATTGGTAGTTAGACGAAACGTTGCCGCGAGCTAACGTACAAGTAACGCCATCTGTTGTCGGTCGCACAGCTATGAACTTTATGAAAATGTAGCTACAATTATTACATATATTACAGGCTTCTGCAACACAGAGTTGAGAATTTCGAAGACACTGGCTGAGATGAAAAAATTACTTGAAGACAAATTTGGGGTAGAGAGAAGAGCGGTGACGGACGAACTGAAAGCGATAGATCCTAAAAATCTTGGCGGCTCAGAGTACAAGTTGATAAAAATGCAAGATGATAGGTAATTAAGGGAGGTACTGAAAATCAGCTTTAGAGTTTTTACTCTAAACCTGATACCCTTAAGCTGAGCAATAATCCCTTCTAGACAAACAACAACGCTATATCTTCTTTTGTGAACTAGACTTAAGTTTTTAGATGTAGGGTTGTTTTATGTCTGATGAAAGTTTCTTCTATTCTAATTAGGTAGACACATACACATTTTTTTATGTTACAAGGGGCAAACAAGCAGGCACCTAAGTGCCTACCCACGCCCATGGACATCTGCACGACCAGAAGACTAGCGGATGCGTTGTCGTAAAGACAGCAAAGCACTCCGCGAGCGGATTCATTCTTACTCCGCGCTTGCTACCGATAGGACCTATTATTGGTGTCGCGTGCCATTGTTGGTTCCATATAAATTCATTGTTCTGAATAATAGAAGTGCCCCTCCGTTTCTGAGTTCAGTATTTTTAGTTATTTATGATCTTAAAATTATAATTTTTAGTTGTTTATGGTTGAAATTTATTACTATATTGACATTTAGAGCCTCAATAGCTCAATGGTATAAGGTGTGGACTGAAATCCGCAAGGTACCCGGTTCAAACCCCGCCGCCGTTGGGGTATTCTCGCACCCACTCCTAGTACAAGCTTTTAATTTAAGCTTAGTAGGAGGGCAGAAAGGAAATATTAGACGTACCTAAAAAGTATTCCTAGTATTCTTTAAAAAAATATATACATATAAATGAAATTGGAGTGTCTATTTGTACCATCGACATTGAATCATTTTACTAAATGGCTGTAACTAAATATACGATACCTATAACGAAAACACGAATTAAAACAGTTTTATCTGTCTGTCTCTTTGTTCCGGTAATTCTCCGCAACGGCTGTACCGATTTCGCGCTAAACTCAAGAAATCTCCACGTCACACACATTTATAGTCGCGATTCTTTACAAAGTCGCTTTCCGTTCTTGTACGCTTAGATCTTTAAAACTACGCACCAGATTTTAGTGCGGCTTTCATCTATGAATATAGTGATTCAAGGTGAAGGTTTATATGTAATATATACAATGCAGATATATGTGTATTGTAATACATATGATATGTATTAATATATACTAGAGACCGCCGGCTGGTCGAAATTCGCCAACAAACCTTTTTGCGTACAACGACAGATATTGTTATATTCACAGAAAAATAAAATTTTACAATTAAAATAACATACCGTTGTCACGACTACGCTTTGACATCGTCCAATACATGTGTGTGTAAATCGTTTGGCATTGGTGTGCATGTTGTTTTATTTTAAAAATTTAATATATTAATATTGCATATTATAAAAAAAATATTAGCATTCGCGCAACGTCCTCTATACGAACAAAAATTGTGCCAAATTTCGTACTCCTCTATCCCGGCAATTTTAGTAAAATAGTCATGTTTTCGCTTCACATAATAATATATAAATATCTGTATTGCACCCGTGCGTACAATACTCAGAATAATTGAGCTTACAAAAAACAAGAAGACGGATAATAATTATTACATTCTTTCATTTAGAAAGCTTTACACGTGGCTGGTTTTATAGAAATGTCTATTTAAAATTGAGTGGAAAAAATGTCAAAACCTTTTTATGGACACAGAATTACTGCTTTTTTGTGGTATAATGATGAATGAGATGATTTCGATACAAGCACAGATTTGAATTTTGTAAAACAGATTAAGCGTCATTATATTTTATCTTATTTAGATTACTTAATATTGTCCAATTTAAATTATTTATTAACTTTGGTAATTATATTATCATAACTAGACCGTACTATGAGTCTGCTATGTTAAATGTTTGTTAATTTTAACCATCGTATGTCTGTATTGCCTATTTATAATTCAGGCTTACATGGGTAAGATATGATCCTCTGTCAATAAGTAGGTTATTAATTATACAGGGTGATGCCAAGTCGCCGTGAAAGGGATGTACGGGGAAGGGGGAGAGGGGTAAGTATAAGTTAAAAAGCCTTTTGTTAAATAAACCATATTACCACGTCAACGAATGCTTAATGGATAATTTATAATTCGCATGAGAAAGAAAGAGTCAAACCGTTTCGTACGAGTTGAGGGAAAATCAACTACTAGATCAGCACAACTGTACCATAGAAATACACAAAATTTTGGATTATTTGCCCGAAAACAGCTTTTGTAGAGAAAAAACTAAAGGAACTTTAAACGAATCTGAAAAAACTTTTTACCTTATAAATTTTCGCGACCACATCAAGGTCTGTATAAAACTGGGATAGTTTGGTCATAACAAGTCCCCTGGAGAGGGACTTGCGTATTTCCTCTCATATATCATCATAGTTTTGGCAGAACATACCGTTGTTCTTTATTAGTAAGGGCTCTTCCTTTAGTTTTGTATATTATGTAGCTGGAAATTCAATTGCTTTACATAAAGAATGAAAAATCTCTAATCTGTGTGATGCTGCAATTTGAATGCAGCCACCACCACAAATGCCATCATGGAGAACCTGGAAGTACGACCTTAATATAGTCTAATTTCTTATAAAGCAGCTTTAAATAATCTTGAACATAATTTTAAATTTAATATTATAAATTATTTAATAGTGAGGAAGACGTGGCCTCGCTCTGGCTGTGACTGGGTGATTAAAGCGTGTTGTATAATATGTCCCTACTAAAACCTTGTAAATCCGAAAAGGAAATTTTGAAATTATTTCAATAATCTATTAATAAATATTTCAAGAGTCTAGTTACTTTTTCCTTACCTTGGTTATTGCTGCTGGTGTTGTAATTGAATACTTTATTCATAGTATTTAAATTAACACTATTGCCTATATACTGTATATATATAAATAAATATAATATAAATATATACAGGACTATATGACACACGGACGTCTGTGTCTAAGGTAGACAACTTAATGCCTGTATTATAGGTAACTGACGCCTGTTATACATAAATATTTTTAGACACATATAAATGCATACATATAGATAACACACCGAGACTCGAGGCGGGAATCGAACCCACGACCCTCGGAGCGGTAGGCAGAGTCACTGTCCACTGCGCCAACGGGCCAGTCAACTATATACTATATATATACTGTATCGCATTTAATGTATATATGGACAAAATGGAAGGCTGCTGATACTTATAGCACAGGTATTTACCTATTTTAAGTGTCAGCGACGCGATTTAAACATAATATATACACGCAATGTAATGTCTCATTTTAAATGTTCGTTGAAGTCCAAGGATGGTTTTTACGGCGAGAAAAATCGAATAATTGCCGGGAAAACCCTAAAAAAAGCCCTTTTATTTCGCATACATACGTTTTATAACTAAAATGTAGAGTCAATTTGAACTTACGGGGACGGGAACGGGAACGGGTAGGGAACGGGAACGAGAACGAGAACGAGAACCTGAACGGGGATGATGTAGGATAATAGAAGTAAGTAGCCCAACGTTCGGGCAGAACATCATCTGCCGGGTCCGCTAGTAATATAATAATAATCAAAAAAACAAACAATAAAGTCTTTCCTTTTTATAAGATCAGTATAGATTAATGGCTATTTTTATGTTATATAAAAGGCTTAATATCGCATTTATTTTACTACTATTACAAAAGAAAAATATGTTATTGAGTGATTTTAATCGTGAGATTGTAGAGATAGTGGGGATTCCGGGGATGCCCTCAGACGGCAGTTGGTCATCTTAACTCGCTCCACAGCCACATCATCTGCAATTTAAGTGGACCCTTGTCCTAGGCCAGGATAACGCTTTTTAAACATTTAATAATTTGGTGATAAAATTTACTTAATAATCTACATTAAATTCATGTCTGAAGGTAAAATAGAATTAAACGTCATTAAATTATCTTTAAAATGGTTTGGGTAAGATTGTAGAGATCGTGGGGGTTCCGAGGATGACGTCAGATGGCAATCGGTCATCTTAACCCGCCCCACAGCTACATCCTTTGCAATCTACGCGGACCCTGATACTTAACTGGAATAACGCTAGGAAGAAGAGAAAGAATGAATTTCAAACATTTAAATTTGCTCTTAAACAATTAGTATGTAACTAGTTAGTAACTAATTCCTTAGTTACTAACTAACTTAAGTAGTTGTTGTATATAAAGACAACATCCAAATAAAAACGGGACAGTCTAGCATATAATTGAGGCTCAATCCACCTACATTTACAACACTATTAATAGGAACTTAAATATTTATCCCCTAAACACTTATAAGGGTAAAAATGTTCTTCAACAATGGCTAATTATTTTACTTACGAGAATGTTGAAAAGCTTTGAGCCTCGATAGGTCAACGGTATAAGGTATGGACTGAAATCCGCAAGGTACCCGGTTCAAACCCCACCGCCGTTGGGGTATTGTCGCACCAATCTTAGATTTGCTTACCATACGCTTATTTAACACTATATATACAAAATTTTAATTTTTTTACAACAATTTTTTTTTTTGACAATCAATATACATACGTTCGTAATGACTACGTCGCTTTCACATCATCTTACAGTAAAATGCATACGTGTGTGTGTAAATCGTTAGACATTGGTGTGTGTCGTTTTATTTTAATCATTCAATATATATACTTTAAAAGCATATTCTATGAAAATGTTAGCATTCATGCACCTTCCACTATATAAACTATAATTGTGCCAAATTTCGTACTCCTACGTCCGCGCCATTTTTGTAAAATGGTATCGAATGTTTTGGCTTCACGCATTATAATATGTTATGGCAGGTTTTGTTTGCGGGCGAGGCGACGGATTTGACCCACTTCTCGACAGTACACGGCGCTTCTGATTCTGGACTCAGGGAGGCCACCAGACTTCTGCCTGCCAGTAAACTATAAGTACAATAAAACGCTTGAAGCGAAGTCCTTAAGCTACTTAATTCTCTTGAGAAATAAGCTAGAAAAATCTGGTATTTTTTTAACATAATACTTACTTCATAGGCCTATAAACTTGCGGTCATCTGTTCCTGAGGTGTGGTAAGGTAAATTTGACAAAGGATAACATTCCGATGAGCATTTCTATTGAGTTCAATATTCAAGCTAATCATGGCCTGGCTTATTTTAAATTACGTTCCCTATGGTAGGGGAGACAGTGATGGTGAATTTGTAGTCACTAAAGCGTTGTCGGGATCTATTGGATTACGTAGATTATGCGCATAAAGAAAAAAACGAAGGTTATGTTAACGTATGGTCATGTTGTCAATTACGCCTGGAGCGTGGTTTTATGTAGTTTGTGATGGTTTTAGGTACATTGCATTGTGAAAATCAGATTATATGTTATCCGTAATCAAATTTCATTTAAAATATTAAAAAATATTGCGCTGGGGAATATTTCTTGGTGATGTTATTTTTTACAACTTTGACTCTGCCTCTTTCTTATGTCACGTTTGATTAGTCAGATTATTGACATGTAAACTTATCTCCATTAAATTAACTTACCTTAACTGAATCTGAAGCGTTCGAGTTTTTCTAAGGGTCCTACCCTTAGAAAAACTCCAACCCTAAAAAGAACCTCCAACTCTAAAAAGAAAAGGGTCCTATCCTTAGAAGGGTCCAACAAAGAACCTCCCTATATTAAGAGGTCATATTTAATGAGGGTACAATACCTGATGCTATATGAAATTCTGACGCGCTCGCGTATTACGCAAAATGTCCTGTTGAGCTCCCCTACCATTAACGTTATTCTACGGTAACCTTTGCTCTTTAATTAAAAATTAAAAGGCTAGCCTTTGAAATTCGAAACCTTACTACATAAAAATCCAGTGTCACTTTGTATGTTCCCAGTGAACTCTTTACCAAGTCAAGGTATATTCGGGAAAGTTTGCATTTATGTATAGTTTGGTCCAACTTGAGAGATAGGATAGTCTTTTCATTAATGGCCTTTTTTTTTAATTTATCATTTAAATCTCTCAGCCACAGAAACGAGCGGCCGCGTCTACTGGTTTAAAATAAATTTTCAAGGGCATCAATCATAGACGATTTATTCTTGTACATACAGCATTCTTATTCAACATAAAATCAACATCATTATTGTTCATACAATCTTTGTATATTTTATTATATAGACGTTGTATTTTTGTGCAATGTATTATGAAATTTATTTCTAAACTAAGCGCAATAACATAACAAAAACTGGGGAATTTTAAAATTTATATTGCCCACAGCATGGAGACGTTAATAAGGAGTAACATCTCTGTGTATTAAACATATCCGTCTAAATGCGTAAATAAGGGGGCGCCACATAAGCATCACGGTGAATTACAACGGTCGATTCATTGCTGCATTTATACCATACCGCGCCGTTCTGGGTGGTTATTGGTACATTCATTGTATTCTTATTTATTGTATACTTCTGGACACTTTCAATTTTTGCCCCATAAGATATGTTACTCTTTATTAAAGTCTCCATGGCCCACAGATAATAACAAAAAATTGTGATGGTTTTTAAGTGCAGTATTACCATGCTGTAATTAATTATATTTATTGAAAAATATATGTAAAATTAAATTTAAACTAATGATGTTTAACAACGTTAAATATATTTATACCTCCATTTTAACGTATATTCACCAGGAATGCTAATAAATGTATATTGACTAAGGACATAATTTTGTGGTGTTTTAATTTTTTTAGTCGAATATATATTATAATAATGTATATAATTATGTGAAATTTATACGCGTTTGTACTTTTGTACAGCTTGTAATAAAAATTATTTCAATACATAATGTCTTTTGATATTTTAACTCTTGATCTTCTACGTACTTAATATCATATGATTCAAGTCATAAATACCGAGGAATTAATTGTGAGGAACCAATTCGCTGTAAAAAAAATCAATTGTAATTTTATTAACATTTTTAATTAAATTGTTTGCTTACTTAGGATTCCAGTTTTAAAGTGTGACGATAACTCTCGTAAAACTGATTCCGTATATTTTTTTATACAACTTTAAACACTAATCATGTACGATTAAAAATTTACATACTGATATCTATGGTTATAATAATTTGATACTATTTAATTGAAAGTTTAAGTAGACATTTTTATAGGTCTCATTTCACTTTAACCTAGAGACTTGTGCCAGGGAAATGCGTGATAATATGCAATAGTGCTTGTCTTTTATTATTACCAGCGGCTAACGGGCAGGTACGTGCCTAGGTTCACTTAAGTGCCTAGCGTCGTCCATAGGTACTGCACTCCAGGAGGCTAGCATATGTACTGCCGGTTTTGAAGGAGGGATTTGGGCTATCGGGAACGCGCACAAGCCCAACGAAACCTAAATGTTAAAGTTCAAGAGTTAGAAAAACTTTTGAATTATAGAAACTTTATTTTAGTGGTAATTTCATTATAATCTGTAATATTTAATCATGTAACGACAAGTGAGTCTTAAGAATTTTATTCTTTTTTTTAACTCCTCTCCCCCCACCGTCGATCTTGCCTTTGAAGTAACATCAAATATTTTTCAATTATATGTATATATTCTAAATAATAATTAAAGGAGACAGTAGTGTTAATTCATTTTTAATATTTTTAATTTTGAAATGCGCCTTCACAAAGCTTTTGACTCAATTAATGTCACATATTTGGTGATACCCTACTACTATGGAGATTAGAATATAAGGAGTAACATCTCATATGGGAGAAAAGTTGAAAACGTCCAACGTTATAGCTCAGATAATAGTCAAAAACTGTCCAGAATGACGCTGTTGTAGACAAATGGTACGATGTAAGTGTGGCAATAATAGATGAATTGAGTGATAACCTTCCAGGATGGCACTTGCTATTATTAAGATATGAATGATATTCATGACGAAGCAGATGTGGCGCCCCCCCTCCATTATTTTCGTAATTAGATGGACATACTTAATATACAGAGATGTTACTCCTTGTATTCTAATCTCCATACTTACTACCCCTTTAACGTGTGACGTAATTTATGTATGACCTCTCATAACGATGGGGAACCCTAAAACTTCAGTTTTGTAATGCAATCAGAAGAACAAAGATTATCTTTTTGAGTTTCGACGATAAGATTTTTGTTTGTATTGAGAAATGCATGAGAAATTAAGCTGTTTTTTATTTAAATATATAAAATTATTTATTTACATGACTGTTATAAAAAGTGTTGCTACTAAGCTCACATTTGATGAGGAAGGGCCGTTCAAAAGAGGGGTACATTTGTTTTTCGATCATGTGAAAAAAGTTTGTTCGAACGGGGCTACCATATGTAAAAGTAATGACACAAAAGTGTGTGGTGTGCGGATTTATAATGGAACAATGGATTATTTGGACTTTGAAAATGCGTGTTTTTTATTTATTGATAATATGTGTGAAAATTATGAAAATGGTAAGACTCAAAACTCAAAAACAAATAAAACATTATGATATATATAATATACCATAAAATTTTATTATTATCAAGTTACTAGCAGGCCCGGCAGACTTAATCCTGCCCGAAAATTTTCTTCAAATTACTTGACATTTATCGTTATATTTTGGATAAGAGATTTAACCGTATGCGGGTGTGTGTGTGTAAATTATGAAATGGATTATGGGATGATTATAAAATTAATACGTGTACAAATAAATAAGATCAAGCTGAATGGAGATGCACTATGGATGCCGTAAGGCTCATCCAGGGGATACAGAAATATTTAAACTTAATAGTAGCTTTTTTGTTATAATTTACAGTTGTTGTTTGGCTTCTTTCAGATTTGCGGCCCAAGGTGGTCTTTATTTTGGTCCACCAGCGACTTTGAGTTTGGCATGCTTGATCCAACCCTGGATAGCCAACGCTTTAAAATCTTTCTACCTTCACAGATATGCTCCATACTTAATCCCAAAGCTATATATAACGGGCTTATGTAAAATGTCTTTAATGGTAGATAATGTGGGCGGAGTCTCGGCTCGCGTTGGCGGCAGGCGGCTCGCATCAATGGACAAAGGGACACATGAAAGCCGCCGCCGAATCCGCTATCACACCGTTTGATTGTGCCGTTAATAATGCCCTCTATAATATATCAACCGCGTGGATATGATAGTGGAGTGAGGTGGTGTTTTGTTGTTGTTTTTTTTTACTAAGAGTACATCACAAAGCGACATTAATTGGGTCCCACTATTTTACGTGCGGAAATACGGAGGAGGTCGGATATTAAATATAAACCAGTGCTAGAATGGATCACCCATCTATCACCCGATCGCAGCCAGAGCAACATAACTTAGCGATCAACTCAAATGCCGACCACTGATTAGGCCACGACCTCCTCTTCAATATCATCTAAATATATTTTAAAATTCCAATATCATCTAAATATGTTTTAAAGTTGCAATATTATCTAAATATATTTTCCACTCCACTTTACATAAAAAAGAGGAAACCAGCGGATGTTCCCCTTCAAGTCTCCGCATATTCATTTTTTTAATATCAAGATTATCTCTAACATGAACGGATAGACCACTCTAATATTTAAGTACCAAACTAATAGAAAGTGTAATGGCAAGACGTGATATATCTCTTTCCGTTCAGATCTATAGCTTTCTTTCTGTCGACACGTAGCGGTGCTATCTTGGCGTCCATCGACAATTTTTTTTGTAGACTATGACACACGGACGAATAATGAAATCGAACGCGACATTCACACTAAAATACGGGGGTCACAGGAGGTCACGGATTACATTAGTCGTAAGGTTGTAGAGATCGTGGGGGTTCCGAGGATAACGTCAGATGGCAATCGGTTATCTTAACTCGCCTCACAGCCACATTCTCTACAATCTAAGCGGGCCCTGGTACCGGGATAACGCTAGGACGAAGAAGATATATATATAAGCGAACGTTTATCTATCACAAAATATCGAAAACTGCGGGATATACAAAGATAAAATTTGGCAAGGAGGTTGTTTATAGTCAGATTTTTCGATAGGGTGGATTAAGGAGGCCTAACGGTTCTACCAATTTTACGTGGACCAGTCCGCGGGGAACAGCTAGTATCTATTTGTGTTACCCTTAACATTAAGGTTAAGAGGTTGACTTGCCTTATAACCAGCATACAAGCATAATATATGTCAAGCGTAGTGATAAGGAATTAATCAAATTCTGAGGAAGTCTATACTAAAATCGAGAAACCATCATAAAAAAAAATCACTCTGTAAGTGCGTATTTAATATAAAAATGGCCAAAGGCGTGTCAAGAGACGCTTATATAGAGGGTTCCGTATCTGATACGCTATAAACGTATTTGTTAAATAGCTTCAGAAGTTGTAAATATTTCGTTTGGCTAAAGAGGGTAGATTGTGGAAGATGAGGTCCAACCTCCAATAATGGAGACAGATTTCGGTACGTCGGTGGTATCTATATAATACGTGAAGCGAAAGCTTTCCGATATCATTTTACGAAATTTGCGCGGACGGAAGAGTGTGAAATTTAGCACAATTATAGTTTATATAGAGGATTGTTTGCGAATATTAACATTGTTATAAAATATGCATTATTAATGCATTAAATTATCAAAGATTGTGCCAAACGATTTACACACACATGTATACATTTTACTATAACATTGTGTCAAAGCGTAGTCATGGCGAAGTTATGTATTAATCATCAGTATGCAATTCTAAAGATTTGTGGCCGTATTTCGACCAAATCGGTGTGAAGTGGCGGCAATGCTGTCAAGTGATGGTATTGTTGTCGCGTTTCGTTCGGTTTGTGAGACTTTCCGTTGGCCTAAACTCGTCTTTAAAGGCCGACAACGCATCTGCTAGCCTCCTGGTCGTGCGGATGTCCATGGGGCGCCAGTAGTCATTTAGCTGCCTCGGAAGGCACATGTTAGTAACACACACTAATTGTCTAAAAACTCATTACAAAAATTATTCTGAACGAAATCAGACAATAACTTTTGAAGCTATTTAACAAATTCGTTTATAGGTACCACAAGGAATCCTTATAGTTTTGCTGTGTCCGTCCGTTTGTCTGCCCGTAAAGTGGCCCCCCTTCACATTTTCTAACTATTAGACGTAGGGACCTGAAATTTTCCATGTTAATAGAATATACTAAAAACTCACTAGAAAATTTTGGCTGGCCCGTTGGCGCAGTGGGCAGTGACCCTGCCTTGTGCTCCGGGGATCGTGGGTTCGATTCCCACCTCGAGTCTGGGTGTATTATCTATGTGTATGTATTTATATATTTATAAAAAAAAAATATTTTTTGTATAACAGGCGGCTGTTACCTATAACACAGGCATTAAGTTGTCTACCTTAGGAAGAGACGTCCGTCTGTCATATAGTCCTGTATATATGTATAATTATTTTGAACCAAATCAGATAACAACTTTTGAAGTCTAACAAATATGTTTATTACGTATCGTACCCTTCTATATAAGTGTGTCTTGACACGTTCATGGCCATTTTTCATATATAATTTTTTTCGTTATGTTACGTATTGGTACAACAAGCCTTACATCAGATGTTAATTCTTTATACTTTATATACCTTACGTAAAATACTCACCCGGGCGCCGACACCAAACCCCTCCCGAGGATTACCACTGGTGTCTGCTGATCATGTCCTTCCACCTTGTGACGGGAACGACTATAAGAGATTATTTCTTATAATTAATTCATCGTCACCATCTGTAGCCCTTTTTAATCCCATTGTTGGACATAAACCTCCCCCCGTTTTCACCGTTTTTCGGTCTTGATCTAATTTGGTCTTGATAGTCAACTAAGTAAAGAAGTCGGTCAATAATTCATTTGTACTCTAATTAAGAATTCAAAGCAATGTGTGGAAGAGCGATCTGTTAAACTACATTATTGTGTACTCACTTGTTAGCCATTCGTAATTCGTTGATGTACTCAAACGACGGCGTCAATTTTCCATTGCTTGTAATAATTGCCTATAACGGAAAATATAAAAATATTAGACTAATATCGTAGCCGTATAGTCGTAGTATTCGCAGTGCCACGTGTAATTGTTTACCTTATCGCACCCGCGAAATTTTAAATACGACTCATAACTAATCAATTAAACAAAGGCTGGTAATTATGAATGCCAATCTACCTTATAATTAGGCATTAAGCGGCTCGTGGGTATTTCTAAAGCTGTCTTTAGGTGAAAATCTATAAAACTCTTAAACGACTATCGCCCGCAAGGTAGTCCCTCCCCCAGGATTTCCACACTATTAGGTATAGAGATTTGAAGTGTTCCATGTTGATATGACATGCTAAAAATTCGTTAGGAAAATCATTTTCAAGGAAATGGGACAATAACTTTTAAAGTTATTTAACAAATACGTTTATCGCGTATCAAATACGGAATCCTTCAATATAAGCTTGTCTTGACACGCACTTGGCTACTATTAACAATAGGTTTTAAATGTTTTAGAAACGGATGCATAAATTCAAAATAGTATCATAGACTAAAAATAAAGTGCGTAATGCCGGAGCCAGACATAGCTTCATTTGAATGATCATGTAATGTGTCCGGGGACTTTGTGTAGCTGCGCAAAGTTTTGTAGAACTTTGTAGTCTCTCAAGGACAGAAATGTATAAACACTTTGAGCCATGTCTGGCTCCGGCATAATACAACTGGAACCATAGACTAATTTTTTTTTTATATCCTATAAAATGTAATTGTACACAGAGCTTACTTGTATGTACATAGATTGATATATTCTGTATATCTTGTTTAATTTACAATACCAGGTCTAGTTCCCGAGTCAAAAGTGCTGGAATGCTACTACGGCGGTGAGGTGGAACCTGAGGAGGCTGAGGGCGATGGAGGTGCCCTCGCCGCGCCGGGACCCAACGCGCCCGTACAGAAACGGACCAGGTAGTGTGAACTATGATATCTTATCAATCTTTATTGGTCATCCAGCAAGGAGATAGCTTATCCTTACTAAAATAATGAATATGAAAGTATCTCTGTCTCTTATGTTTTCTTGTCTAAACTCCCCCCTCCCCTCCACTTCCTAGTCAAACGTTGTCATAATTTTTAATTGTATGAAAGTCAACAAAGACAAGGAGACGACATGTTGCGGATTGAAGCTAGTACATAAACAGTCGCAGGTCGAACCTGAATTAGATTGGCTCATCACCGTAAAAGGTGGTACAAACGGGGTTCTGTATCTGACACGCGATAAAGTTATTGGTTAAATAAATTTAATCTTTTTTTCCGATTTCGCTAGCGAAACTTAAAAAATTAATTCAGATCAAGATGTAGAGCCATCTTAACTCGCCCCACAGCCTCATCCTCTGTAATTTAAGCGGACCCTGATACTAGACTGGGATAACGCGTGCAAGTAGCTAGTATACTCTAATTAATATAGGATTACTTTCTAAATGCAAGATACCCCACCACAGGACATCTCACCAGAATCGGAAATTTCACACTCACCGCCTTGATATCCTAAAATCCACAACCGTGCGATTTTCAAGAAACTTCTTACCTCGCACAATTCCGCTGTGAAATCAATTAATTATTATTATTATTATTATGAACGAATACGATTTAGGGACCTTCAAGAAAAGAGCGTACTCATTTTTCAAAGGCCGGCAACGCATCTGCGATCCCCCTGGTGTTGCCATGGGGGTTGTCCATGGGGGTTAATAGTCATTTAGTTGAAGCGCCTGCCCGTTTGCCCCTTGTATTATAAAAAAAAACCCTGGCAGCCACGTTAAGATTCGTAGGCACCAGTCAGTCGGTCGGCATTAAGAAATTAATTCATGTATTATAATATCATTGTTATCTTATACTAATATATAAAGTTGAAGAGTTCGAAACAATTTTAAGCATATCTGAAAATATTCCTTACATTCTTTAACGGGTTTTAGTGGGTATTCTGGCATTTAGCCAGCGAGTCCCATACTCCTGGTCTCCGGATCGGGGCGCGTAAACACAATTCCCAGCGGAGAAAAAAAAAAAACGTCGGAAAGTCAGTGTAGTGCTGTGCTTTGGTGGCAGATTCGGTGGTGTAGCTTTCGTGTTGCAGCATTACACCGATTTTCCCTCGTATTCGCGGATTAAAGCAAAATAGTTTAGTTTTTCATGAATTCTTGGAGTACTTAATGTTTATCCCGGTCTAGTAACAGGGTCCGTTTAGATTGAAGATGCGTGGGGCGAGTAAGGATTACCGACTGCCATCTGACGTCATTCTTGGAAGCCCTGCAACCTCCACAATCTCACGACTAACATCACTCAGAGACATTAATCGGGATCCACTGACGTCTACTGTATTTAGAGGTCGTTTCAAATACGCAGGAACTCGCTGTTGGAATAATTAACCCCCCCCCCCCGCCGCCCCCGGCTGCCGGGTGTCCAAAAATAGAAAGAACTCAGTAAGGCTGCCCCTGAGGCATACGCCAAACATTTAAACGTTGTTATTTGATAAAAACATTTAAGATTTAGTGCAAACTCCGTTAAGAGTAGTGGCCATTTATCTTGAAACGTCTAAACTCGATCACTTTAATCCGCGATTCGCTCGGAAAAGTGTAAAGTGGATTTCGAATATTTTAGCGGTAAATTGTGAGTTTTGGGATCCTGAACGGATTAGAACCCTGACGTTTGAAACGCTGTAAGCGTTCCGCTAAATGATTTCGCTTACACTGTCTCACTTTAACTAGAAATCTTAATCTTACAGCTTCGGATAATTGATAGAATCGGGCGTTGTTTTGCGCAAACTATATATATGTACGTGATTAATAGCATATATCTGTCACCGTTAAATTGTTAAAACAGATAGATTGTTATCTACCTCACGGGATTGTAAACTGCCGAATTATTGTGAACTGAATATACAGCTTACAGTTTAACGTATTATTTTTCAGTAGATTACAATCTATCGAACTTAATGAGCATCGAATAATACGACTGGTTAATAGGAACTATGTCACAGATAGGTGTCCCTCATGGTTATTTTTCACTTTACTTTACACACTTTATTTTTCACTTTACACACAAGGAACTTTGGGAATATTTATATATCCAGTTTAAAATCTTACAACAATATGATATACGAGATATATAGATTATAATATTACGGTTTTTACAATTGCAATGACATATCACAACATGGTGTAAGCACCAGTTGCAATACAGATTAGTTTTCATTTTTGACAAGTTGCACATCGCAAAAGTTTTTTCATGTAACTACTTCATTCATGAGGTGACTTTTTGATAAAATGGTGATTACTTTTCTCCTTCAAAAAGTTTCTGCACGATTTTTACGTCTCAATTAGAATAATAAAAATGTCTTCCGTTGTAACAATATTAAAAAAAAACGAATTATGTTTATCCATTAATAATAATCATAGCAATATGCTCCCATTTTAAAGGCACAGTTGATATTGGTTTTTAACATTAATATATTACGTTAAATAAAAGAGTGATTAGGAATAATGGGTCATCATTCGATGCTCGAAACTATTTGTCAGGCTTTCCGATATGGTAATGAAGGTTAAGCGAATTTGATCATCGATCAAAAATGTCGTGTAGTCAAGTTTTGATCGTTTAGAAAGACTTCCAAAACGAGTGGCACGTTTTATTTCTTTTACACATTAACACACACTTTATCAATTGTTATCCGTGGTAATGTAGATTTCAGGACAACCGATTTTATTTTTGTTTGATAATTGTCCCTTTTAGGATGTGTAATATAGTCGTTATGTCTTTCTTTGCACCTCAGAGTCTGTAGTATTTGCAGTACACTACTGATAAAGAACTTTCAGGCCATCCCTAAACACCGTTGAGCTATTGTGAGCCATAGAAAACTATATCCATCTATTTTCCCTAAAGTCATTGATCCATTCATCTAGTTTCCAGACAGTAATTTGACAATCGCATAATGTGCCCGAAGAATATGAGGGTTCTTTGCCTGGAAATTGAAAAAAAAAAACGGCTCTCCAGCCGTGTTGAGATGTTCTTTCAAGATGGACTTTCTTGTTCTCATGGCAGTCCAAGGGATGCGTAGCAGCCTTCACCAATACAACATCTTAAATGCGTCTATTTTGATGCAATCGCGGCTTTTTTCAGGGAGCCTTTAGATCTAATCTGGCTATAACGAAAAGCCCGTCGTTAGCGGATGTCTACTAACTTACCTCTTTGCCAAATTTCATCTTTGTACGTCCCGCGGCTTCGACATTTCATGATAGGTGACCTTTCGCTTTTATATACGAGAATATAAAACAAATTGGGAAACTGTAATGTTTTTTGGGTTTTAATTTATCAATAAATAAATATAGACAGATATCATGACTCACTTATTTTTTTGGATATTTGATACCAAAAGGCACGTTTATGATTGTCCAAGGAATCCAAGAATATTTTTAAGTGTACTTAGAGGGCAAACGTATTTATATAATGGGGCATAACATACCAAACGGGCAACTAATAAAAGGTAAGGTCTTGGAATTTGTTTATATTATGGTCAATTATACATAGTACTAGTAAAAAAAGTTTCTACCAGGCAATGAGGGCGACAGTAGACCGAAGCCGATGGCGTCAGATCGTTCGATGTGGGATGCCATGTGACCACGATCCTCAGTAATGAGGGACCGACAAGAGAGAGAGATAGTACTAGTAAAAGTAAATATGAATACCAATTTGTTCCACTCTCCATTGATTTGGGGCAGATTATAAATCGCATCTAATACCCGTTACCCCATATCACTACATCTCCCTGAAAATTTTAAACTTGATACAAAACACAAACAATAAAACTACAGTAATGGACAATAAACCAATATTTATTCGTGTGTGAAATCTAATATTTCCTGGAAAATTGGGAGTCAATGTTCATTTGCGATTGTTCACCACCTTTGCTAAAGTATTGCGCGTTCAAATCTTCCGCAAACACTTCTATTTCGAACTTATATCCACGCAGCACTGATGGACTCTTCAATTTTACTGCAACACTTTTACCACCGACTCCACCACTCTCTATAAACGCTTCGCCATCTTTATTTTCCCTCAAATCAGTTACAAATACAGCCGTTATGATATGATTATTTGGTGCGTCAACCACAATATCTTCTGATCTCTTCCACAAAGCCGGATCAGCTTCTTTTATCTCCCCATATATTTTCTTTGAGTATGCATTAGTAACTCCAAGACTTATATCGTTCGATTTAACTTCACTAAAGTAGACTAGTAGTAAAACTGTTACAAATAATTTCGCGTCCATCTTGAAAATAATAGGGAATAAATATGACTTTACTATGTCTCTGAAGGAAATAAAGTTTCTGGAACAAACAAGCTCTTTTATAGACAGTGGAAAACATAAAGTTATTATGTAAGACTATTATTTTGTCAATAAACTGATTGCTGTTTTTTTGCCGGTGTTATTGTTATGCACAAGTTCAGTTTTTTATCTAAATTAACGTTTAATTAAGTAAAGACCTCTAGTTATATCGCAATTTGGTTATTATGAGGTTGATTTCGTAAAAACAATTATGTATTGTACATATATTAACACCATTAAGTACCTAATTGAATTATGTAACTAATCCCTTAACCAGTAAAGTTTCCACTTATAACTAAATTATATAAGAAAAAGTAAAATGAAATTTAAGGTTATAGACAGTGTATGACGTGATACAGTATACATACAACGTGATAAAAAAATATATTTAAAAATAGTAACTGACCTGGCTTTGAGCCATGGCTTATGCCGGAGCCAGGCATAGCTTCATATGAATGATCATTTCAATGATCATGTACTGTGGTCGAGGACTTTGTGTAGCTGCGCAAAGTTTTGCGGAACATTGTAGTCTTCGAGGACAAACTTGAGCTATGTCTGGCTTCGGCATTAGAAAAAAGAATTCTCATTAAAAATATACTGCCTACTTGAACTCTGACTTTAAAAACATTTGACACACAAACAGTTGATACAAAACTTTATACGTATCAATAATCTACGGTGAGACAAGGTGTTATTGGCGTGTTTTTTTCATTGGCACCTTTTCGAGTCATTCATAGAAAATTGTGATTTCGCGCTGAACCGCTAATACCTTACGCAACGAATTGACTTACGAATTGTACTACCGTATTTTTGTCATCGTTTTTAACATTTTCGCCGAAAACATTTGTATCTACGGACGCGTCTTTATTAAAGATGTTAAAAATTTTATTACTTTCATCAGTTCTGTTACTATTGCTAACGGAATCTTTATTCTGCAACGATCTATTCCTCGGCTACCCGGATCTGACGTCTAAAGTCATTTACAGTAAAGTGCATCAAGAGAATCCAGCTCTTTGGGTTAGAACTGATACCTTCACGGTGAACTGTTCGAGGAATGAAGTGATAAATGCTGTCAAAATTTTGGATTTGAGGAACGACAAATGGGGAGACGTGTATATCAAGGGCGGTGGAATTGGGCAGAAATATGTCACGATCGAATTGGACAGTCCTACCATATTCCGCGGTTATAATTTCCTGGTGGAAGTTTACGCCATAGAGACTGGATACTTCATGTACAGTCATGGAAAGTGATCAGGATTCAGATATTTTGAGACCTATATTTTCTCCTGCTGCTATCAATTGATTTGCCATGGTTAGGATTTCTTCTTTGCTCTTTCCTATTAGTACTTGGTCATCCGCAAACTCTAAATGGTTCATCCATTCTCCAAGAATGTTTATTCCTTTGCTCTGCCAATCCATAGTTTGCATCAGATCATGGAGAACTGAGATGAATATTTTAGGAGATAGAGTATCACCTTGTCGTACACCTTTGCAGATTTTTATCTTTACTTCTCTATTCCCTAGTTTATATTCAGCGTTGGATCTTGAATACATGCCTTCCAATATCTTGCATATTCTTGGGCTGATGTTCCTCTTCTTCAGCATATCCATGATGCAGTCGGTTTTTAGGGAATCGAATGCTTTTTGATAATCTAGAAAAAGAAGACATACTGGCAGATTGTACTCATTCGCTTTCTTAATTAGTTCTTTAATCACGAATATATGGTCTACAGTAGAGAAGTTCTTCCTAAAGCTAGCTTGATGTTTTTCAAGTTCTATATCTAACTTGTCTTCTATCCTTCTAAGTATAATTTTAGAAAATATTTTGTACATAACCGATAGCAAGCTTAATGGGATAATACAATAAAAAGTAAAGCCCCTCTAAACCTTTTTATAATGAGGTTAGAAGTTTCGTTTCGACTAATAACAGCTAAATAAACGATTAGAAGCCTTAAAATATGGATATTTATCATGTCATGTAGGATTGCTAAAAGTAGGTAAAAATGTGTGTTACGATAAAACATCAAAGAGTAAAGCCCCTCTAAACCCCCTTTTAATGAGATTAGAAGTTTCTTTTCCACTAATAAGAGGTATATAAACGATTAGTAACCTTAAAATATGGATATTTATCATCTCAAGTAAGATTGCTAAAAGTAGGTAAAAATGTGTGTTGAGATAAAGCATCAAAGAGTAAAGCCCCTCTAAACCCTCTTTTAATGAGATTAGAAGTTTCATTTCCACTAATAAAAGGTATATAAACGATTATTAGCCTTAAAATATGGATATATATCATCTCAAGTAGGATTGCTAGAAGTAGTTAACAATGTGTGTTGCGATAATACAATAAAAAGTAAAGCCCCTCTAAACCTTCTTATAATGAGGTTAGAAGTTTCGTTTCGACTAATAACAGCTAAATAAACTATTAGAAGCCTTAAAATACAATAATATATCCCTATAAGTTTTACTAAAAGGTTGTGCGGGTATCTCTGAATTATTATGTTCTATTTTTTCAGTACCTTTAGTAACATTATCAGAAAAAATATTTTCACCTTCATCCATATTATTCCAGTAAATATTATAAGCCCTTTGGTACGTACAGTTCTCAGTATACATAATCTTTCGTATATGCTTCTCCTTTAAGAAGATTGGACAAGTCTTATCTAATGCCATATGATCACTTTTACAATTAACACATTTAAATTTTGTAGTTTCACAATTTTCATGATTTAGCCCACATTTTGGGCAGATAATTTTTTTAGATGGACATAAACGTGTCAAATGACCGAATTTCCAGCAACGAGCACATTGTGTTACCGGAAACATATAGGGTTTAACTTCAAATCTGCATCCATATCCATAGATATATTTAGGAATCATAGCGCCCTTAAAACAGATTCTAATTGTCTCGCTATTAGCCCATTTTCCCCCTTCGTCTAACCATTTTAGCCTTTTTACAGACAAAATTTCTACTTCACATTTAAATGACTCCAGCAATTCCGTTTCTTCTTCCTCCAAATCAATCTCTGTGCATCTACGCAGTTTGCTATCCCTTTAAAACCTAAGCCTCCTCCCCACTCCTCCCACAAGTCTTATACCCATTCAGGTAATCAATACTTTCGTGTTCGCATCATTCGGTGCAACTGCGCATCTACGCAGTTTGCTATCGATTTAAAGCTATCAAAATATTAGCCCGACTCTTTCAATCTTTATAAAACAACATACATATAATAGTTTGAAAAATGGTATCCAAATTAAAAAAAAAAACCTATGTAAGACCTTGCCTTTATTTTAGAAGAGCTCTCCAATGATACTCCACATGATGGGAGAAAAACGAAATAATGATAAGATAATGTCAAACACATCAAATAGATACTCTGAGTTCTGTTATGTTGTTAAAGAAAGAATTTTATTTTTAACGCAAAATTATGTTCCATCCAGATTTATCTATCTTATTCACATAGCAACAGTAGACATACGCCCTGTTCTATCTAGAGATACAACTCTATTAATGTGAAAAAATGCACTATAAATAAAAAAAAATGTAGGTAAACTAACTATAAAAAACAATCGGCTTAATTTTATATTATTTCAATGCAATGTAAGAATAGTTTATCTCCAAGGTCCAATCTATCTCGCTACCGAAACTCATCAAAATTGATTCAGCGGTTTAGGCGTGAAAACGTAACAGACAGAGTTACTTTCATCATTTCTCTACCGTTATCCCGGTTAAGTACCAGGGTCCGCTTAGATTGTAGAGGATGTGGCTGTGGGACGAGTTAAGATGACTGATTGCCATCTGACGTCAGCCTCGGAACCCTCAGGATTTCTACAACCTCACGACTAATTTCACAACGTGACATTAATTGGGTCCCACTGCTTCATGTACCTTCCGAAACACAGAGGAGATCGATAACGTATGATATTAATCGTAAGGTTGTAGAAATCGTGAGGGTTCCGAGGATGACGTCAGATGGCAATCTGTTATCTAAACTCGCCCCACAGACATCCTCTGCCATGTAAGTGGACCATGGTATTTAACCGGGATAACGCTAGGAAGAAGAAGAATGACCAGATTAAGTAAAATCATACAAAGTACGTAGGTAATAAGTAATAATTTGCCATTGTAAAGTAAATTTACAGCTGTAATATGAAATATAACTCTGAAAATTATCTAGAAAATAAATAATTAATTAGTGTCTTTGAATAAAGGAATATGTCCGGCCTGGATGACGAGACAACAACATCCTCTGGGATTTTGTAATGTTTTTTATATGTATCCATCAAAAGGGCCCAATCGGGTGCAGTATCTAAGATGGAAACCGGCTTTGCTCTTGATTTCATATTTGAACCTTCTTTAACGAAATTGTTGTGCTTTTTATTTACAGTCAGTCCCTTTTGAGCTCTTGCGACAGAGAGGCTTACTGCCTCGCGTATGACTGAGCGCGACTGAGATTAGCATGTTTAACGTAATAAACTCTTTAGCTTTATAATTTTAATATAGTTGAAACTTTATTAACTTATATAAAGTTTATTATTATTTCTGATTTTACTATTAGATTATATAAATTATTTATCAAAAAATATATCTACAATAACAATATTCTTTCGCTTTTGCAGAAAACATTAGTCGCTATTGGCTCTTACAATATATTTCTAATAATAACTATACAAACCTGTAGTTTATTCAATACTTGTTAAAAGAAATAACACTGGTACTGACAAAACTGTAAATTTACAATGCGTACATATATGCGTACATACCTTAAAACAATAATAAGAATATAGTCAAATTCCATATTAGCTTTTTAATTCTAACTGATTTTAATGTTTTTCTTCTAAAGTATCTATTTAAACTTCATCTTTATTTTTCAATAGTTGATCTTAGAATTAAAATGACATATGAGCGTTGTGAAAAGGACAACTTTATGAAATAAATTTTGCAAACATAGCTTTTAGACGAATATTGCCAGAAGAATAATCTTCTAAATAATATATAAATATTATTTAAAAAATAGTTATGCTACAAAAAAGACGTTTACAAGTTTATAAAAACCTAAGCGAAAAAAAATTTTTGAGTTTAATTTGAGTTTGAACCTGTAAACCAAATTTTCACCTCATGTTACGTACACAGTAATAAAATGTGTCGTTAAAATGAAGCAGAAAATGCATCTTAATTCAGAGCGGCCAAAACATTAAAACTTTTAACCGAAGGTGTTTCTTTTACGTCCGCCATTTTATTGCGTTTCGTTTCGTCCAAGGCATTAAAATTGCTACCTTAATATGCAATTATGATATTTATCGATACATTATTTGTAGTTCAAGAGCTACGTAAGTGCCTGAAGTATGCAACTAATTATTTTTTATTATTTTTATATCTTTTATATGTTTATTATTTATATAATTTATATTTCTTTATATAATTACGTATTTAGTACTGATAGGCTGTTTATTATTATTTATCTTCTATATACATACCCTCACCCACTTGCATTCTTGTTTGTTATGTTTCTTGGACGTCTAAGGTAGGCTGGCAGAAAATGCTTTTAGCATTAAGCTGACGTTTTGTGCAACATTTATATTTTAGTTGTGCAATAAAGTTAATAAAAAATAAAAATATACAATGAAACAAGGAGTACACGAAATAACATATTTTATTTATAATTTATTAAAGATCTAAGTACATTATAAATGATTAATATTCGTGTATTAAAATATCGCTTATCAATAAACATTTTACGAAATATACAGTATAGAACGGTTAATATAAGCTTCGTATAGATTTCATAGGAAAGTCTTTGATAGTTGGTCGTATAGTTTTATTTTATTATGTAGAATGCTAGGACCCTTAAATACGAAGAAGATTTATTGAGACTTATTAATTTTTATTAAGAAGGAATGAATCCCCTTTAATATAAAATATTAAATAAAATACAAACAAAATACTATATAGCGATGGTTTGTAGAAACTTCGCTAGCGTGAGGTAGATTTTGTATGATACGCGACAATGTTTGTATGATACGCGTCCTTCGACCTATCCATACAGCGCCATCTATTATAGTATTGGTGTAACCTTTGCACTCGACATCATCGCCATCACGTTATGTAGCGGCAACTACAGTTTCATTTAAATCGTTCCGGTCGTTTGAATCGAGTGAGGCGAGTCACAGACTCACCTGCGTATGTGATCTACGACGTGTCGCCTCGCTACCATTTTGACAAAGAAACATGTAGAAGTTCAGCGAGAAGGGCAGTTTAAGTTGACTTTTAATATAATTCTAATCAATTTACGTTAAAACAAGTTTGCAGATAGTCAACGTAATATGATTAAAACAAACAGCTGAAAAATATTGCAATTCAATCCACTCGTTTATTGGAAGTTTAAAAATGTAAACATCAGTTTTTCACTATGGGCTCTCGTTTGTTTTAGCGTCAACATATACCAATCAGTTATATGCGGATATAACTGATTGGTAAGTGGAAATGGATAACTTGGATGCATTGTTTAATTGATTTTTATAAAATAAACAGTTTTATATATTAATAAAATATAATATGTACTGTGTATTATTAGTGTTGCCATATGACATAAGTCATGTAGTGTTAGTCTTAATGTCAAATACTAAATACTTTTTAGGTAGTCCACCTTGTATGTCATTTGTTTAAAGTGCCATGTTTTTAAATAATCAATATTAGCTCATACTATATTAGGAATATCTATATTCCAGTTATGTAAAAATCATTCTATTTTTAGATCAAATTATGCGTTCATTTTTTTTAAATATTTTTATCTCTGCGCCGCTCTTTAGATAAATCATACCAATGAATTAGTTTGGAATATTATTACAGTAAATGCAATTTTTACAGCAATTTTTTTACAGTTAAACAACCTAACTTAAGAAAGAAGGTAAAAATAACGTTAAAACTCAGGAGTACCTAAGCTATTTTTTTGTAAATTAAAGTAGATATAAAAAGTATCGGTTTTTAAAATGAAGTACTGTTATCTTATTATATACCTAGATAACTATATAAACCGTAAAAAACAAAGCCATTGATCAATTGGTCAAAACCCACGATTATTTATAATAATAGAGTAACTATAAACAAAGACTATTAACATATGTTTATACAATAGATATATGCATTAGCTATCGGTTTGAGGAAAAAAGACCTAATTATAATCTATCAGACAATATTTAAAACTGGTTTTCTTATAGTTTATCTAGCTATCACCGAATCGGGAGCGGGACCGGGAACGGGACTGGGAACGGGACCGGGAACGGGAACTGGAAAGATATTAAGGGATAATAGAATGTAGTAAAAAGTAAGTAAAGTAACGTTCGGACAGAACAGCGCCTACCGGGCACGCTAGTTTATTGTGAAAATACTTTCAACATATTTACAATTATAGTATTATGTAACAAACAAAGAGAAAAAGAAAGGAAATTCATTGAATATCCAATTTTAAAAATCGTTTCTAAAATCGTTTCAATTTTGTACTCAATGTAACGTAAAACTTAAAATAGTTTTCGAAGTTCATAAATTTCCGGATGAAGAGGGAGAAAAACGGTCTATAAACTAGATCGAAGTGTAAATGGGGACAAACTCCGCGTTAAGAATTCAAGCTGCAAGGCATTGCATTTTAACTTGAGAGCTAGAAATTCTAAATACAATCACACCGCAATCTTCTAACGCATATTGAATGAGATGTTTTAAAAGCCTTCCTATTTCCATGAATGTTTTAATAACGAATTTATATTATTTTCTATTTACTTTAAGCCTGTAGTATTCCACTATTGGAATAAGCATTTTTTGCTAATACGCTATCACTTAATGTAGTCAAAGAGACATACAAGAACCATTTGTATGCCACCTGTATCACCTATTTTAATAAATTCATTAAATCTTTCAGTTACATAACCCTATCAAAATCCTTGAGGCTATCAGGGTTGAGGCTGGGACTACTAACAAAGTTTATTTAAACCTCCATTGACTCTACAGTATGCAACGACACATATGTAAACAATATGATTGACGACAGTAATCAGAAGTCATTTAAATCATGTACTTATCTGATAAAATAATATGCATGAAGCTTAACTAACGTATTTATATTTATGTTGCGAGCGAGATTTATAGGGATCAACAAAAAAAGGAAACTACAAAATATAGTAAAGGTGTGCCGCGTTCATACTGTGGAAGTAACAATACCATCTATATTATTTAGTTATTCTGTTTGTCACGGATGAGCGCTTGAGTCTATCAATTTATTTTTCTTTGGTTTTATTTTATTTTGAGTTTAGAGTCAATCTAAACTAAAATCAAAGAAAAGCAAATTCTTATATTAGTATTAGAATAATATCTTGCTTTAACAGAATGCTCTATTTCCTGTAACATAGCTTTAGTAGCACAAGAAACAGAGCTTTAAATAATTGATAGAATCAGGCGTTACTTTGCGGAAATCCATGACATCAATGACAAAGTCTTAATGACTTTACGAATAACCTTTGTAGAGTCTATCTCCTGGTGACGCTTCGGCGTCGAAGCGAAACGTGCGTTGAGGCACATCGGAAATTCAGTGTAGTGCTGTGCGTTGGTGGCGGATTCGGTGGTGTAGCTTTCGGGTTGCAACATTGCACCGATATTTCCTCGTACTTATTCGCGGATTTAAGCAAAGTTGTTTAGTATTTCATGCAAACAGGGCTTTAAGTTTAATTTTATAAGAATATTATGGTTTTCAAACGATATAAATTAATAACCCAAGTAATGAACAACATTTACAAGAACCTTACTATACGTTAGGTATATACAGATACATTAAATTAAAATACCTAGCCTTATACAATGATAATATTGTGTACAGAGTAAGCCTTCAACTAACACCTTGTTCGCCGCCGCTCCCGCGCCGTCCCAAAGGAGGCGAATCAATCAATGAAGCGAGCACAAAGACGTTCCGATAAATATTACACTTGCTCCTTAAACCAACCTCCAAATTGAGCTACATTAACTAACTTACATTGAACATGACTGGTAATAAATATTGAATAAAATAGAATGCAAACCAAAGAGTATTTTGGATAAAGCGAAATATAGACGCTTTGAATAATGTGAAATGAATCTAGTGTTTAGGTATTGTAACGCTAAAAAAAGTGACAAATAAGAGAAAGGATAAGTAATATTCAGCAAGCTAAAAGTGGCCAAAAGCGCATCAAGACAGGCTTATATGGAAGGGTTCCGTATTTGATACGCGATTAAAGTATTTATTAAATAACTTAAAAAGTTGTTATTTCGCTAAAAATGTTTTTTCTGATAAGCCTTAACTTTATCTTATTAATATAGAAAATTTCAAATCTCTACATTTGGGGGATCGGAAATCTAACTTGGCATTTTGCGATTTCAGTATTTTGAGGAACTGGTTCACGTCACAGGCTGCCAATTTTTGCTTTATTGCTTTTCATATACTTATTTATATATAAAGATTGAAAATTTTAATTATATCCATGCCTACGAGATACATTTTTTGACAATTATCTTGACTTCAAACAACATGGTACGCGATAAAGGTATTTGTTGAATAACTCCAAAAGTTAGTCTCTGATTTCTGATCTGTCTGACGGACTGACAGACAAAGCGAAACTACAAGGTTTCTTCGTAGGACTAAGGTACCCTAAACCTAACAGTTATTTAGGTATCAAATATAGACAATTCTACTTTATTTTCCAGCATTCCAGGGAACCCAGCACCTGCCTCGTGATCAAGTATTAATGCGTACTTCGGAGGAGTAACGACCGGTTCGTGTATTATTTCGGCAAATACTGGATACTGCGATCAGTATTCGCAAGATAGCACATTGAAATTGGATACACAAATAAACCTTCAAAACTTCAATATTCGTTTTTGGAAACGTAAAAGCAAAAAGGGTTACTTATTACAGTAAAGAGCAAGAGACAGTTCGTTTGATTATACTTGTGACTAGCGACGCCTAGTACACCTATTCAATCAGATGGGTCGCAGTTGCGTTGCAGGTACTTGAAACATGAGTATGCTATTTAAAAGATTAGCAATATCAGGACAGAGAGATAAAAAACCATTCCAAGGGAAAATTGGTGAAATCTTTAATGTTTCACAATCAGAGCAAAGAGTTGAATTCAAAGCTAGTTTAAGTATGCATGGTTTTGCCATAAAAGTATTATTCACAATTGTCTTCGTTCACATAGATTTGCTTTTTCTGCCAAATCTGGCGTGACAGTCTGCCAACTACGTATATATACCTATAACATTTACTGCGTGTCAAGGATGTTGTTTTAATTGCTGAAATAGTGGACTTCACACTTTTTGACTGACTTCAAAAAAGGTGACAAGTAGAAAATGCAACAGATTTTTACCAAAAATCAATTTTAAAAGATTTTTTATAAAGGATATATTCTAATACTTCTAGGTCTAGGATACTCATAAAAGTTACAAAAATAGTTATATTAGAGGTAAGTAAACCGTCTTCTGCCTCTAAAAAGTAAGACAATGTCAAATATAACTGTTCTTATACCGGAGCCAGACAAAGTTCAAAGTATTTGTATATGTTCGTCCTTGAAGACTAGAAAGTACTACAAAACTTTGCGCAGCTACACAAATAACCCGGCATCAGTACATGATCATTCAAATGAATCTATGTCTGGCTCCGGCGTTACGCGGGCTTAAAAGGTTCTTTGCACGTACAAAGAGTTTAACTTCTCCAAAGTGTAAACAGTAGCTCACTCAGTAAATATAACGTTTCCTACAAGTCCCCGAAGAGGACATTAGTCAAATACTGTAACCTTTACAGTACGTACATACCTCGGAGCTTAAAACTAAATTTCTGCTCGCAACATTACGCGGACCCCTCGGGACGTATCCGAATACCTTGACAAAAGTTAATATCTTGAGAAGACCTTCGCTTGTGGCTCCTAAAAAGGCGTTTTATTTACTCAGTAAATGTGTCCTACTTCTTCTTCTTCTACCTGGCGTTATGCCGGTTTCGTACCAGGGTCTGCTTAAATTGGAAAGTGCAAACGATGTGGCCGTGGGGCGTGTTGAGATGAACTTGCTGTCAATCAAATTCAATCATCATAGATGTCAAGCTAGGGTATTTGAAATTTCAGTAGATTAAATTTAACGGTTAAACCATACAGAGTATAACATTATCTCTTATTTAACCTCTTTAAATGATCTTGCATAACTGAAGATTCAAATTATCGGTCTTCACAAAGTTTGTTTCTCTCAGCTTTACTTTTGCATGTTCCTTATTTTATTGATCTATCTGATCCTTAAACATACTGGATAGTTAAACGTTAGCTAGTAGAAGAACTTATTCGCGTTATAGAAATATCCTAGTAAAACAGGCTTCTCTCAGGCTCAGGAATTGCTTTTGCTTAATGATCGACTGGTTAAATGTCGAGAAGGAAGGGTACGATTAAATAAAGAAATACATATATCAGTAAACTATAAATAACACACCATTAGTAAATCTACTAACGTGAAATGTTGACAATATTTGAGATGGTTCTACACAGGATAAAATTGCTAGTTTACTGGCCCCCAATCCGAAGGTTGGCTTTCATTCGCATAGTTCTCAAGCGGTCCAAACGTTTAATTGCGCGACCTTGTGCCGCGCCGCGCCGAACTCACGCGACGCCGCACCGCATTCCGGCTGGTGTCCCGCAGCCAGTATGGGGTCCGGTAACTTTCAATTAAACTTATTACTATAATTACTAATTTTTAAAAATTTTTATATATAGTATAGTGCAGTAGTGCAGATAGCATTAAATATGCCGGAGATAAGAAAAGGTAGAGGTCGTATACATGTATTCGCAGACTTAGAGAAAGCACAGGTATCAAAGAGGACAACCCAAAACTAAAATGTTTGTAGCAAACGTGTGAGGAGACCTGACCCCAAATAATGGGAAAAGGGCAAGATAAAGAAGGGAACGAGATCTTTAAAAAATGCTTTAATTATTATTTTTTTAAGACGCAGATAGAATAGAAAAAGGAAGATATATGTCTACCTATGTTACAGTAGCATACACTGCACCCCACCACAGACGCGCAACCACAAACCCCTACCCACAACCCCCAGCCAGCGTCTGTATCCGCGAGGTGCTTCATTACGTAGACTTCACTTTGTCTCGGATTTAGAGGTATTTCATTTAAGTGACAATATACTTATGAATTGTTGAAATTTTTAAGGTATATTCAATTATTGAAAAAGAGAGTGTTAAGAAATAGCTTAATTCTCGGCTTTGCCTTCCTTAATTTCTCGCAGTAAACCAGGTTTATATTTTGAAAGATAGCCTAAAAATATTTTTTTTTGTCCCATACAAATAGAACATTTTAAGGTTGTACCTTACCTGACTGGACGGTTTATCTGTTAACCAATGACATAATCTTGACTACATATATTGAAAATCTTTACCCTACTTCAAAAAAAGGTAGTTTTTCGACACGTCGGAATCTTTTTTTTATGAAGATAAGCACATATGATAAAATGAGGCGTTACTTTGCAGATGGCCTATACGAGCAGATAAACTAAATTACTTTAATTTTTCTTTCCTTTCCAAGTGCTTTGGTAAGGCTTTACAACATATCAAACATTGAAGTGAAATGCATTAAGAAATATTTCATTTATACATTAGATATTCCCAAAGAAAATTAAAAATTCTTCATTGAACTTATCACCAGTCAAAATGAATCTTACCATTTTTTGGATATGTAAAGAAATAAAAGGTTTTGTAAATTTTCATTTTTAAGAGCATAGATATAAAACAGTTGCAAGGCACAGCATGAGATTCTTCCGGCAATTCTTTTCATCGCACACCCTCGCCAAAATTTTGGCTGTGAAGCGTAATTTATTTAGACTGCCATATTGTTTTTGAATTTACACTTCCGGAAGTCACATACATTATAAGGTATACATATATGCAATAAACTTTACCCATTATATCATAAGCGTGCCTACGCCGGGGTATCTGCTAAAGTACCTTACATTTAAGTACCTTAACTACATAACGAAACAATAGGTTTACACATACAGAGCAAATAGATTAACGCCCACACCGCATTTGTCATCCACTACTCGGTATCGGAAACGGAACCGGCCATATTGTATGCAAAATCTGCTTGTCCTGCCTTCCGCACTGTTGCACCTGTGAAAACCAACTCATTATCATACTTCCTAAGTGCAATAGAAAAACAACTTTATTACAACCTGCGATCAAAATCATTTTCCAACAGTCGTATCAATGGCTTTTGACAAATGCTACGTTTAACTAATATATGGTCTTTAAAACAAGGTGTATAAAGTTTATTTCGCATTGTTACACGACACAGGTGACCAGTTGAATTATGTTCCATTCAAAGAACAGAACCATCATTTGCTTGTCAATTATAAATCAAGTACCTGTATTGGAGAATCAACTCTATAGACCGGAGCTACAGCCCGTTATGCATTGTATACTTTTAAACAAATGCATATACATACATATCTAAGCAACTTTCGGCTTAATGCAAGCAGTCTAAAGTTTATTTTGCAATAAAGGTTTGCTGTATCTAAATGTTGAGCGGCAAACATTGTCAGTTTATTTGTGCATTCTCTGACATGCGATTAAAATAATAAAGTAAGCTCTTTGGTTCAGCCCATAGTCAATAAATATATGAATGTTGTAGGCATTTGGCTTATCAGCCGTTTCATGAACAGCCTAGCCTCTTTAAACTAATTTCCTAAATAATATTCAGCCATTTGATCAGATCAAACTCGCTTAGCTTATTCAAAGTTTAAACAAAAAAATAACCAAGAAGATTCGTTAAGATCGATTTGTTCATGTACTCCTGTTAAAAACAGATAGGTTAGAAGGTTGAATCTTAACTTTCTTAGTTACTTTTTTGTTTAAATCCAAAAAAACTTTCGGTATATTCATCATCATCCACAACCCTTTCTCTCCCACTGCTGGGCAAAGACTTCGGTATACATGGTAGTAATAAAAGAATTAGTAGCAATTACGGCTGAATATAATTCAGGAATTTAGTGAAACAGCGCTGTTTAGTAAAGAGGCAAGACATTTAATTGAACGGCTGAGTAAGTTAGTTGGCTGCTACATATACATAAGACAAAATACATAGGACTTAGTTTTGAACTAAATATAACAAGAAAATTAAAAAAAAAAGGAAATGTTAAGAAAAACGAATATGGAAAATGTAATATAATATGATCATACTAAAAGTAATATATGACATAAAAAAGTGGCGAAAAGCGTGTTTGAACACGATTATAAATGAGGGTTCCGTATCAGATACGCGATAAAGGTATTTGTTAAATAACTTCAAAAGTTGTTGTCTGATTTCGCTGTAAATAATTTTTGTAATAAGTTTTTAGCACGTCTTATCAACATGGAAAATTATAAGTATCTACATTTAATCGTTTGTAAATCCTCGTGGGGGGAAGGGGGCACTTTGTGGGCGGACAGATGGACAGACAGAGCGTAACTATAGAGGTTCTTTGTAAAACTACGGAACCCTAAAAAGTGTCAAAAAAAGAAAATATTACTTTGACTATACAAGTCATGCCAGCATTTAGTTTTTCCGTTTGACTCCAGCAAGTCAGGAGCAGAGCTCGTCACTGTCAGAGGCAGGCATTGTTCACCTGCCACTCTTTGGTAATTAATTATACCTCCCCCTCCCCCCCATACCCACCGTACCTTGTGTTGTGTCAAGGTGGAGCATTGTTTTGGACAGCCCGGTGAAACTGCGCGCAAAACACGGATTAAAAGCTCGTTTAGATATTTGAATTGATTTATCTTAGTTGCCACTTAATCATATTAACATATTCATGATTCCTATTATAAACTTTATATTAACCTGAATGATATAAAAAGAAACTAAGTGACTTTTTGTCTTTGTGAATTTGTCCTTATACCTAAAAGTTAAGGAATCAGTTAACTGTAGACTGTGTTAGAAGTAAAGAAAGTAACAGCAAATTTTTGTTACAATAAGATAAGAGTCCGAATGTCTTAGAGAAACTTACTTGGAACTTTAAGTCTTCACACACTTTTACGGTTACGTGTTTTTAATGTTTCCAATTGTTTTTTTTGTCTGTCTGAAATAAAATATGTTGTTAAACGAATATGTTGTTTATTGATTGAAGAATTTAATCTAAAATCAGCTTCTTTATTCCTGCGACGTTTAATTGAAAGCGGTACGGCTGGCCTACCAAGGTGTAGTGTCATTGATTAACGATGGCGGAGACGTGTTTATTGTGCAAACTGCGAGTCACGCAGTCAGCCGGTGACGCGACAGATATTTGGGGGGGAAGTTGGGAAATGTAACTGACTTTGGTAAGTATAGGGAAAATCGTAAGTTCTTAGCTCTTACAAAAACCATAATAACGAAAAGTATTTCTTTAATAACTTCGAGAGACAGACATATTCTATTCGAACGAGAGAGAAAGAGAAAGCGACATTGGTCAAATACGATAAAACAAAATTTTCATTAACCTGTTGAGAGATTTTAGTGTATAAGAACACGCGTATAATAAGACAGGTAAAACAAAAGACCAGATGAGAGATGATATGTGCGTTGGTGCGGATGACAGCTCTTATGCCTGCGACGACAGGTTCATAACCGTGTCACCGTGCAGGAAGTGACATGATTTAGTGCCGCGAATTAAAGTGTCGGCCCAATAAAACTGTTTACTTGCAAATCATTTCATTGGTATATCTTTTGCAAAGTCCTTAAGTAATTTAAAGAGTTTTAGATTAGCGGACACAAATATCATCCTTCCCATTTATCAACGATCTTATACAAAAAAATTAAAGCATATACATCACTAAATATGAACCTCTCATGGTATATACCCTCAAGCACATTCCTCAAGCATAGCGTCAGGGTCGGCTGTAAGCTCACAGACGTGCAATTAACTCATTGGTGAGCAGACGGACTAATTGGGGATAAACTGCTTTGCTTGCTGTGAAGGTAATTACACTTAACTCCAACCATGTCATTTCAAAGACATTGCGAGTCTTTATTAAGAAAAAAACAACACTACATTTAGGTACGTCTATGTATTCTTGTATGTAGTCTTTGTGTTTTTTTTTTTTGGAGGTTGATTTTTAGTTATAATAATGCCTTTAAGATTATGTTTTTTATCTTCATTAATAGCTGAAACTAATCGAACTCCTTTTTTCTAAACTAGCTGTGCCCGCGACCGCGAAAAATTCAATTTTAGCGTGATGATATACATACACCTTCAATGAATAAGTTATCTAAGGCTATCTAACATTGAAAGAATTTTTCCAATTGGACCAGTAGTTCCTGAGATTAGCTCGTTTAAGCAAACAAACTTTTCAGCTTATTATGATAGCTTTACAGCATATCATTAAAATTAATATCTTGGAAGATTGAAGACATTTAAAATGTAGGGCATAGAGCGGCTGCATGGTGGTCCGTAGGGTATATTGGAAGTAGCAATGTAATACCTCTGGAAGACTGATTTCACATTCCAACTTGCACTTATATCCACTAGGACAGGTAGCTATCCACCTGCATTGGATACCCGGCGGGTAGCTCTGGGGGTAGTTTTTGCTTATAATGAAATATGTGGTACCTGGGTGAACCTAAAGAAAATACGCTTACTTTAAAAATCTTTAGGCATACAGACTCGTCTTAGAACTCCACAGTGCAACACCTGCGTCCTGATATTTTAAACCAAAATTACTTACAGTTTGGACATAATCGCAGTTGGCATCTTGTGCTTCTGTGTAAGCGAAGAGAAAAACTATATAAGTTATTAGCAGATACATCTACAAATAAATAAAATAATCGAATAAAAAAATTTTGCTTTTTAAACTCTAGACACAAAAAAGGAAATATATTCATTTTAAAACAAGTGGTAAACAATACTTACTTATTTGTAACCAAAAATAATTTAATTTACTTTCCTAAGCCCTACATTTGTTAAAAAACTAAATACGTTTTAATCTGTTAAAAGACAATAGACGAAATTATAAAGTGAAAAATTACCGTAACTTTTAAACACTCGAATCAACGAATTATGCAAGTTCTAGAGGAAAATTCAAAATTGGAACGTCACTTTTGCCGCCAACACCACAAGTGAGCAGTTCGTATACGCATTTTTAAATGTAATTTAGGAATTTCTAGTGTGATATTTTATAAACTATATTATCAAGATCTACTTAAAGTACCATCATGTCCATAAAAATTGTTTGATAGAAGTATTCAGGTTATTAGATGATGAAGTACTATTCCTAGGAGTGTGAACGTTTTTATTGTTATATGGGCAATAGATTAAATGTTATGGCTGGTTCTGTACTTCGTTCAAGTAAAATAGTTTGCTTTGAATGCTTATAACTTCATGACGTAAATTTACAATTTTCACACCTTATTGTGCCGGATACCTGCCAAAGAACCGATCACGCAAAAGATATTTAGAAAGATATTTCATGATACTAGGTCAGCGGGAAGTACCCTAAAGGTTGTGGTTCCTTTTGCAAATATGTGGGAAATTCATAATTCATTCATTCATTTTGCTTGCATGTGGTAATACAAAAGGTTTTACATTCAGCATTCGTTCGCTCATACCAAAAGTTAAAGTATAAGATGTTAATTATTTTATATAAAAAAAAAAATAGTAAGATTGATTAAAATACAATGTTAAAGATTATACATGTATGGAAAAAATATAAGATTTAAAAAAATGTATTGTCCTATTGAAAATAACAATAATGCGCATATTATTCTATCGTTAATTAAGATATTAAAAGAAAAATAAATGTCCATTACTTATGTTTAACAAATTGTTGCCTAATCATTATTGTTTTTTATTATCTCTGAAAAAATACATTTACGCACTAACACCGTTAGCAAGTAGCCGGACTATAGCAAACCACTTGCCAATGACAGTGTGAGGCTCGCTGAAAGGAATTTCAGAATACCCACTGAAAACCAGCGCTACCGACAGCATTCGCGAATGGAACAACAGAGGCTCATGTGAACATTCAACTCTGGTGCCCCAGATGCATCCCGCAAGCCCATGGGGCTGCCCCTGCCCTCAAGCCCTGTTTCCGCACCAGCCAACCAGGCTCGACATCTATAGACCCCATCCGCATCCGCAATCAGAGGGAGTCACGGTCCCACCTAGCCCTTGCCATGGCAACCCTACTTTTCTCTTCTCATCGACACACCTAGTTCGGCGGACCAAACAGACCGGGAGACGTACACTACGCAGCTTGTTAGGAATCCTTTCCCCAAGTCGTTCTGGCACCTCCCGCCCCTCCTAGGCACTCCGCAGTAATTTTTTAACGATGTTTTATTCTTCACCGGCTGACCCGAAAGCCTTCGCCATGTGGATGCTCACAAGTCCGCTATCGTTCCTACGAGGAATGACTAGAGAAGTACCCGGAGCAAACTACACGATCCCCTCAGCCAGTTTATTCAACATCGGCCAATAAGAATCCCATAAAGAGATGTTATTGGACGTACCCAAAAAGGTCAATGATAGCAGTCGGGCGCACGAGGAAGCTACCTGGCATGGCACCCCGTATAATCATTAAAGTTGTAGTATCATGTGTCCAAAAGAAGTATATATATTATTTTTTAATGTCAATATTGTTAGGTCTATTACTCTATTTGTTTTCACTAGAGACATCCATATTATTAGCGTTCCTTCTGGTTACAGTACGCTTATATAGTGGAGACACATAATTTATTTTATTGGCGACTATTTTTAAGAGGCATAAATAAGTGTAGGTTTTTCTTATCAAACACGCTTATTTCGTAAATATACGAGCTAGGCCAAGACAGCACATTCAACGATATGAAAAGAGGTTTGCAACTACGCAACATGTCCACAGCATACAGAGTTTCTTTTGTAGGTATTCAAAATGCTCTTTGCCAATCTATTGAATTACCCAAAGTACAATATCTTAGAACGAAAGACACATCTCCATGGTAAGCCATCAGCGCGGTTTCATGAGTGGTCGTAAAACTTATCTAATCTGTTAAAAATTCATCGTACGTGAGCCTTGCAAAGTTGCAGTTACAATACTTGTCAACAGCAATACCTAAGAATGTAGTTGAGGTCCCATCATTTATAACTGTTTCATTATATTTAATTTTAAGGCCACTATCGTTTTGGGTTAGAAAGTGTATGTAATTCGTTTTGTCTAAATTTATATAAACATTATTTAAAATTAACTTATACGACCATTACTCATCTCTTTTTATTGCCGACGGTTGTTTTTTCTTTTACTTTATTTCAAAAATTACAAACATTTCTGAATGCAATATCTAAACAGCTAGGCATTATAGAACTCTGAAAATCCAACGCGCTCAATAGCATAGATTAGAAAAAACAAAGGTCAGCAAAATGCGGGAATCGAACCAGGGCACAGTTTTAAATACCTTTACATGATTTTCTCGCGAAAATATTTTCACGACTCGTGCAATAAGACTTCTGAGGAGCCTAAGGCTTCTAAGGCTTCCTTTTGTTCTTTTAGGTAAGGAACCCGAAAAAATTGGAATTCTGAAGGTGATGTGGTAGGACCTTCCTTGTGTTCTTTACACAATTATTTCCTATACTTCGCGTCTTGGTATTAGTGTGGGTACCCGTTTGCCCCTTGAAATATAAAAAATAAGAAGCTTTTTAAATGACAAAATCCACCAACAAGAACATATTTATTTTCTACAGTAGTCGTCAGGTGCGTTCTGTACGATCCAGTTCAGCAGTTCTGTGACTCTCGTATTGACTCCGGGAGTAGTGGAGCCGCAGAACTCCCCATAGCTGATGAGACCGGCGAGGAATAGGAGACCGGTAGCAGAGTCGGTATACAGTAGTGGACCACCAGAGTCATACTGTTGATAAATAAAAAACAAGTAAAAGTTTGAGAAATATAAAATAAGGCTCTTTGGATGAATGAAGTTTTAAAAGTCATGTTTTAGAACTCAGAATGTGGGGAATTTACGAACAAACAACCCCAAAAGAGGAGGAAAAAATGGTGAATGTACTCTACATTCACTTTTCAAGTGCCGCCAAAGCATCTATGTACTAGCGACAGTACACGTGAACATAAAGGCAGGCCGTTACCATGAATCGTTTGGCCATCAAAACACGTACCTGACACGCATCCTTTCCCTTAGTGTAAGTACACATTTGTCGTGCGGTAACTTTGGGTATACTTTTCCGGCAAGTGGCTTGACTGATTACGCTTACGCTGGCCATCTGGAGGCCCTTAATATACTTTATTTATATAACTTAAAATTTGCAATTTTATATCAATTTATTGACTATAAGACTAATAAAAGAGTGTCAAAAGTCTTGAATTAAGTTATATTCTGTAACACATCAGTGTTATCGTAATTAATGTTACAAATAGTAAATATTGGTGATGTTAATAAAGGGATAATGTAATATGAATGTAATTAATTTATAATAGGCATAAAGGGTATGTATGGCGTATATTTAACATTTATTTATTATGTCACATGTTACGTAGAAACAGTGAACAACGCGCGACTACGGATTTTCAAACTTGAGTATGTGTATGTGAATGATAACTTTGTACTATAATATCGTATCCTATCACATTATTGCCAAATAGCAACGAAGGCATCTTGGTAGAGACTGTGTGTCGATTATTTGCTTCTTCAATAACCTTATTGAATCACATGTCCTAAAAATCTTGTTTCATATTTTTTAGCCTTGATTTTTGCCGTAGTTTGGTTTTAGTTGTTGCTTCTTTTTATGGTTTTTAGAAACTCTTTTGGGCTTATACTAATATTTAAAGCTGAAGAGTCTGTTTGTTCACTTGAACGCTCTCATCTCAAGAACTACTGGTCCGATTTCAAAAATTCTTTCAGTGTTAGGTAGCTCATTTATAGAGGAAGACTAACGCTGCAGCCGGAGGCGGTGACCAAGGGTGCCACGTACGCCCAGGTCCTCGCCGAGGCGAAGCGCAGGATCGCCATCACCGACATCGGCATAACCGATGTTCGGTGCAAGATGGCGGCCACCGGGGCGCGCATCATCGAGGTGTCCGGTGCGGACAATGCCACAAAGGCAGATGTCCTTGCCCAGAAACTCCGGGAGTGTCTGGGCGAGGAGACGGTGAGGGTGTCCAGACCCACCAAGTGCGCAGAGATGCGTATCTCGGGTCTGGACGACTCCGTTACGGCCGCAGAGGTGGCGGCGGCCGTGTCGCGGGTTGGAGGTTGCACCGAGGAGCAGGTGCGGACCGGTGTCATCAACACCGGTGCAAACGGCCTCGGGTCGATCTGGTTGCGCTGTCCCGTGGCTGCCGCCAAACAGGTGGCTGCACAGGGCAGACTGCTGGTGGGCTGGGTGTCGGCCCAAGTCCGGCTACTGGACGCCCGACCCCTGAGGTGCTTCCGCTGCCTAGAGGAAGGGCATGTGCGGGCACAGTGCACGTCGTCGGCAGACCGCAGCGCGGAGTGCTACCGCTGTGGCCAGGCAGGAAAAAAGAACAGTCCAAGTTATACAGACTAGTTGCTACCCGCGAATTCGTCCGCGTAAAATTCGTTGAAAAATTTTAGCGTGATGATATATAGCTTATATCCTTCCTCGGTGAATAAGCTATCTAACACTGAAAGAATTTTTCAAATTGGACTAGTAGTTCCTGAGATTAGCGCGTTCAAGTAAACGAGCAAACTCTTTAGCTTTATATATATAGATGTATAGATAGACAAAATTAACTGTATTGTACACAGCAAAGAAAAAAAACCGGTTACAGATTATAGAATAGGAATGATCAGATACAGATAAATAAATATCTTTTATGTGAAAGCTAAAAGATGGGAAAAGATAGACAAAAGTAACTTGTACTACTTGTTACAATGTGCCAAGTTTATATACAGCCTACTGGAATGTTGAAACTTTTTCGACTAAGTAAGTGTACAAGGAGTCTGCGACACAAAACTTTGTTAAAGTTAAACGGATACAATATGGGGCGTTTGTTTTTAATGTTTCTTTATCTCATAACTGTTTAAAAAATCGTTCATTGTTTAATTAATAATAATTTTTTAACAACGATTTTTATTTCTGCACTGTTTTGATTCTAAGCAGAAAAGGGGTTCTTCCTGAGAGTTATGTAGTGATTAATGACAACAATACTGCGTTGTTTGTAGAAAAAAATATAACATTGGTCGTTGCTTAGAAACTAATACAACAAGCCAAAAGTGTAGTTACTGTACAAAATAAAACGTAAATCTACCATTACAGTTTATAGTAAATGTTAGTTAATCGGATTAAAAGTCCATATAATTTATGTCTATTGATTAATGAATACTTATTACTCGACGCGGGTAAAAAGGTTAGCTAAGTCAGATGTATATCACGACTAATTTAATATAATCTTTCGTTATACAATTTTTTTAATTTTTAAAATACATTTGTTACTTTACCGAAATCGATGTAAGGGAATGAGGGAATGCGTGCATGCGAGGAAATGAACATATTTTTATAATAAACAATCCCTTATAAATAATTAATAAATATAAAATTATTATAAAAGGACTGCCTTATCGCTAAAGCAGCTACTTCTGCCAGACAAACATTGACTAAATGAAATAAAAAAAGGAGGAGAGAAGGATAAAAAACGATAGGACTGTACAAAAATCTATACTAAATATAAACACAGTGGCAAGGGTGTAGAGGGGATACATAAATAATAATTTGCAATTATCGAGAATTAGCGTGCCCCCAAGAAAGATGTGATAAAAAAGGCTTGGATATAGCTAATTAATAAATCGTAGTTACTTTAATAATACACACAAAAACTAAGTACATATTAAAAATTATAACCGTGTTATGATTAAAATAAAGCATCATTGTCTAATTTCGTTTATTGTGATTACTCGCTTCTGGAATGTTTCAACCTAAGACGAAAGCAATAACGGGCCGTCTTGCCGACGGATAAGATCATTTGTTCACGTAAATTAAAAGTCTAGGCAAACGGCAGCAACAAATTCAGACCCGCTTTGTGGTCTTATTTGATCTGACGGGATAAGCCTGGACAGCAGATTTACGTGATAAGGGCTTATTCTTTTATGCCTAAAAGTTGAGTCCCCTAACAAGAGACGCATTTATTTTACTTTCAATATAACGTAAACCTTTTTTGTATCTATAATCTATACCAGGGCTTCTTAAACTTTTTTATATAGCGACCCCCTTCAAGCTTAGGAAATTTTAAACGACCCCCTCCTCCATATAAGTAAAAAATACAACCTTAAATTAATACTGTTGTCAATTTTTTTATAACAATCATATATTAAAACTCAACAAAAAAATAATGAAAGAGCCATTTGACTTAAAACTGTACTACAGATTACACACGGTCGGGCAATCGAAAAAAATCGGTAAGACAAGTATTTAGGTGCGGTTTTCAAAACCTCAGCAAGATACATTAAACTAAATAAATTAAATTTAAAAACTTACTTCCTATTCATATCACCTTCTAGGAAAGTATAGACAGATAAAAACTTTCTCAATACACATATTAATGCAAATATAAATATATGTAGGTGCCATTCCATATAAACAAACTAAGTTTTTTTATATGGAAAAGTGAAAGCTTAACGTGACTCGAAGTTTCATTCAACGGCGTTTGCGAAAGTAATTAATTTAATAAATTTATGGAATAAATCAAAGTGTTTAATTTCACTATGATCAAGTTGACTCGACATAACCGTTTTCGTGTATAGCATTCATTGGTATAAAAATTAATTCGCTTAGATATTACTTGACAATATATTAATATATATATTAATATATTGTCTTTTATATATATATATATTTTAGTAGGACAAGCATACCTACATACTACATTGTAAGGTATATAAAAGTTAAACTCGCAGACGTAAATACTCCAAGACGGCGTGTTTATGGGAAGGTAAATTTTAAAGCAAATAACTAATTTTTATTTGTTTTTTTTTTAAATACTGCACTTTAAAAATTAGTTTATTTGTGAAAAACACTCATATTTGTTATGTATTTTTAGATTAACAGCTATTCCACGTCGGTTTTCGAAGTAGTTAATTTTATTCACAGTTCTAACGAAATTTTCATTAAAATGGAATAAGCAGTTCTAATCAATCTCCAAATTTACAAAAAAAATCAATACGTAATGTTTATGTAAATAAAAAACAATAATTTAACATTACACTCAATGACAAAAATAAGTACCAAGATAGACTATAAGAGTTTAAATTTATAAAAAAACATATCGACATATATACAAAAAAAAGAAAACGATTTATTTGTAAAGTATTCTCATTTATTCTGCCACTAATTCAAAAAGTTAGTTAAGAATTACGGTAATCTCTTAACATATCTGTAGGCCAACTTCTGACCCTGATTACGTAAGAATATTTTAGCGTCAAAATGTATTTTTTTTTGTAAGTGCTTTCGTAAACGAAGACGACCTAAACCTAAGGTAAGCTTTTATTCATATTTTCAATATGTAATTTAATAATTGATTCTATTATATTGTTTTTTCAATAAGTCATCAAAAGTTAGCGTGAAAATATATAGTAATGGTTAACTTATTTTACGTACTTTACAAAAATATCTATAAATACTACTTGCTTTTGTTTAAATAATTTAATAAACAACACTTATTAGTTAAATTAAAGTTAAGTTAAAGTTATTATTTAAATTGAATACTTAGTTGTATATTTATTTTAACAATATAAATTATTATTAATCTTTACTACTTTTTAAAATGATAGAAATTAAATTATACTAGAAACCACGGGCTGGTCGTACGAATTCATTGTAATATTTTATACATACAGTCGTTATGACAACGAGGAGGTCATGGCCTAATAAGTGGTCGGCATTTGAGTCGATCGCTAAGTTAAGTTGCTCTGGGCGCGACTGCGTGATTGATGGGTGACCCATTCTAGCACTGGTTTATATTTGATATCCGACCTCCTCCGTGTTTCGGAAGGCACGTAAAACAGAGGTATTTATTTAGATACTGAAAGATATGATATCTTTAATCAACACTATTGACTTCATTCTGTGAATTATTATCTATTTGTAGCTCCTGCATTTAAATTGAAACAATTAAAGAGAAATGTTCTATTTAAGTTTACAGAATTGCATATCTATGGATCCGGCAGACGTTGTCTAGTCCGGTTTACTAGCACCATTTATTGGAAATATTCTGAAGATGCGACCAACAGTATTTTTTTATATTCTTAATTATATAACTTACATACCGAGCAGCGCGGGACTTTATTATAGATCTTTTTATGATGCGCTATTCCGTAATACATTATTTTGTTCTATCTCGTAAGGTTTAGCCAGTTTAGACATCTAAAAATCATTGAAATTCTCGACTTTAATCTTCTATAACATAAATGTTCTTTTTCTTTCTTTCTTTCTTTCTATAACATAAATGTATTATACATATAAACCGTCCTCTTGAATCACTCTATTTATTTAAAAAAAGATCGCTTCAATATCCGTTGCGTAGTTTTAAAGATTTAAGCATACATGTTTTATACTATATAGTGAAGAAAAAAATGTCTTACTTTTTAGAGAACCAAATAAGCACTGTGCCAAATTTCATACTTCCCCGTCCGCGCAATTTTCATAAATCGGTACCTAAAGTTTTCGTTTCACGTATCAATATATAAATTTCTGTATTTCCTCAGGTAATTATATTTATCAAAATGAGTTAAGGCGTATTTTTGTGATTCATGGTAAATACCAAACCTTTTATTGCTCCCACGTGTATAACCTAAACACTTAATTTACAAATTGCGTGCTTCTAAAAAAGGTGTAATTAACATTAAGGAACCACCAACATCTGTGTTCATACCAAGTAATCTTTTGTTTTTGACTTAATATAGCATGTTTAAGCTACATACATCGAACGCTTAATCATAAAGTGACCTAACTCAAAAAAGCTGGTTATTGGGAAATCGAAAAAAAAGTGTCATTATGACTTATTCCACTTATAATTAGATAAAAACGGCATTATAGCAAAAAAATATATGAAGCGATTAATGATTTGGTATTTTATTAATTGACATTTTATTACTTATTTATCTCTTTCAAGCTCTCTCTCTTTAAAGTTGAACAGTTTGTTTGTTTGCTTGAACGCGCGAATCTCAGGAACTAATGAGTGCTATTAGGCATGAGAGTATGGGGATTCCGGGGAAGACGTCAGACGGCAGTCGATCATCCCAATTTGCCCCAATGCCTTTGCAATCTAGGCGGACCCTGGTGTATTAGACCAGGATAAGGTTATGTAGAAGAAGCCTAGGAAGATCTAGTCTAGGAAGAAAAAAGGCTAGAAATATCCAGAGCCCAGCGAGACCGAGATTTGAACCGAGTTCCTTACGGATTCATCATTCTACCATTTAAGCTATCGAGGCTGATATTTAGTAATGTAGATTAATAAACTATAATTAATAAGAATACGATGTCGTCTTAAAAAGGCTTTTGTCGTAAAGGTAGCGCCAGTCTGACCGGTATTTAGGGCACCGTCACACCTGCACAAACATTCCCGGTGAATAATTAAAAATTTCATCCGAATGATATGCTTCTATGGGCCACATCCACACTATTGTGATATGCAACGCATGCGAGTATTGTGTGCTTTGAATCGACATTGTTATGTCGAAATCTCTTTCGAGAATATTTCTTTAATTTCTATGTTTATTTAAGCCAGAAAGCAACACAAATGAACGACTGTGGAAGCGAAATTTCATTTTTAAAGAGATTTTTAAACAAGACTTCACAGATAAATTTTATGTTTACTAAAATTTTTTTAAGTGCCTATAATTAAGCTGTTGTTTTCTTTATACATTAGTTTTTCTTTAATCATGTATACTTTTACATAATTTTTTTATATTCCATTTGTGCAACAAAGAACTCATCTATTGTAGGTATGATAGGGCCAAGAATGGTAACGTGCAAGCTGTTTGGTTGCTTCGCATGAGAGACAATTAGATGAGATACAATGTTGCTTCACAGAGATTCGCGACTCGACGAACCTCTCTTCTTTTTAGTAGATGAACAGTAGAACTTTAATATATAGGTACCGCAATTTTACGATATATGCTTTTGTGAAAGGTGCTCGTTGCAGAATACGTTTATATTACCTTTAGTTTAATATCGTTATCATAATGCCGGAGCCAGACAAAGCTCAGTGTTTGACTGCGAAGCTACACAAAGTTTCCCACCACACTACATGATCATTGATATGATCATTCAAATGAAGTATGCCTGGCTCCGGCATAATATGAAGCGTGTTGTCACCTGCTCCACGAAACCGCGTACAAGCGAGAAAATTGTATTTAATTTGGTCAGCCATTGCGAATTTATGCATTTGTCGTAGCAATGTCATCCGTCGTCCACGTTCACCAGCTTTGGACTGTCACTTGCAAAACTTTTAGTTTACTTTACAGATGGTCCAAGCAATATTGAAAATTGAGTGCTTAATTAAACGTCATGGACCGTGCCAGGAAGGTCAACTGGGTTTTCTTAATGTTGCTTGGACTTACGTGTTGTAATCAATAACTCTTTCATAGGGTTATAAAGAAGATCATCTTGGCTGAAAAATCTACGCCAATGGTTCGGGAATAGCAGTATCACGCGGTATCAAGGGTAAAAGTTACCAAAATTGTCTTTGTGATAGGGCTAGATACATAAGATTCATGTAGAATCTAAAAAATGTTTAATTGCATCTATTAATCACACAGATATTATGATCTTCACTATAGGAATGAGCGCAGTGAAAGAAAGTAATATAAAAAGTTGTCAACAATGTATGGTCCATTTATCAAAACTTTTGCATATATTATGAATTCGCCGTACATACAGAACAGCTACGACCCGCGCCGATGTTTGCCTGCGACTGTCAGGCACACGCAACCCGGCAAAGCAAACATGCATCCGATTTTCGATCCATAAATACAATTCGATGCTCCAGTTTTTGATGGTGCTACTTCGCGGTACTCGTTATTCGGCTATACGCTATAGCATAACAAAGACATTGTGGTCCAAATTGTCCTCACTTAAGAAATACCCGATCAAAAATTCCTTTTTTATTATGAAGACGCTCATAGATATGTGGAGATATCAAGCCGCGTATTGAAAAACACTTGATTTTGAAATTATACTTTACTAATGACGGTTTAATGCCTTTTGGCTTTTTTTTAATACTAGAATTGATATAAAATTATCTGTGTGATCTCATTTATAAATTAATACGTGAAGCGACAAGTTTAGATACCATTTTGAGAAATTTGTACAGACGGAGGAGTTTAAAATATGGCACAATTGTAGTTCATATAGAGGAAGGTGTTCGAATGCTAATATTTTTTTAAAATACGCAATATATTAAATTACTAAAATAAAACCACACGCACACCAATGCCAAGGGATTTACACACACATTTATTGGATGATGTCAAAGCGTAATCGTGACGACCGTATGTTATATTAATTGTTAAAAAAAAATTTTCTGTCAATAGAACACGAACATGTCTTTGCACGCAAATAGGTCGGTGGGCGAATTTCGACCAGCCAGCGATCTCTATTATATAAATAATTGTAAAATATTTGAATATGTTAACGTGCTTTAAAGAATTGCTTTCGCTTCCTTCCCCATAGATATAAAGCTGGACATGAAGAATTCTACGAATTATATTATTACCGTCCGTGGATTATCTAATAGCGGATCTTGCCCTGTTTTTCTTCATTTCATTTCTATCTTGTAAAGATTTCTAGAGTTTTTAAAGAAAATTATATACCTATTATTTGTGGTCAGCAAACTATGTGATTAACAGCTATTCATAAATTGGTGTTATAAATAAAATAGCCAAGAGCGTGTCCAGGCATGATTATATAAAAGGGTTCCGTGTCTGACACGTGATAAACGTATTTGTTAAATAACTTCAAGAGTTGTTATCCGATATCGTCTAGAATTATTTTCTTAATGAGTTTTTAGCATATTCCATCGACATGGAAAATTTTAAATCTCCATGTCTAATAATTTGGAAACGCTAACATACTTGCAAGCGAATAGACGGACGGACACAGTGAAACTATAAGGGTTCTTTGTAGTAGTACGGAACCCTAGAAAGGAATGTTTGCCATAAAAGGGCATAAAGAGCATAATTTTCTACACCTCTGACAAGTTTGAAATAGTTCATGATTCATAAATAAAAATCTTTCGAACGGTCCATTGCTGCAATTGAATGAAAAATATAATTATAAATGAAATTATATACTTAAGCTTACCTAATCACAACCAGTAAACAATTCTTTTACGTTTTTCGTTCCTCAAGTCTAGACATCCCGTAACATCGCCTTGGTAGACTTTTTTCATTAAACTTGATGGCATATCGCGAAGCTCGCCTTTATAAGACGCTTCGTTTCATCTCGCAAAATTAAGTTTCAAATATTAAATTTGCTTTATGAGGGAGATATCCTTCAGGGACGGCCAACGTAAAATGGAAAGGTGTGTTCGGTTTTATTACAAAAATAGTAAATATGTAATTAAATAGTTTTATTTATTATATAAAAATACTTCTTTTAACTATATTTATTTTATATGTTAATACGTGAAGGGAAAACTTACATTAAACTTACTATAAAGAGCACGCTCTTAAACCTACACCTGGATCACAAGTCCCGGGCACTGCTATGGTTCCTTCCTTGATGAATACCATCGGTTCACTGCTGCCCCAACATTGGAAGATGACGTTGTCGTTGGGTTGTTTTCTGGATACTCCACTGGATAGTTTTACACCTCTCTCGAAGCCAAGCGAAGTGCTAAAACGCATAAAATTCAATATATCCATGAGAATAATTTTAAATCCGTTTAGAGGTAGTTTCGTCTCATATCTCCCTTATTACTTGTGATAAAACAACGTTTATATTTTTATAGCTTGGGTGGAGAAGCAATCTTAAATCCTAGGCCTAATATTAGTGAATAAATATAAGATAGTTGGTACGTGACCGAAAAAGCTGGAGCATTTTCAGGTCCACTACCAATGTTCTCAGGTGCTTAACTACGCTTCGTTGGATGTAACACGAGAACATAAGGTAAACCTAAAAAAAAATGTATATAGTTTATTTCACGGAATAAAGATAAATATTTGATTCATTTCCGCGTAAGAAATACATTAAATTGGTGAGGCCATATTTTGGTTAGTTACATAATTTTATGTACTAATCTTTCGGCTATATTTTGTGGTTGGGCTCATGGTGTCAAAAATGAAAACTCTATAGATAAAGAGATAGAGAGAATAGTTGAATTCATCAAATGGCTCCTCTTCCGGTTGTTGTGGTAATGGTATGACGCTTGCGAGTTGTGGATTAACTGCGGGGGGCCTTCACCTTCGAATAGCGAGGGGTTCTTACTAAAAAATTAAGATAAATATTAAGAAGATAAATCAGTACTATAAAAATTGTATAAATAAGTTAGTTATATGTTAAATTCTTGTTATTAGTAGGAAATAAAAGGCTTTTTTATTTTATTTATTTATTTATTAAAACTATAAGGTCCTTTGTGGTTTCCTTTATAAAACACTGCAACAAGCTTGAAGAAGTATATTTTTATTATTTGTAAAAAATACATATTAACTCGTGTATCGTGTTGTTTTATTAAATAAAGCTCAAGCGTTTAAATATCACTTTACCTCGTATGTCTTTATTAAACATTTACGTGAAACCGAAAATTTGATGAATCCATTACGAATTAAATGAATAACTCGTGCGGAAATCATAAAGGAAATGTATTTAAAAATCTGTATTGCGCTCCGCGAGATTTTGGAGCGTTAAAACCTTAATGACGGCAACGAAATTTCATACTCGATCCGATCATGTTATTTACCAGGCAGCCCACACCGTTAAGAAATTAGATGCTGGCAGGCCATACTTGTACAATAAATAACTATGTTTGGAAAGATGTCTATTTCTCTATTTAAATAGTTAGACATTTAAAACGATATTAAAAATGGCACATTTTAGTATATGTTGTATAGTTTTATTTAAATTTTAGTACATCATGACAAAGTTTTGCGCTTGTGTCTGTAATTATGATTTATTTGTTTGAATTAGAATCCCGTTTATAAAACAGACGCGGGCCACAAAGTGAGTGGTCGCGGGCCAAATGCGGCCCGCGGGACACGCGTTGCTGATCGCTGATATAAGTACATAAAAGGAAAGAAATAACCGTTTATTAAATTATATAGAAATTTCTATTAACTAGCTAAAACTGGCGATTTTGCCTGCAAAGAGTATTCAGAACTAGACGATTTCTATGTGCCTATATTCTTATCTTTGATGATGTAGTTATGCGTAATTCTCCCGGTTTGATCCCGATTTCCAATTGGATTGCACTGTTTTGTAGGGCTCGCGACAGGGAATCCGGACTTTCAAAAAATCACTCGATTTGATGGCTGGAGTAGCGGGTATGTTTTCTACCTTAGGAACAGACGTCCGTGTGTCGTATAGTCCTGTATATATTTAATTTTTATTATTATTTATTTATTATCCTTTAATAATACATAAAAAAAAGCCTAGGAGTATTCTCTTATGACCTACGGACCGAAATTCTACGTGTAGATATATCTACTATAATTTATAGTTTATAGGAGCAAATACGAAATTGTAAAAAAATAATTTAGGACAGAATTTCTTGTCTTTACCGTTCTGAGTGCCTAAGCTGTACATTATAATACTTTTCTTTGTGGGACTCTAAAAGCGCATGACTTTACCGCCATAAGGTAAGCGACAAATTTCATAGAAACGGAACATTTTCATGCTCCGCACCACTACAAGTAGCGATTTTATTAATGCCCCATTGTTTCTTAATCGCCGCTCCAGATTTGATAAAGCGATAACGTTTTATTTATACCACAACGTGAACCGAGGGTAGCTTGTTTCTACTTACGAACTAAAATACTGTAGCCATATGATTTCTGTCTTATACGAGTATCGAGTATCGACACGTTAAACTCTTTAAAAGTGATAAATCAAAAGATGTAAAATTCAAGTAGATATCTAAATCTTGTTAAGATATACAATTCCGTACTACACTATTCAGATCTCTTTCGTTAGATTTAGCTAGCGCACGGCATGTAGCGCACAAAAATACGTTTTTTGCGACTTCACGTTACAAATCATTGAAATTCTCGGGTTTTATCTACAATAACATATATGTATTATACATATAAACATTCCTTATGAATCACTTTATCTATAGATGATACTGCATGTTGATGCGTTCAGTAGTTTTTGAGTTCATCGCGAAGACAAAGAGACGCGGCCTTGGAATTGATTTTATACCATGTTATGAATTTTGACTGACACTTTTATTTAATATAGTTTGAGTAACATTTTAAATTCGAAATTAATTTTAAATTAAATTGACTTATATAAAGATATAAAACTATTCATTTGACATTTAACATAATATTATAATAAACATGAATTGATAACAATATAATTTGGTAAGACAAAATTAAAATAATACGGAGAAATATATTTGCAAACGCCCTAATAGTGTAACATGTAAAATTAAATTAAAGGGTTCCTAGTATTTTATAAATAAGCAAGAATAACTTGATACTCACAAAGTAAGTATGTATGTATTTATATATTTCAAGAAAAAAAATTGTGTATAGCAGGCGCTTGTTACCTATAACACAGGCATTAAGTTGTTTACCTTAGGGACAGATGCCCCTGTGTCATATAGTCCTATATATTTATTAAATATTCAATATTCATACTAGCTGCGCTCGTAAAGTTAGCTAAATATGTTAATGCCGCCTTCTTCAATAAATGGGCTATCTAACACTGAAAGAATTTTTCAAACCCGACCAGTAGTTCCTGAGATTATCCCGTTTAACTAGACAAACAAACTCTTCAGCTTTATAAGTTAGTATAGATTTGCATAAGATCTTTATGTAACTTTTTGTTATATAGAATTTTCAATAACCGTGAAAGAAAAATTATACATACAAGTTTAAGCAAACTATTTTTTTCAACTGAAAAAAATAATAGTTTTCTTTATTTTTTTTTTGAGATAATAGCTCGTAATTTGACACTAAGCTAGTTATAAATTTGATCAGAGCATAACCATATTGTAACGTTTTTCTTTTTAAAATAATTCAAAGAAAGAATCTAAAATAAAAAATATGGGACTATGAAAAATATACGTCATCCGCTCCGCTAGTCCCGTTTAAATATATCTTAAGTATTTGCATAAGAGACAACAAAAACAAATAGAAAGTTCATATCTAAGGCACATTGTTACAAAACAAACCAAATCTTTGCTACAACTCATAGTTTGTTACAAACAATAGTGTAATCGTTTTGGCGCTCATTTCACATTCAACACCTTTCTTTTTTTCACGAACTTTTGAACTATACTTTTCTTGGCATACTTGCTGTTAACCGTGAATTATTTCAATGATTTTGTTAACTTTTTAATCTGTGGTTTTCTATACATCTATACTTATGTATTAAATTGAAGGGTTTATAGCGTCGAAATTATTTTTTCTTACTAATTACATATGCCTATCTAATGGTATAGATAGATATATGTAATTATTGCAAAAACGCAAGTTAGAAAAAATATGTCTGTCTGTCTGTCTGTTTTTTTGGTGCAATCTCCGAAACGGCTTCTCTGATTTCAACGATAACTTTCGCTGGGAAATGTCACAAGGAATAAAATAGGCTACTTTAGTTTTTGAAAAATAATTAAGCTTTCGATCAAAAAATAAAAACCCTCAAAATGTAACAAAATCCAAAATTGGGTGGAGATTTCGAAATAGTTCTTAGATTGGCTGATGTGAAATTGTGTTCTCTGTCACTGAAACGATGCTGCATTTATCATTCCTAAAACTTAATTGATCAGTTTTTGATTAAGCATGCGATTTATTCGAGGCTTCGTTTTGCTTACAAGACGTAAACAACTAATACATACATATAGATTTTCGTGAAAAACTAAATTACTTCGCTTAAACCCGCGTTTGAATAGTAGAAAATCGATGCAATACTGCAAGCCGGATGTTATACCACTGAATTAACCAGCAAAGCAGAGCTCTGTGCTGTTTTTCCGATGTGTCTCAACCCACGTTTCGCTTCAAATCCGAAGCGTCATCAGGACGTACACTCTACAAAGGTTATTAGTGAAGTCTTAATTTCTTTTAACGCCTGATTCTCTTAATTAAATGTAGACTTCTTTTAATGCTGGAACCAGACAGTTCAAAGTGCTTGTACATTATTGTCCTTGAAAACTACAAAGTACTACAAAACTTTGCGCAGCTACACAAGTCCTCGGCCACACTACATGATCATTGAAATGATCATTCAAATGAAGCTATGTCTGGCGAGAACTATATAAGATTATTCTTTAAATAGGAACATATTTTTCATTTTCAAGATGATGGATCTAATATCCAAGAAAGCATCGCTTCAATGGGCGGTGATGATAAACAGCAACTTAGTAATAAAGCTGATAATACAGCTTCAATAGATGAATTGGGTGATCTGAGAAGTCCGGAAAGCAACGTTGATGAAAATAATAGCCGTGAAAATGTAATGTTGAAAGATGAAGAGACTGATATAGGTAATAGCGTTCAGGAGAACAACGATGGCGAGAATGATAATGATGAGGAAAATGTCGACAGTCGTCATCATCAAATTGATGACAGTGGTGACAATAATGACGAAGATAATGGTGACACTAATGTAAAACAGGACGATAACGCTGAACTAATCGATCATAGTCCAGAAATGGTAAGACTGAAGAAATGGTTGAAACACGCGGCAATGTTATTGCCTGTACATTAAGATTAATATTGTGCAATGATTGGACGAAAGTCTAAGCGAGTTTAACTTTTATTGCAATATATTGTTCCATTGCATCGTGTAGGGTCATTATAGTGCAATATTATAGTCTGTGAGTTGTTTTGTTGAATATATTCATCTTCAGTATTTCCTAAGAGCTCAGTTCGCCGTTTGCTTGTTCTTGTATAAATATCGATGAATAAATAATTAAAATAATTGTGTACTGAAACTACATTGGTGGAATATGTTGAAATGTGGTCATCATTTTTTTCAGCTGCCTCTTCAATGATTCTTGTCATTGTGCGGACTGGACTTATAAGTCCTAATTTTAAGTTCAGATGTAATCTGACAATAAATGTAAATAAAAGTTTGCAGTTTGTGTGTTATTAAATCAATGAACGGTGCATTTATAAGTTATTGTAATCTGTTTTGAAAGTAGATTGTATTCTATTCATACTTGGAAATAAAAAGTTTAAAAAGTGTGTGTTGTTTTGATTTTGTGGTAGTAATTTTAATTGTAGTTTACATTGGAACTAATAAATTCGCCTATAATTGAACTTTTATTGGGAAGTCCCGTTATACTTCACCTTTGGCTACTGACTGAAAAAAAATTAAACTTTTAATATCTAGGACATTCTGTATCAGCTCTGTTGAAAAATTCCCATAGAATCTATTTAATTGGGATAAAAACCGCATGGAAAACAATATCTTGATCTTGATGTCTTAATTCTCCTCTCTCTGTTGCTCTACGCCAACCTTCTCGAGACCTTGATTAACAATTGAAGGCGTAGGATTGATCACCACCATCACCACGATGAAGGCTAAACGAAGGATCACATGATAAGATGTGACTGGAGCTGTTTCGGCAAGGGAGGTACCACGGGCAGTGAAGGTGAGTTAGTGGCCACCTTAAAGAGATCTCTTAAAAAAGAGGAGGAGCGAAGAGTAGGCATTGAAGAATTAGAATGTTAGTTATCTAAAGCGATCATTAAGGTACTATCAGTAGCTGCAAATTGTTGGAAATTTAAACACACACGGTCGTAAGTCCCAGATATACATAGGTAGTTTATCCTCTTATTAGTTTCTTAGCAGATTTACCCTTAGTGCTAGAAGCATCTATAGTAGTCTGTAAACTGAACAACATCTGTGTCTGCGGTACTTTAAAAAAAACTAAATAAATAACCGCACAATGGAAATATTATAACACACTTTGGTAAATATGTAGTTTGGTTACTTTTCCCAAAAATACGTGTTTATTTTTTTTTGTTCTCAAAATTGTTGTTTGCACTCTTTCTTATGCCGGAGCCAGACATAGCTCAAAGTGTTTGTACATTTTTGTCCTTGAAGACTACAAAGTTCTACAAAACTCTGCGCAGCTACACAAAGTCGCCGGCCACACTACATGATCATTGAAATGATCATTCAAATGAAGCTATGTCTGGCTCTGGCATTAAAATTAAGTACGTAATTTGTGCCACAAAAGTTACGTCTTACGTAAAGTATTCGGGAGATCTGTTTTGCGCCAGATTGACGTTTCTGATATAGCGTTCGACAAGAAGCTTGTTTAATGGCGCTCCACTTGGCTGCTCTAGATACGATAACTCTGTGCATGCAGGCAAACACTCGGCGCAAGCTTGTTCACGACCTATAAAACCATGTAGACCATTATCATCTAATAAAATACAACAGTCTTCTGGAGTTACGAGTACAAAAATTCAATTGTATAAAGGTGCATCCACAAGTTATTACAATGTGGATGCACCTTAAATTAGGATACCTTCGGGTCTATACTTGCTTAAATTACTGTAACATTTGGCATCTACTTTACCGCACACCCGTGTTGTTTTGTTTTCTGAAACAAATTACACATGTAACCAATATAAGAAAATATAAGCATTACAACTTAAATCTGAAAACAATATTAGTCTATTTCATAGCTAGTAGATTTAACCTTAATTTTGTGCCAAATTATACAATTTTGTACTACTTTTAACAGATTTGTTTTACCAATAACTTTTAGGGCTAAACGGACAGGACTCTCCCAGGCACCCATATAAAGTACCAGAATAATTTTTGTTCATGATGAACTTAGGGGGTCGTAGCTTAATTATTAGCCGGCATTTGAGTTGATCGCTAGGTTAGCAGTTTTTACCGCGGCCGGATGATAGATGGGTGATCTATTCTAACACTGATTTTCAAAAACTTTTGACCTCCGTGTTTCGGAAGGCACTTTAATCAGTGGGTTCCGTTTAATGTCACTGAGTGATATTAGTCATGAGATAGTGGGGATTCAGAGAATAACGTAAGATGGCAGTCAGTCATCTTAACTCTACCCAGTGCCACATAATCTGCAATTTAAGCAGACCCTGGTGACACCGGAATAACGGTGAGAAGAAGATGTACTAAGAAAGTCGTAGTAAATTATTGAATGTAGGCAAAGCATCGCACAGGCATATGTTCGGATATTGTGAATATCTAGCGCTTTACGTTGGTAACATTTTAGTATAAATAATAAATAATTGAGTCGGTCACCAACCATTCACCATTCAACCGTCCAAGTCGTCTTTAATTTTACCACAACCATATACAAATATCTCTGGACGGCAACTAGCCCGTACAACTAATGTTCGTTTATAGATTGATAAGACTGATCCGTGAATGTGTTATAATTGTAGGTACTTAACTAATATTTATAAATGGACACTTACTCGGCATAAAATAAAGAACACATTTGCAAATATCCAGCAGTAGGCGAGCCTCACATTCCATTTCGCAATTCCTTAACGTATAAGTTCTGTAAAAAAAAAACGGACGATTAGTAAAATTGTTTGTATAATGCCAGAAATATTTTCCTTACAAAGCCATCATAAGGCTATAGCCTAGCAGTTCGCAACAAAGACCGAGACAAGAGACCGCGACAGGAGACGGCGACACTCTCTATGTATGAACGCTGTCTCTTGTCTCATGTCTCGCTCGCGAACTGTCATTCTTATATTGCTATATGACCAGTGAGTGTCACGGTCTCTTGTCGCGGTCTCCTGTCTCGGTTGATTCAGCTAAGCTCATCAGTAACAAATTGAGACAAATTGATTCCGAAAACAATCCACGCCTGAACGTCTTTCATATGTTAAGAAATATCTTTTTTGTGCTGTTTCTGGTGCCTCCTAAGAGTCTGCAGGCACTCATAACAACTCTAATTCATAATATATGGAATTTACAAAAAAAGGTATCTTTAAATACCTATAAAACACTAAGTCCCTCTCACTGGAGAACAAACAGAGCCTTTTGTTCACGTCAATATGCTTTAGAGATGGTTGGGCGTCCAAAATTCTCGGTTGAATCGCTACCCGTGCTTCTATTCCCGGTCCATATACTTCTCCAAGTTTCGCAATGTTTGGTGTTTCTACTGGATTGTGAAGAAGGATCTAGAAGAACATTTTTTTCAAGCATTATACTACGAATACTTTTATGAAAGCATATCTCCCATATGTTCTCTCTAAATAAGAAGCGGTCTATTAAAGAGATATGTTTACATTTCTGTCCATTGTATGAGCAGGTTCGTTTAAAAAATTTGTGGTATATAGTAATAACAACGTGGTTATAATCATAGCTCTTTTGAAGGTCACGCGGGGGCACGTAGTGCCCCAAAAGGAAATAAAATAAACAACGAAAACCTGAAAGAAAAATATTTTAAAAATTTGCGAAGTGAAATGGGCCATAGAACCATGTCCACCCAACTTTCGCATTTATTTACACAATTTTCGCTATACTAATATCACCAATAACATAAAATAACGTTTAAAATTTATTTCCATGCTTATCGAAATTGATGTTTTTTTATTTATTATTCTATCCCTACTCTGCCCAAAACACAGTAGCAAGGAGTGAGTTCAAAAAGTACTTAGAGGGAATTTAAAGTTTCGAGAATAATTAGCGAGCCCCTAATATAAGTGACAAGAAAGGACCCATTATAATTAATATTAATACCTACCTTAAATCCTGTGCTTTTAGTTGAAGCACAGTAATATTCCTCAAGGTTGGCATCTAGTACCAACGTTAGACCGTGATCAGTACCAATTCCTTGTTGCATGGAAAGGTAATAAATAAAGCTTCAAAATCTATTCATAATCATTATTCAATTGAATCTACAGCTATTGTTATAGGTATTATTTAAAAAATAACTACGAAACGCATTAAATGCGGCTAAAAAGTTCTCATTTAAGTTCCTGAATAGCAAGTTGCCCAACTACACCCTTATTTTGCAATGAAAGTGGTTCATTGCAATGTCACTGTTTATGAAAGAGCTGGTACTTATTACGAAAGCTAGAAATACGACAGGCAGGTACTTGTAACGAAACATAGTTATCTACCTGGTTAGCACTTACACCCCTAGGTTTAAAACAGCAAACAACGATTCGTTGTTTCTGGCTGGCTCTTGGTACGTGGCTACTAAAGCAGCATTACATTTTATTAGAAATATTCTATTCTCTGTTTAGTATGCTATTCTTTAATGTATTATTATTATAAACTTGTCATAAAAATATTATTATTTTCAAATTCATCATTATTATTATTTATTTATATATTGTTATTCTTTTTCACTTCTCTGTTTCACACTTTTTCACTTTTACTATTTCTCCTACACTCAAGGATGACTGGAAGAGATCTCTTCTAAGGATAAGTTAATCCATTGTATATAGACTTTTTTTCTGTATTTGTGTTGTAGTAAATTTTATTGGTACAAACAAATAAATAAAATATATCACACAGGGCGAAATATATTGTACAGGAGAAGTAAAACTTAATAAAGGGAACGCCCAAAAACCACAGTGACTGACTTTTACCCGAAAGATCACAACCGTGCGATTTTATAAAACTTATCTCGCACAATTTCTCTGTGGAATCGGTTCACAGCTTCCGTGTTTAAGACTGATACGGCTTAGGGGCCTTCAAGAAAAGAGCATACTCATTCCTCAAGCACCGGCAACGCATCTGCGAAGCTTCTGGTGTTGCAGATGTCAGTCACTCAGCTGACTGTTATAGTATGTGCTCCATGTTATAAATAAAAAAAATGTAAGGAATATCTATGAAGTAAAGTCGAAAATATTACCTCTAGGTCTCCAAGGAAAGCCGTCGGAAGGCCCATCATCAGAATAACCAGTCTCAGGAGTCCAATCAACGGATGGCAATGGGAATGTGAAGTTCATGTCGTTTAATTGTTTCCTTCGAACATAAAAAAAGATTTTTAATACAAGTTAGGAAGTTTATATTTAATAATAATAAATAATAAATATACAGGACTATATGACACACAGACGTCTGTTTCTAAGGTAGACAACTTAATGCCTGTGTTATATATAGGTAACAGCCGCCTGTTATACACAAATATATATTTTTTTGTAAATATATAAATACATACATATGGATAATACATTCTACAAAAAAATATATTTGTGTATAACAGGCGTCTGTTACCTATAACACAGGCATTAAGTTGTCTACCTTAGGAATAAGACTTCCGTGTGTTATTTATTCCTGTATATATTTATTAATCTATCACATAATTTTTTTCATCAATAAATTACTAAGGGATACAGGTAACATAATTAAGTTTAATTTGGTGTTTAACGTTAATTAACTTTTAATAAAAAAATATTTTATAATACACGTGCCTACATATTTCATTGACAATATTTTTCTTAATATTATATCATCTATACTGATTATTTATTTCTTTGTTGAATCCGTTCGTTCGTAAGTTCGGTGCTCCATTTGCACTTTAAAATCGTCTACGTGTTTCAACATTATGTCAAATTTTACACGCAGCGGACTTGGCTTATCATATTTATGCAACGTTGCGGGCATGATGCGATATTTCCTTAAAATTGTCACCAAGCTGATTTTCATTGAGTACATAGCTAAACGTGAACCTAAAATAAAAATGGATTTAGTTCCAATTACAGTCTATCATCTTATCTTCATCAGACATCGGAAAAACAGTGTTGCACCTCAATTGGTTATAAGTGATTATACAATAAACCTGGGTCTGAAAAGAAAATTAGCTGAATCTTGTTTATGTAAGATATTAATGGACAAGTTCTACCTCTAACTGACTGTCATTAAATAACTAGCAAAGATTTATCACACCTACTATTGCTCCAATTAGCACTACAACACTTCACGTGCTAAACCTATTTTCTCTATATTCATATTATATTTAATGTGTGGAATTAGAAGTACACACATTTTTGGAATTAAAATGTTACAACCAATATTGCTACAATGATTATTCACTTCTTAACTTCATGACTCATTTAAGTAAAATAGACATCCTTTATTTTTCTTTATAATATATATGTATTTGTTGCCTGAATTAAGACTAAAATTTAACATGTGCTGAATTAATATATTTTTTGCTAGTAAAGAAGTTCTTGAAATTAAAATATAAAATAAAAAAATCTCGCTCTGTTGGGTAATATTATGTAATGAGTTGTCTAACTAAAGATAGAGATACTTAAGTAGAAGAATATAATTTGTTTCATTTAATGATAAAAATGTGATAAAGTTTACATTTACATATTTCAATGAATGATTTTTCTCTAAGTAACTAAAAGTGAGAAAAATTCATATTATTAATACATTGTTTGGAAATTTTACCTATTTGATTGCATAGAATTAATTTTCTAGAAAACTACACAAAAAAATTTTTACTGCATAATCTGTTTTGTCAAATGTGTATTAAAATTAGTTTACTTTAAGTCCATTATATAATTTATATCAAATAAATTGTTAAACATGCCTGCTATAGAATAAAATAAAGTATAAAGTAGAAATGAATATGAAATAAAATTATTTAACAAAATATAAAACGCTGTTTCATGTGTTTCAAAACTTTTATACATAATTAATGTAAAGCATTAACACTATTGTTATACGATAAAATAAAAAGAAAGTATGTAGTTTAGTAAAAAGATTTTATTTCTTGTAATAAAAACATAACAAAACATATATGAATCATACAATTAACAACAATACTGCTAGGTACTGGCTCAGTGCTTCTTGTATCCCCAGTGCTTGTGGTGCTCGTCACCTCCCTTCTTGCCGTGGCCATAATTAACTATTACAATTACCACAAATGGATTTATTTAATACGATACCTATTCTTGTGTGTTTTGCGTGTAAGCCCAGATGAAGAGCCTGCCCATTTGCCCCTTCTAATATTAAAACTAGCTGTTTTCCGCGACTTTGTCCGCATAATATTGCGAGATCTCTTAGAACTCCTTAATCCGGCACTATCGATTCGTAGCGGCTGTCTAATAATTTTAAAATACCTTTTTTTGTCAAATTTCGTATTTCTACGTCGCGCGGTTTTCGAAATTTCGTGTCAGGTGAGCTTTTGCCTTTATATAAATACAAATCAGTCAATAATATAGTAATAACAAAAGTTTGTTGGGCAAACAGCGTTCGCTGTTTGGCAAACATTGTTTTATTTACAATTATATTCGCTTATTAGCAATAAACACTGTGTTTATACAAAATTTGCTTTCAATATCATCAAATTCACTAATTGGACGGTGTTATTTAATTGTGAGTCAATAATCTAAAAGTAAAATTAATAATCCGTCTATTTGACATCGTTGAAAATACTTTAAAATATTTCCAATTTAAATTATTTCAAATAAAAATTATGACAAATTGTATATGCAAATAAAATATTTCTTAATAGTAAGTTAATCATTATTTGTCAAAATAATGCTCTGATTCTTAACAAAATTGTTCATATTTCATAATTTCATATTCTTCATAACGACTAATTTGATAAAAGATTGACATAATATAATTAGTTCAAGTTCTTAAATTGTGTATATCAATTAAAGAAAATGTTTGATGTTACACAATATTATCTGTCATGTCAAAAGTGTCTATGGGAACTCGGACCGTGGCGCGCCGAACCGTGTATAGATAAAACCAAAGAGAATTTATTTAAAAAAAGAAATTCAATTTTTTGCCATATCAATATCGTGTACCGTTGAAACGACTGTTAATTAGTATGCAGAGCCGGGTGTTAATGAGCAAAAAGTCAATTTATTTGTTAGCGCCTTGTCTTTATGTCGGGTAATTCAAACTTGTTTAATGCTTGTATCACGAATCCCATAGCTCGTCTCTGTGATTTCGCACATCGTTTTTATTGCTCTACGACTTAAGAATGGAACAGTATTGCTCTTGATCCATTTATTGTTTTACTAGTTCTTCATATATTTTTAAATTAATAATAATAGTCAGAGTAGAAAGAGGTTTTATTTAGAGTATGTTCATTTAACCTCACCTCGCTGGGCTATCGTTACGTCCCCCTGATCGTATTAACACACATAATGTAACAATCAACACAGCAGTAACACCGTTCAGCAATTTGTGTTACAACATAGCCTAATTCAACCATTTGTACTTACTTATTTACAAAGCATCGTTGGAATCGATGCGGCTATATTATTTATTGGTTACACGATACACCAATTTCTTCGTAGATATTGGTAATAGTTCAGAGGGCACGGCTGTTATTTATTTCATGAGCTTGTATTTTCCGTTCGTGTTCGTGCCGCCAGACGTTTTATTTATTTAGACGGCTCCCTTATTTTGTACCAGCCGAAGTTATTAAAGTAAATAGCATTAGCTAAGTGGGGGCTGGGATTTTAGACGGATTTTTGTGAGGGCATATTTCATTTTCAATCTAAAGGGATTTAATTTTAAGAGGGTTTTGAATTAAACGGTAAAAGGGGACAGATTGAAAAATAGTTGAGGATTTTTAGATCTAGGCGTTACTTTGCGGATTAGATATGAAACAAAGTTGTAGTAGTAAGTGAAAAGCTTTTTAAGAGTTGCAATTCTATAAAAATATTCGAAATATTATCAATTTTTTGTGGATTATTACAAAAGTTGATTTAACTCCACTACGCCATAGAATTTCAAACAGACTAATTTATGCTATCCAAGTCGCTGTAAGTTCGCGTATAATTCATCATGGATAAAGTAAAGACTCTTCATTCTGTCGTGTTTTGAAAATAATTACATTCGAGTAAAGTGATATAAAAATCACAATCTATTAAATTTACTATCAAAATGAATTGATTAAATATATTGAGTAAATACGACCAAAATAAATTATTTCTAATAGTAATTGTATGTATCTAAGAGCCGCCTCGTAAATCTGATAGGAAAAAAAGATTATAAGGCGATTTCAACTTCTCCTTTCCCGTCATGCTAGTAACTGACCTTGTCAACAATTTTATCGCTCTCGAGTCTGGCGAGTTGCTCAGCCCGGTGAATTATGGAATCGGTGTGCAGCTCTATTCCGATGTCTTGAGTCAGTTCATCCATATTGAGCGTACGACTCAACCGTTCGAGGAATGCTACAAACTAAAATGCAAAAAAAGAATGGAAAAGTTTTGAAGTGAGTTGACTTTTAGCATTAAGCTCACCTAGTTGTACAATGTGTATTTTTTAATTGTGCAATAAAGAAAAAAGATGTAAGTTATCCTATGTACAAGTACTCTAATAATCCCTCTATTATCCCTTTTTGAACTATGGCTATCTTTTATGGGACTGCTCTTACCAATGCTGTACAAAACTAACTAAGAATTAAACGTATTCCCTATTAATTACTTTTATTTAAGTTTCCTTACTGGGTGAGTTTTCATTTACGAAGGAAGTTCTGAGATCAATTGTTATTATTAAAAAAATACAGAACACTAAAGACTATTATTTTAAATTATAATTAAGATTTATTCATTTATTATTTCCTTAGTTTTTCGTCGTAACGTCGTTAAGGGCTAGAACAGTATACCCAGGAAAACTAGGATGCAACCAATGCAGTTTTATATATCATAAAAATAATTTTAAAAATATCAACGACATTGCAAAATTGGAACCTTTTTTAAATGATTCCATTAAATTATGAATTGATTATAAACATCGTATGATAATTTTTTTGAACACGCTTACTAATTTTATTTCTGATGACATTAACGCTTGCGTTTAAACCATTTTATTTTCAAAATACATTTTAAAAATTCTATTTATTTATCAATAATAAGTAAAGTTCTAGTTCTTTGTTTGCTTGTTTGCTTGAGCGCGATAATCTCAGGAACTACTGTTCCGATTTGAAAAGTTCTTTCATTGTTAGGTAGCCCATTTATCGGTGAAGGCTATAGGCTATATATCATCACGCTACAATTAAATCTATTTTTTTTATCTAACTTTACGCGGACGAAATCGCGGACACAGCTAGTACTAAATAAATACTAAAAATATTGCTAACGACTTATTTCATTGGCCCACAAATAATTTTAACAAACGTTCTATACGAATATATATATATTTAGGTTGCGTATTTGTTTTGACCCAGTCCACTAAATATTCATTTATTTAATTACTACGCCCGCATATTTCATGTTAGTAATAAGATACAGGTAGTCGGAACTTGCAAGAATTGAATAAAAAAAACATTATAACAAGCAATTATAGCTCATCAAAGCAATTATCGACTGCTTAAAAAAACCCTAAGTAATGTTAATTTGCTTCAATTAAAACGATTGTTCGTTTTTTTTTTGCTTAATGTATTATGATTGAGTGGAAGTAGAGCTTATTCCAAAGAGAACTATTATTCAAAACCAAGAGACAAATCTCTTATTT